>CM061137.1:77138956-77637853 GCA_030789695.1 Scilla litardierei
AATTTAGCCATTGGAATCAAAATCAAGCAATAGAAATACGGAGCTAACAATAGTATTAACGTAATATCCAAGTTCCAGAACAATCAGAATACTTACAAGACAAAATAAAATTGCAGCCGTCAAAAGCCCAAAAAACAGTCTGAAAAAATGGCATCCGATCTGGGAAAAACCTAGGGTTCTATTTATAGATTAGCGTCCACCCGATCGCTTGGAACATCAACCGATTGGGTGAGACAGACGTCGACTTGGCCTTCATCTTTGCAGATACATCACCCAGTCGCTGAACCCATCGGGTGATGTCGCTGGGTCGTGAGTTGGGAGAGTTCGGCTACAGATGAACAGATCGGGTGAGATGTCACCCGATCGGTTGGAATTCAGCTCCAAAAGACAGAGAGCTCTGTCGTTTTCACCCGATCACTGAATCAATCTGGTGAGATTCTCTTCACTGTTGTTCCTGTCCGGGTCGGATACGCGTGCACGAACCGATCGGGTGGGTCTGTCCACCTGATCGGTTGAGGGCTAACATATGGCATTCTTCGACGTTTGGCCCTCGGGATCGTGCGTGGCACCTCCCATTGCTCAGGGGACTCATGATATCTGTTGTATATGTCCCCAATGCTGGCAATCTCCTGCAACGACACAAAAACGCAAAGAAAATGAAAAGATACTAAAAACACAAAAGAGTGGATATGAAACAACGAAGAACAACGTAAAATCACGAAGAAGATGTGCGCGAATATATAAAATATAAACGCATGTCAAAATCCCCCAAGCTGAACCCTTCCTTGTCCTCGAGGAAGACGCGTGAGAGTAGGAGCTCAGAAGGAAAAATAGAAAGGAAGAAACAGAAATAAAAGAAAGCAGAATCCTAGATTGCCCGTCAGAGCCAACGAAATCAATCACGCCACACTAGGCAAGCATGCGATAAACACATCACTAAACCCAAGAATATGAGTCCATACAAGTGTCATGGGCCCATGCGGTGAAGTGCGAGTGAGTGAGGTCGTGAGCTAGCAGACGGTGTCACTATCTAAATCGTGTAGTAAAGCTCCATATACACATACCCAAGGAATGACCCAAATATCGATTCAATTTGAATAAGCGGCGATTAATAGCTCAAGCATGCATGAGAATAGAGTAAGAATTGAAGCGTATCATGTGTCGGGGACTCGATTGCTAGGAACTAGAAGATCACCGCACTATTGCCTAGATAATCGCTAGAAAATTCCTATGCCAAGTGTGTTCGAAAACGAAGGAGGTTGAGAAGGTGTGGAGTAGAAAACTCGGTACAAATTCTCGACTTCCCTTTATTCACGGTGGATAGGAATGATATTCACAACGGGAATTTTTTTGGGTTTGGGGTATTTGTATTTTTTTGTACTTTTGGCTATACATTTTTTTTCTTTTTTTTCTTTTTAGGCTTTTGGCTTTTGGCTATATACTTGTGTACTCTCCCAAGTGGGAGAACGGTACACGACGAGGGGATTTGCACCAAGTAAAACAAAAAATAAATCGAATTCTAAACACTTCGGCAAAAGAAAATTTTTCTCGCAAATCAGAGCATAAGCTAAATGGGTAATCCTAGTCCTATATGTAGAGTTCGACACATGCGAATTGAAGTGTAATACAAATATATAATTCATACATAGAGAAGCAGACAGTAAAAGCAAAATACCGCATGTTCAAAATTGAAGCATGATAGTCTAGGGGTCAACCAAGGACAGGTATAAAAAACAAAATCACAACGTAGATGCACACCACTAGCTAGTCACGACAAATAACTCAGACAAAAGCAAAGTGAAACCACGAAGCATGAAATGCAATAGGACTCGGCTTCCTAGGGTTAGTGAAGGTGATTATCGTAGTTAAGCTAAGTGTGTGTGTGTGTGTGGTTCCATGGCAGTTCATCATGTGGGGTCATCTCTAGGAGAGGGAGAACAAAAGGATAAGAAGAAAAAGAAAAACACGATGAAAAAGACTCAAAAACGGTGAAAAGACACAACTGACGCACAAAGTGTGACTCCCCCAAGCTGAAACTTGCATTGCCCTCAATGCAATAATAGTAAATACGGGAGGGCAATGAAAATGGGAGGGAAGTTCGCACCGACACAAAAAAGTTATAAACATGAAAGACACGCAAATGGGACAGAAAAATAAAGTAAAAGAAACACACAAATAAAAGATAGAAAAACACATCCAAAGAACACATATAAACAAAAGCACAACAACGAAATCACACGACAATATGCACAAAAATCGATTTCCCCCAAGCTGATCATGAAAATGCTAGCAAAATGATATGATAAATGTGATGTAGAAAAAAATGCTAGGAGAAAATTGGAAAAAGGAACAATCAGGGTGCAGGTGATGCAGTCTCCTTACCCTCCTCGGAAGAGGATGAAGGGGTGTGGGTGGGAGAGGTGATGGGTGTGCGGAGAAGTGGAGAGAGGGGGGAGATGGTAGATGTGTGGGTGCGGTGGTGGTGTGAACGATGGGTGGAGTGTCGGTGGTAATGGTAATTGGGAGGGATATGGCGACCAATGTGGTGGGAGTGGGTAATGATTTCGAGCACACAACTAATTTCTTGCGGCGAGAATATGCAGTGGTGATGGAGGAGGGTGGTGGGAGTGTAGGGTTTACAGTAGTGGTCGTGGGTGGAGAAGATGTGGTAATGGGAGGGGATGATCACCTAAGGGGTGATGATCGTGATGGAGGTGATGATCGTCGAGGAGGCGAAGGAGGAGGTGGTGGTGCTGGAGTAGGTGGAGGAGGACCATAGATGTGTGTAAGATGGTGGAGAATGGAGGTCACGTTCGCTCGAGTGCGAGGAAACGTGGGTGTGAAAAGAAAGAAGTGGATGGGTCCGAGGAGGTAGAGGTAGATGTGCCAGTGCGCAGAGCAGCTAGCTCAGCCTCAATATCGAGGCAAGCGGAGGTGGCCTGACAAACAGTAGAAGAGGTGCCGACGGTAGTGGTCGTGCCAGCACCGGAGGTAAGGCCTAATAGGGCCGTAGTGAGTGCCTCGGAAGAAACAGCAGCAAAAACAGGGGTCGTGACACTAGGTCCAGTCCTGGGGTCTCCTCTGAACGCAGTGATATCCTGCTCGCCTAAGTGGGCGGCAGGGGATGGTGGTCGTGATGCGTCAGGGAGTGAAAACTGAAGATGTAACCCCCCACAAACTCTGGATCATGAGGAAACGACCAGTCTGTCTCAAGATGAATAGCCAGACGGCCAGGATTAGGTAGAGTGGTACATGGGGCAGGGGGTGGCCATAGTAACAAACATACCGACTGATACCCCGAGGCCGGATAATGTGGGTTTACCGCAGGACATCAAGATATAGATATGTAGATCCTGCGGCATGCGACAAATCGCAGAGGATAACAACATTGAACATGGGGTGTAAGGCAATGAGGGTAATGAGGCCGTCGCAGCAATATTTGCCATTGCCGGCGCGGCTAATTGATCGCTCCGTATTTTACACCCTTTTTTGCATGTTTGCATGCCACTTTGATCGCTCATATCGTGTTTTTCACGATTATTCGGCAATATTGCGAAGCTTTTCACGATTTCTTGTTTTTGTCGTATTTCAGGAGATATGAAGCGATTCGGATTGATTTTGAGATCAAGAATATTTGCACCCACTCCGGAGTGTCACCCAAAGCTCTTTCGAGGGCTATTCGGCGATGGAAGATGAGCGGAAGAAGAAGGAACGTCGTAGGAGTGACGAGAAAGCGAAAAGATGAAGATTGGGCATTTGCAGCATCTCACTCGGCCGAGTGAAGTACTCACTCGGCCAAGCCAGTAGACCACTCGGTCGACCAGACCGGACATGCTCCAATAGAAGGATTTGGGCGTGCACTCGGCCGAGGGACGATATCCCACTCGGCCGAGTATGAAGATCGCATCGCTCGAGTGACATGAAAAATCCACCATCAAAAAAGGCCGACTTACTGGAAATGTACAGGCTTTTGACGGTTCCGACTCGGCCGAGCAAGAAATGCCCCTCGGCCGAGTGACTAAAGCCACTCGGCCGAGTCACCTCCGAAGACAGACCCCCAAAATCCAGAACTTACTGTAATTGTACAGGGTTTGTCACTCGGCCGAGTGAGCCGCCCTGCCTGCTGCGTAAACTGCGATTTTTGAGCTGCGCAGGGGCATATTTGTCACGATTTTTGGGCGATTTTGAGGGGTATTTAAACCCAGTTTTTGCCCTAGGTTAGAGGAACTTTTTGATACTTTTTGCAGCCTTTTTAGAGAGCTTTTTAGATAATTAGATTTAGGCTTTTTGAGAGATTAGAAATGGGACTTTTGTTGGATGCTATTTGATTCTCATTGGTTTGTCTCTTTTCTTGTCAAAAACTCTATTTTTATTGATAATTTCTCCATTGCAATGTATTGTGCTGAATTTTCTATTGAATTTCTTATGAATTGCATGATGATTAGTGAGTAGTTTTATCGTCTTAGGGCATGTGGATGAACCCTATGAACCCTATTTCTGAATTGTGATGAATTGGTGAAATTCTTGCTAGAATTGATTAGGGTTAGGTTGGGATTGATAAATTACGGATAGCTAGGGATTCATATCAATTGGGATTTGCAAGAGATTGGGTCCCGATTGATAGGAAGCCCTGGAAATTCGATTTAGATTTACGATTGGAATTCTCTAGAATTGGTTTGCAAGAGATTGGGCCAAAGCTAGGATTTTTAATCGTGTTTCTATACCAATATCCGTTTGCAAGAGATTGGACGGGTAGGAACTATCTCAACATAGGTCGTAGCTCGAGTTTGCACGAGAGTGGGCTCGAGATACAGTTGAACGATGATGTCGTTCTTCACGCTAGCGGCTAAGGTTAGGGTTTGCAAGAGATTGGTCCATAACCTAGGTTTGCTATAGACCGGCAATAGCGAGAGAGCGTGAGCTTGGTTCTATATTTAGTTGCAACTAGTTTACCTAAAATTCAAGTCTAGCAATGATGTAACCTACGAATCACAATGATGAGATACGGTTCGTAGCGGGGATTCCCTATCCCTAGGCGCTTTATTTCATTGATATTTCTATCGATATACGAACGATTGTGACAATTTTACTTCGAATTATTCTTGACCATTTTGATAGCTAGGTGATTAGAAGAAGACACTGTCATTGTTCCTCCCTGAGTTCGATACCCGCTCGCCACTACACCGTGCGCTTGTGGTAAGACTACGAGTCGCTTGTCCCGGGTGCGTGTGCATACCGGGGCGCGATCAAGTTTTTGGCGCCGTTGCCGGGGAGGCGACAGTGTTTTATTCTCTTTACTTAGTGTCTTCTTTTTCTTTTATTACTTTTATCTTTTTACTTCTTATTCGTGCTAACAATTACTTTAAAACTCTGTTTTCCTTTGCATGTACACGAGATCTACGGTGAACCCTGAAGAAATATTATTTGATCCGGAGATCGAGCGTACCGTGAGGAGGATCTGAGCCGAGAGAAGGCACGCTACGGAGGACAATTGTATGAACCGTGCGGAGACACCTGAGGAGCTTGCCACACGTATGGCGAGGATCATATCCATCAGAGATAGGCTTCGGCCTAAGACTTCTTACACCACATCATCCATCGCCGTGCCGGAACTAGCTGCGGACAAGAATTTTGTGCTAAAGACGGGATTGGTAGTATTGATGCAACAAGACCCGTTTCACGGGAATGCCCATGAGAATTCGCATTATCACATCCAGCTTTTCTTGTCCAAATGCGTCACCTTCCAAATGCCAAGCGTTTCTGTTGATGCAATCCGATTGCGACTCTTCCCCTTCACACTCAAGGATAAAGCCTTATATTGGTTGAGGACGCAAGCGGAAGGGACATTCACCACTTGGGATGAGTTGGCGAGCGCATTCGTTGACAAATTTTACCCTCCTTCCAAGACGGTGAAGATACGGAGTGCTCTCATGTCCTTTAAGCAAGGACCGTAAGAAACCCTCTATGAAGCATGGGAGCGATTCAAGGACTTACAACATCAATGCCCCCATCACAGCATAGAAGATTGGGAACTTGTTCACAGTTTCTACAATGGACTCCAACAGGACACAAAGCAAATTATTGACACAACCGCCAATGGAGCCATACTATCAAAGACCCCGGATGAAGCTACGGCCTTGTTGGAAGAGATGGCCTCTAATAACCAATAATGGGGGGACGAGCGAGGACATTCTTCGTTCTCTTTGAAGCCCACTAGTATTTATGAGGCCAAGGCCGTGGCGGAGCTTTCAAACAAATTTGACTCTCTCCACAAGGTGGTGGAGAGATTGGAGAAATATATCACCGAGCCCCATGGAGCACCCTCTACATCTACGCCGATAAGCAATATGGGTGATTGGCAAGACCAATCCCAAGCCATGTATGTAGGAGGGGACAATGGAGAGGGAGCCTTGGAGCAAGTACAATATGTCGCGGGGAACTTCGGATATTGGGCCAACCCGGCCGCTAGAAACCATCCGGGCTTTTCATATGCAAACAATGATGGTGCTTTGAACCTGCCGCCACAACAACTTCCTCAAGCTCGGCCTCCACCACCACAACCTCAATATCAACCGAGGGGGCCACCGCAACAAAACTACCCGCCGATGCAACAAGCGGGACCATATAGACCCCCCGGGTACAACCAAGGTTGGAGAGCACCCAACCCACCTCAAGCTCAACCACGATCGGACCACGAAGCTAGGATGGAGGAATTTATGATGGAGCAAAGAAAGATCAACGCTAGATTGACGGTAGGACAAGTGTCACTAAATACAGTCGTCGCTCAACTTGCAGAGCAACTTGCGTTGCTCACCAAGAACACCCAACAATTGCTGGCTCAACCTGAGCCCAATCCATGGAGCAACACCGTACACATCAATGCGGTGGTTGCGGTTACAACAAGGGGCGGGAAGGATACCACTCCCGCTATGACCCAAAGCAAGCAACCCGTGGTGGAAATTTTGGAAGAAAAAGAGACGGCGATTGAGGAGGAGAGCGAAAAGGAGCCAATTGAAGGAGGAAATTCTAAAGTGGTGGAGCCACCTGATGAGCACCGCTACATGCCACCGGTGACGTTTCCACAACGGCTAGCTAGAGCCAAGATGGAGAAAAGGCTCGCCAAGTTCCTAGAATACTTAAGGGGAGTAAGCCTCAATATTCCTTTCTTAGACGCAATTGTTGAGATCCCGTCTTACACGAAGTTCTTGAAGGACTTGATTTCGGGAAAGAAAAGGAAGGAAAAAATCATGCTTGCGGAGCAAGGAACTTGGTTTACCCGGAAGGAGAAGGAGCCGACGAAATTGAAGGATCCCGGGAGTTTCCGCATCCCTTGCATACTAGGAGGCGTCCCTTTGCAAAAATCTCTAGTTGACTTGGGCGCTAGTGTGAGCCTTATGCCCCTTAGTATGTTCCGGAGATTGAACACAGGCACCGACTTGAAGCCGACCGATATGAGGATTCAACTTGCGGACGGTCGGATTACTAGGCCGGTAGGGATCGCAGAGAATATTCCACTCCAAGTACCGGGAGGTATATGCTTGCCTTGTGATTTTGTCATAATGGACATCAAGGAAGAGGGCGACACTTCGCTCATACTTGGACGCCCGTTCCTCACAACCACCGGTGTTATCGTCGACGTGTACGAAGGAACTCTATCCTTGAATGTCGGAAACATAGAAGTCGAGCTTCACATACCCAAGGCCATGAAACATATACCCTATCACAAGGAGTTAGATTATGTGGATCTCCTCGATGAAGTGATTGAAGAAGCAATCCCCCACTCTATTGGTGCTCTCCATGACGATGGCTTCAAAGAAGGCCAAGCTTCGGGTGAAGAAGAGAAGTTGGAGGACCCTCCAGATAGCTCCGTGGAAGATGATGAAGGCGACGTTGATGTCGCAAGAATATGAGAGCTTTGCAAGCTCTCAAAGGCCAAGAATCCGAAGAAAGCTCCACCGAAAGGAAGATCGGTGTCACCGGCCAAGAAGAAGATAGGAACAAGCTCTAGCTTGGGGGACTTATCCCTCAACATTACCCATGATGAGGGGGCATCGAGGAAGACCGATGAACATCACGACCCAAATCCGAGCGGCCTTCCCGGCAAGTTTGACGGGTGCATCTCGTATGCGCCCAATATCGCGAGCTAAACGAATATCTAAAGGGGCCGAGCTCATGACCTTAAACGAGCACTTGTCGGGAGGCAACCCGACGGTTTTTGCATTTATTTTTATTTGATTTTCATTTTTGGTTTAGACTTTTATAGTGCTTAGAGTCTTTTGTCCATGAAAATCGTGACAACGGGTCCTATTTTTCATGACAGGAGAAGGAGAAAGTGAGATCAATCATATGGAGGATGATCGATGCAAGGAAGAGCGCTCCAGGAACGCGTTCAGGTCTTAGGAGGAGGAAGAAACAGACTGGAGGAAGAAAAACAGAGACCAGAGCGAAAACGGAGAGCCGATGCAGAAAACAGCATGTCACTCGGCCGAGTAGCTTATGCCACTCGACCGAGCAAAGACTCCACTCGGCCGAGTGGAGCACCAAACATGGAAGTTTCTGCAGACCAACTCTCTGTCAATTTCTGTAAGTTTTAGTTTTAATTGCCACTCGGGTGAGTGACTAGTCCCTCGGCCAAGTGAAACAGATACCCTCCTAGCTTAAAAAATTGCTGAGTGGTAGAGCCACTCGACCGAGTGGAGCTTATCCATTCGGCTGAGTAAGGCAAAACCACTCGGCCGAGTCGTAAGTGGGAAGGAAGTTTTTGAAATTTTTTTCATTTACGCACTCAGCCGAGTGACGTTGTCACTCGGCCGAGTCGTAACAATTCCTATATATATGCGTTGCGGCCTGCGCGAAAATCGAAACAAAAAACCCCAAATTCTCAGCCCGAGCCGCTGTTGCTTGAGCTTCCTCACCCGATGCACGCCGCTGCCTCACCCGAGCCGGACCCCTCTTTGTCGACGATCGGCTTTCCCTCCCCTCGCCGACGATCGGCCACACCCTACTCGCCGGCGCCGGCCTCCACCGCCTCCGTTCACCCCGTTTTGCCCCAAAATGCCCCGTTTCTCCCTATTTCTCTTGATTCATACGCCCATTGAGCCCCTAACCCAAATTAATTTTTATATCTATCTATTATCCCCCATCTCCCCCATATATATTGAATATTATTTGCTGATTTGATCGTTTGATTTGCAGGCTAGCTTGGGGAGCTTTTGGACGCGCATTGAGCTTTGCGGCGGAGGCGTATCTTCGGACACACTACTTATTGCTCTCGCGACGTGTTCAGGTACACTCGTTCGATCATTTATCACGTCGCTGTATTTATTTAGTTGGGACACGTCTCGCGGCACACATGCCGCCGTGCACTAGGCCATGTACACGGGAGCCTCTTCGAAGCGGAAGAGGACCGATGATCCCGGTCCCTCTCACGCTAGGGAGGACTCCCCTCCACCTAGCCCGCCACTACCACCACCACCTACACAGTCGATCCCTGCTGATCCTGTCCCTCCACCCGCTCCCGCCGTCGGGCAGATGGGGATCACGTTTCGAAATGACGCACACCGCACCAGATTCGAGCGTATCTACCATCGCTCGATAGTACCCTCTAGGTTCGCACACTTAGCCGATCTAGACTGCCTAGGGGTACTCGAGGGGCTTCTCACGTTGTACGACAACGTGGGATGGCGTGATTTTTTTGTCGGTGTCGGCGGATACTTACATCCATCCGACACAATAGGTCCTGAGCTCTATTGACAGGACCCCTGGAGGATGCTCATTCTGTCTGATGGACCGAGAGTGTGAGATCACTCTCGACATGCTTAGAGCATTCTTCCAGTGGCCCGCTGTCCCTGTCCCTGACCGCGCCTACGCTCCCACGTACATCCCACCCCCATCGTTCGACACCTCCACCTTCTGGACATGGATCATGAGATCCCCACTTGCATTTGACCCTAGTAGGGCCAAGGCCTCAGCTATCATGCACCCCTACCTTCGCATTGCACAGCGCCTCATGGCGACTACTTTCTTAGCGAGGTACGAGCTCGGGACCATGTCTACGCCAGAGTTCTACATGCTCTACGCGATGACTCGCCCTAGGGTTCTGGATAGGGGTAGCGACGACCTGGTCCCTGCTGTCGAGATCGACATTGCTAGTTGGTTTTTAGACCGCATCATCATTTCGGTGAGTGCTCGCTCACCTATTTGTTGCAGCGGTCTGATCAAACTTCTAGCCCTTATGACCGGCGTGGACCTACCTGACGACTTGCGTCGAGCTCCGGGCCCCACTTCACTTTCGATAGATGTTATGGCCTGGATGAAGATGCTTCGTCCCCACGGTCGCAGGCACTGGGTGTGGTTGCATGGTCCCTTTAGTGCTGACTACATGGTTCTTCCGAGCCTCGCTCGGACACACATTGGACCGGCTCACGGGGACTGGATTCCAGCGATGGATCTCCTTATCCCTGCTGCCTACGTACTTGAGGCTGAGGATGCTGAGCAGGTACCCCCTGCACCACCTGTTGACCCCATGATCCATCAGCCTGCACCTGCACTGTCTGCACCTCCCGACACCTTTGTCCACACTTCTGTCAGTGTCGTGAGCACCTTAACTGAGTCCACCACCACCACCACCACCACCACCACCGAGCCTATGTCCGTCGAGCCTATCACCTCTCTTAGCCCCGAGCGTCCCATCACCATTTTAGAGAGCGACGAGTCTTACTTTTCTGCTGCTGTGGAGACCCTCTCCTGATTGCTGTCGACAGCTCCTGGGGAGTCCACTTTTGTGCCCTACATTGCCTCCCCAGTCGTCGACCTTACGGTCTCCACCGCCCCTATCTATACCGAGTGCGTCGTAACATCTGTCCCCACTTCTACGTCACTGGCCTCTCCTGCTGCCTCGTCGCACATTTTGCCTTCCACTTCTGCTGCTGCTGCTTCCGCTTCGACACAGCCTGTGTCCCAGCCTCACACCGAGGCTGGGCATCCCTTAGTGAGCATAGCGCCCCTTCCACACTTTCCTGCTAGCCCCGTCACCTACACTGCCCGCCAGAGACAGCCACGCTCACCTGTTCGACCTGTGTGTCCCTCTGCTCCACCACCCCCAGACACTCTAGTTCAGAGCATTCATGCTCTTGAGGGGGCTGTTAGTGGACTTCGAGGAGACTTTAGGGCTCTCTCTGCCACGGTCAGCGCCGTGCAGACCCACGTCGCATTCCTTCCCAGTATTCAGGCTTGCCTGAATCAGATTCTGGCGCGTCTGCCTCCCTCACCCACACCCTCCCAGCAGCCATCACACCCACCACCTCCACCACCACCTCCGCCACAGGACGGTGCTGGTGCAGCGCCACCACCAGCTTAGGCACACTCTTGATACCTCTGATATTTTTTTCGTTTTGCTGCCCGTTTGTCCTTGGGCCTGGCGATTTTTGCCCCCCCTCCATGTCCTATTTTGGTGCCTTCTTGATCATATCTTTTTTATATCTTTTTGGGAGTGAGGGAGAGACTTTTTTGGGGACACTTATATTTGCACCATCCTGATCTTTGCATGCATCCCATTCATTCACATCTTATTTTCTTTTTATTTTTCTTTCTTTTTCATCATGCATGCATCCTCACCCACCCCACCCACTTCACGTCTCTCGGTGTGCCACACTTCGCACATTGAGGACACTGTGCACTTCAGCTTGGGAGAGTGAGTTCTCACTCTTTTTACTTTTTTTTCCACCCTTTATTTTTATTTCTCACATTTTCTTTCCACTTTTGCACTTATTTTCACCACTTTTTCATTTTTTATCATGCATCACGTTTTCTTTTCCTTTTTTGAGTATGCTGCATTGTATATATAGTTTCATCTTTTGCTAGAGATGATTTTTCTGTGATGATGATGACGTGGTGTTAGCTTATCTCTATGTGCATGCTATTTTGTCACGTCATAGCTTTTATTTCAGATATCATATGCTATGTCCTGCTTTGCATTTTGAAATAGTAACCCACTCTTTTTCTGTATGAATATGGATTAAATTCTATTATTAGCTGATGTCTGATGATTCATATATATGCTTATCATAGAAAACACACCAAGCTTCACGCATTGATTGCTTATATTTGGAGTACTGCTTTCCTCTCTCATGTCACTTCTTATTGCATGAATTGTACGCTTCAGTTTAAGGTTGATTGAATGTTTGCTAGGACGATATATCTGGACTAGTTTACTTTTTGAGATTAAACTGAGTATATTATATTACTCTGCTGAAAGTTGTCGCGCACGTCTTATAGAGTGAACCGAGCGATACATTTATTTCTTTCTCCACATATCTTGAGCATTATTTCTCTACTTAAAATTCATTGGTGAACCCCCCAGCAAGTCTATTATCGGCATTTCCCCCGCTATTAATTTTCATGCTCCAAATCCCTAAATCAAAAAGAAAAAAAATATACCTGTATATGCTTCTCTCTTTTGATTTGGGATCGCTTATGTATATATGTTTATTGAAAAAAAAGAAAAAAAAGAGAAAAATTGAGAAAAAGAAAAGAAAAGAGAAAAGAAGTTTATAACGATCACATCTCATACTCTTTCTCTCATTCTTCCCTCTTTTGTTTTATTTTTTACCTTTTTTTTGGAGCTTCAAAAGAAATGGGGAATGCACATATTGATTTGTTTATGCCACCACGCTTTTGGATAAGCTTGGGGGAGAGGATCCGATGATGTGTGAGAGAGTGACTACTTGACGGTGCATGACAACCTAGGCTAAGTAATTTCTATACTCGGTGAGATTGCAAAAGTTTCACGAAATCCAGAAATCGACACTTAGTAATCATTTCATGAAAACCATACTTTTCTATTCTTACTATTCCATATCGTGTGATACCTCTTATACTCCTTATAGAAAGCATTCAATTGAAAAGTGTGTGATCTATGGTTATGCATACCGCTTTAGATGCTTCAGACGATGTTAATCCTAGAGCGATTCCATATTTCATGCTATATTGATATTTGGGGTTTTCTATTTCGAATGCATCATTATACTATGATATCGAAATAAAAGTCTTTGACGTGTGTTTTATATTGTATGCTATATGAGTAAGCAAAGCCCACGTCCTGAGAAAAATGATCTAGCACCCCCCTTCTTTGCTTTCTATTCTATTTTTATTTTTTATTTTTCCCTCTTTTCCATCATTTTGCCCGTCGGGCTCCCTTTTTACTCATCTTCCTCGAGGACGAGTAAGAGGTAAGCTTGGGGGAGTTTGATCGCTCCGTATTTTACACCCTTTTTCTGCATGTTTGCATGCCACTTTGATCGCTCATATCGTGTTTTTCACGATTATTCGGCAATATTGCGATGCTTTTCACGATTTCTTGTTTTTGTCGTATTTCAGGAGATATGGAGCGATTCGGAGTGATTTTGAGATCAAGAGGATTTGCACCCACTCCGGAGTGTCACCCAAAGCTCTTTCGAGGGCTATTCGGCGATGGAAGACGAGCGGAAGAAGAAGGAACGTCGTAGGAGCGACGAGGAAGCGAAAAGATGAAGATTGTGTATTTGCAGCATCTCACTCGGCCGAGTGAAGTACTCACTCGGCCGAGCCAGTAGACCACTCGGTCGACCAGACCGGACATGCTCTAATAGAAGGATTTGGGCATGCACTCGGCCGAGGGACGATATCCCACTCGGCCAAGTATGAAGATCACATCGCTCGAGTGACATGGAAAATCCACCATCAAAAAAGGCCGACTTACTGGAAATGTACAGGCTTTTGACGGTTCCGACTCAGCCGAGCAAGAAATGCCCCTCGGCCGAGTGACTAAAGCCACTCGGCCGAGTCACCTCCGAAGACAGACCTCCAAAATCCCGAACTTACTGTAATTGTACAGGGTTTGTCACTCGGCCGAGTGACATTTGTCACTCGGCCGAGTGAGCCGCCCTGCCTGCTGCGTAAACTGCGATTTTTGAGCTGCGCAGGGGCATCTTTGTCACGATTTTTGGGCAATTTTGAGGGGTATTTAAACCCAGTTTTTGCCCTAGGTTAGAGGAACTTTTTGATACTTTTTGCAGCCTTTTTAGAGAGCTTTTTAGATAATTAGATTTAGGCTTTTTGAGAGATTAGAAAGGGGACTTTTGTTGGATGCTATTGGATTCTCATTGGTTTGTCTCTTTTTTTGTCAAAAACTCTATTTTTATTGATAAGTTCTCCATTGTAATGTATTGTGCTGAATTTTCTATTGAATTTCTTATGAATTGCATGATGATTAGTGAGTAGTTTTATCGTCCTAGGGCATGGGGATGAACCCTATGAACCCTATTTCTGAATTGTGATGAATTGGTGAAATTCTTGCTAGAATTGATTAGGGTTAGGTTGGGATTGATAAATTACGGATAGCTAGGGATTCATATCGATTGGGATTTGCAAGAGATTGGGTCCCGATTGATAGGAAGCCCTGAAAATTCGATTTAGATTTACGATTGGACTTCTCTAGAATTGGTTTACAAGAGATTGGGCCAAAGCTAGGATTTTTAATCGTGTTTCTATACCAATATCCGTTTGCAAGAGATTGGACGGGTAGGAACTATCTCAACCTAGGTCGTAGCTCGAGTTTGCACGAGAGTGGGCTCGAGATACGGTTGAACGATGATGTCGTTCTTCACGCTAGCAGCTTAGGTTAGGGTTTGCAAGAGATTGGGCCCTAACTTAGGTTTGCTATAGACCGACAATAGCGCGAGAGCGTGAGCTTGGTTCTATATTTAGTTACAACTAGTTTACCTAAAATTCAAGTCTAGCAATGATGTAACCTACGAATCACAATGATGAGATACGGTTCGTAGCGGGGATTCCCTATCCCTAGGCGCTTTATTTCATTGATATTTCTATCGATATACGAACGATTGTGACAATTTTACTCCGAATTATTCTTGACCATTTTGATAGCTAGGTGATTAGAAGAAGACACTGTCATTGTTCCTCCCTGAGCTCGATACCCGCTCGCCACTACATCGTGCGCTTGCGGTAAGACTATGAGTCGCTTGTCCCAGGTGCGTGTGCATACCGGGGCACGATCACTAATATCAAGGGGTTTTTGAATTAGCCATGCACCGGGGTTAATGGGTACGCACGGGGCCTTGAAAGCGATCCCGTCAACAACGGGAATGAAATCAAAAGTCATAGCCCAAAGGATGAAAAGGTCAGGGATGGTCATGGTCCCGGACTCATCTCGGGGGAAGAAAGTGCTCGATATGATGTGGTGGGCTAGACAAAAGACAGGGTGGATGATGGAGGAGGCCTTGGCCTTGCCTCGAGGATAATGATCATGAAGGGTGAGGCGACCCCAAAAATAATCGACATCGAAGTCGTGATGAAAATCATAGGGACGAATATCGTCGCCGAGAATGGAGAAACCGAAAATGTTGTTGATGGTGTTCACATGGGTGCGGTAGTTTCAGTTTCAGAGGCAGAAATCTATGAGTGACCCCCCCTCAGTTTTTAGAGTCGAGAGTAATTCGAGTGTGAGGGCGGGGTATGATGGTGCATCTGAGTTTAAGAAGCTTAACCATCTTAGGTTTGCAAATAGAGTCTTGACTCCAGAGAAAACTTCGTGATCGATTAGGGTTTGAACATGGGTAAGCTTAGTGGATAAATGAGATTGTTGGTTGAGTCGATTATAAAAATCTTTATGCTCTAGACTCAAGAAACGGATTTCCTGCGGGCCCATCAGCGGGTCCGCCACGTGAACGATGGGTTGGGATGGAGGTCGGGTAGGAGGAAGTTGAGGAGCACGTGCATATGCTGAACACGAGGATTTGTGTCTCTTGCGAGACGGCTTCTCTTCCCGCATGATTCCCTTACCTTTGTCTTTGTCTTTGTCCATGATAGTGTGGTGATGCAATGAGAATGCAAGATTATATGAGTGCACACTATCAAACGATAATGGAGCAAAATGCTAATACTTGAGCAACGTAAAACTAAAGCTCAGGAACGAGTGTACCCAGTATAGAGGCGATTTCTTGCTCGCAAAAGATCCGTCTCCGTGCAATGGAGTAGATTTGGGAAGCAGCCGCTCGTCAATCCAGCAAGAGATGAAATATTCGAAATGGAGGGGGGGGGGTTAGGGCTAGGGCTTGGTCGAAATTGGGGGTGAATGAGGTGGAGAGAGGATTGATGATGGGAGAAAGAGATGGAGGAAGTGGGGGAGTGAATCTAGGAGTAGTGGCGGAAAGGGGGAGGTCGTTTGAGAGGGAGGGGGAGACGAAATGATCAAAGAGGGATAAAGTCCGGGTGAAAATGAAATCAGGTGAGGGAGGTATTTATAGGGTTAGGCGAACCGATCGGGTGAGAGTTCACCCGATAAGGTGGGTTAATTTTCGAAAATTTCATGTTGGTTAACAGCAACAGGTGAACCGATCGGGTGAGATTTCACCCGATCGGTTGACCGCTTTCCAACTTTCCCGAGAGTTCTGTCACCTTCACCCGGTCTGCCACCCGATCACAGCCTCTACCAACCGATCGGTTGGTTTTTTCACCAAAATTCCCGAGACCTCTGTTGTTTTCACCCGAACTGCCACCAGATAACCCTCATTTGCCACCCGATCGGTTGGCTGGTGTTCTGATACGGCCCATCTTCTGATACTGGCCACCCGATCGGTTGATGCATAAACCGATCGTGTGTGGTAACTCTCTGCACAAATACAAAAATCATCTAAGTCCCCTGATAAAAATCCCCACAGCAGAATTTATTCACTAAAAATAAGAAAACTAATCCTATGGATGACGACGAAAGTTCACAACATGGGTTGACTCCCATGAAGCGCTGTTGTTTAAATTTGTTTGCTCGACTCCCGATATATGATCTTCAGGGGGGATTGTACGGGTGATGCCCAATGATCGGCATCCCTTCAGCTGTAGGATCAGGTGCATTTGTCGGTGAAAGAGGTGACGAGTAGATGCTCTCGACGATCCTCCTGCTGGTTGTGTCCGGGGGCTTTCCCCCACGTTGGTGTCAGTCGACACTCTCTTCAGGATACGAACTTCACCGGCTATGAGTGTCTGAGGCTCCTTTCCTTTACTCTTCGTAGGAGCAATCTTCTTAAATCTGGGAAGAGTTGTCCGGGAGACACACACTTCTCCGGCTACCTCTTCTTCTTCCAACTCAATGTGTTCCCCAAGGCCCTCCAAGCTATCAAGGGGGGTTCCTTGAAAGAACTTCCCAAGATCCAGCCTCAACAATTCTTTCATCTTTGACCTCCAGTAGATTGCATCTTTACTCCTCCGGAGGATGTTTCATTGACAGTCCCAAATCAAACTCGACTTTCTGGTCGCCCCCCTTCTTCACGTCAATGAGTACGCCCGCGGTTGCCATGAAGGGCCTCTCAAGGATAATCGGGGTGTGGTTATCCTCCGGCATGTCCATTACTACGAAATCCACAGGCACGAGTATGCCGCTGACGTTGACGGGCAAGTCGTCCACTACCCCCCACCGGGTACTTAACGGATCTGTCTGCCAGCTACAAAGTCATTCCGATGGGTTCAAGGTCGAC
Organism: Scilla litardierei; assembly: GCA_030789695.1. NCBI lineage: Eukaryota > Viridiplantae > Streptophyta > Magnoliopsida > Asparagales > Asparagaceae > Scilla > Scilla litardierei. The sequence continues at coordinate 77,156,485 of CM061137.1, forward strand.
CATTTTTATCCTCTTGTATAATGAAAGAGGCATCAGACTCACGCTCGTACCTAAGTCGACGAGCGCTCGATTGATTTTCACCTCCCCTATCGAGCATGATATAGAAAAACTCCCGGTGTCCTTGAGCTTTGGCGAATTTGCTCGTTGAATCAGAGCATGCACTCCGCCGTTAAGACGACTTTCTCCGTCCTTATACCCTTCGTTACCAAATCCTTCAGAAATTTTGCATATGAAGGGATGGTTTCTATAGCCTCCGGAAGGGGATTTGCAAACTCAAGTCTTTAACCATGTCGAAGAACTTGCCGTACTTCTCATCTATTTTCGCCTTGGCAAGCCTTTGTGGGAATGGCACCGCGAGCTTAAAGACCCTCAAGTTACCCTCCTTATTATTCTTCTTTTCCTATTCAGGAACTCCCTCTGGAGTCATAGTGTTTGATGCCGAAGCTCCATCATAATTTGCTTTTAAATTTGGTCTCCCATCGACCAATGGAGCTTCGGGTTCTTTAGCGGCTTCCCTCGTCAGAATCTGTGTGCCGCTCCTCAAGACTATTGCCGACTCATTTGCATGATCATGCATCTAGGCCAATGTTTGATTGGGCCTCCTAGGATTGACCTCCGGCTGACCCGGCAATTGGCCCTGTGTCCTCTGAAGATTGGCCACTTGCAACCCCAGCTGGGTCACTTGATCGGACAAATTCTTCTATCCAATTTGTAGCTACAGGTTAATCTTCTACTGGTTTGATATATATTTGGTCAAGAGATTCTCGACCGGAGAGATTACCCGTTGTTGGTTATATGGAGCTGCTGTAGCAGAAGCTGCTGATTTCTCGGGGGGTATTGTTGAAACATTTGCTGCTGAGGTTGTTGCTGCTACTGGTATAACTGCTGCTGCTGCCGAGGGGGCTGATACAACGGCTGCTGAGGTTGCTGGGGCTGCTGGTATGGTGCCCTGTAGCTGAGGTTCGGGTGGTTTTGGTTGTTGGGAGAATACGCCGATTCGAGCTTGTTCTCGGTGGATAAGGTGCATTACCCATCAGGTTATAGAAAAGAGCACTCGCCTGATCCATCGGTGCTGAGATATCTCCACCATCAAAGTCTCCCAAGACTTCAGCTTCTACTGCTATCTCTTGCTGAGTGTTGGCACCACCAGCTCCTACCATGAATGCCGAAATCTAGGTAGATAGCAAATCAAATTTGCTAGACAGTTTGTTGACCTCCTCTACTCCTCCAGATATTGGCATGTCGCATTCATCGCACCACCTTTCATTATTAGATGCCATATTCTCCAGAATGTTTCCGGCATCTACTTCTTTCCTCAACATGAAGGACCCTCTAGCCGCGACATCCATTAAGGACTTTAGATCGTCCCTCAATCCATTGTAGAACAAATTAATGATTTACCATTTGGGGAGCTCATGGTGAGGGCATTTCCGTTGCATCTCCTTATACCTCATCCATGCCTCATGCAAGGATTCGTGGCTGGCTTGGGAGAAGGAGGAGATCTCGCTCCTCAGCTTTATTGTCTTCCTCGGGGAAAAGAACTTGTTCAGAACACGTTGGACAGCTTCTCCCAAGTTCTAAAAGTATTGGGGTCCTTCCCATTCAGCCATTGTTTGGCTTTGTCCTGCAGAGAGAATGGGAACAATCTGAGTCGGATGGCTTCAGCTGACACACCGTTGATTTTGAAGGTGTCACACTTCTCCAGAAATGAGTCCAGGTGCTCGATTGGGCTCTCCATAGGAGCTCCTGAAAACTGGTCCTGTTGGATCCATGTCACCAATGACGGCTTCAGCTCGAAACTTCCGGTCGTAATGGCTTGAGGCTGGATGCTGGACGTGGACCCAATGGACGGCATCGAGTAATCAAGAAAGGACTTCTGGGGAGGGGTATTTTCTCCCATGGTGGCAACCTCCTCCCTTCTTCTTCTCTCGGCGTTTAGACGCCTCACAGTGGGGTTTATCTCTGGATCTAGAGGAATTAAGTTGTCGAGACTTCTTGTGTTCCTGTGCATGAAAAATCAAGAAATACCCGTGAAGCACGTATGGTATAACAACAGAATAAAACAGAAAATAAAGAGTAGAAAATAAAAATTAAAAATGTAGAATGCGAAAATTATCGCGAGGTCAGCACGTGAACTAGTCTCGGGGGTTCACAGGGTCCTAAAAGGAACAAGCATGTTGCCTCCCCGGCAACGGCGCCATAAAGCTTGACGTCCCCTAGATTTGGCACTATATACATTGGGATCGGAGATACCAGATTTAAATATTTGTAACCGCAAGCGCATGGTGTTGTAGTGTGGCTTGGGGGGTCGAACTCAGGGAGGCGTGTGTTGTGCTTGTTTTCAAGAAGGAACCGGTTCACCCAGTTGGTGAGCTAGCCCTAAGAATCAGTAGGTTGTCACGAGAAAGAAATACGAACGATGTAAGATACAAAAGGGAACCTAGGACTTTGGTTTCCACCCTATCATGAGATCTCTCTATTACGACCGACGGTTAGGAACACGATCAGATTCTAGGGTTTAGTGGTGAGACGTTGCCTCTAAGAGTGATACCTAGCGTCCCATGGGCCTGATATTCCGGTCGATGCCCAGGAAGATACGCTAGGTCTACCCAGGTTCGGTCGGTGGGCATTCCCATGTCCATTAACACAGACCGACTCCTGGAGCACTAAGCTCGCAACGATTGCTCCCGACATTTCATCATGTCGTTCCCACGTGCTAGGATTCAATGTCTATGCTAGAGGTGTGAGCTGTGGTTAGGAGATCAAACGCCCGTTTTATTTCCCCTTGGTCTGACGGTCAGAGGCGGCCTTTCTCCAGCCAATGACAATAAAATGCCCCGCGTAACCATCTAAATTCTAAAATACTATCGAAATCCTAATCCTATGGTCGTTCTAGGGAGAACCCACTAAGGGGTTTCCACCAACGGCCTAGATTGGTGAACAACTCACGATTCATAGCAAAAATATCAACACAACAAAATTTAGCCATTGGAATCAAAATCAAGCAATAGAAATACGGAGCTAACAATAGTATTAACGTAATATCAAAGTTCCAGAACAATCAGAATACTTACTAAACAAAATAAAATTGCAGCCGTCAAAAGTCCCAAAAAACATTCTGAAAAATGGGCATCCGATCTGGGAAAAACATATGGTTCTATTTATAGATTAGCGTCCACCCGATCAGTTGGAACATCAACTGATCGGGTGAGACAGACGCCGACTTGGTCTTCAGCTTTGCAGATACATCACTTGGTCCCTGAACCGATCGGGTGATGTCGTCGGGTCGTGAGGTTGGAGAGTTCGGCTACAAATGAATCGATCGGGTGAGATGTCACCTGATTGGTTGGAATTCAGCTCCGAAAGATAGAGAGCTCTGTCGTTTTCACCTGATCAATGAACCGATCGGGTGAGATTCTCTTCACTGCTGCTCCTGTCCGGATCGGATATGTGTGCACGAACCGATCGGGTGGGTCTGTCCACCCGATCGGTTGAGGGCCGACATATGGCATTCTTTGATATTTGGCCATCGGGATCATGCGTGACACCTTCCATTGCTCCGGGGACTTATGATATCTTCTGTATATGTCTCCAACGCTGACAATCTCCTGCAACGGTACAAAAACGCAAAGAAAGTGAAAAGATACTAAAAACACAAAAGAGTGGATATGAAACAACAGAAAACAACAGAAAATCACGAAGAAGATGTGCGCGAATATATAAAATATAAACGCATGTCACAACCCTAAAAAAATCTAAGACCAAGGGTGAGAAGTCTCCAAGAAACTGTTGAGTATTGATTCCCCAGATTTGGTTTTGATGATGAACAAACATAAATATCGTGAACTAACTCTTTGTGAGCGCAGTTATGGAGATCGTCGCCAAATTTCTATGAACATCAAAAGCGACGTCTCAAGACTTCTCAAAGTGCGTGATCGTGTGTCTAAAGCTTCGTTGAAGCTCAAGGACCATTATTGAAGTCATGAAGATTCGATTGAAGCTTTTGAAGACGGTTCGTCAAGTTTTATTTATTGTCTTCTAACTTCATTTCGTAGAATGTTAAGCCTTGAGTAGGTCTTACGTTTTAATCTTCATAACGCTCATATCTTAGAGCTAGGATTTTAGTAGAAGTCCATACAAACTTTCCCAAAGCTTCGCGCTTCTATTCGCGACTTCTTGTGCATGTTAGTTGGTTCAAGAAGAAGAACCAACCGACTAGATGGCAATCTAGTCGGTCGGCAAAGCTTCTTGAACCGACTAGAATGCCTTCTCAATTCTAGCTCACTTACTGTTTACAGTTAGTCGGTCAAAGAAGGTTCACCGACCGACTAGTTGTGAAACTAGCCGGTTAGGAATCCTTCTTAGACCGACTAGTTGAGCTTCAACTGTACAGCCTAAGTTATTGTTTATCGTTAGTCGGTCTAAGTACATTTGTCGACCGACTAGTTGATAAACTAGTCGATCAGCATTTGCTCTTAGACCGACTAATTCAACTTGTATTCAGACTATCCTATTTCTTCTGTTAGTCGGTCTATGAACACTCACCGACCGACTAGTTGTGAAACTAGTCGGTTGGCAAGTCTTCTTGGACCGACTAGTTCTTTAAGTCTGAACTTCTCTATTTGACTGTTCACCTCTTAGTCGGTTCATGTTGTTTCACCGATCGACTAGTTGATGAACTAGTCGGTCAGTGATCCTTCTTTGACAGACTAGTCTGCTTCAGAATAGAGCCGTTGGAGCATTAAATGCCACGATTTTTGCTCTCTCTTTCCTCTATCCTATATATACTTGGAGTGCTGCATTCATAGCATTCAAGGCTGATATTAATTGATCTTTAGAGAATCGAAGAGAAGCATTTAATCCTCATTCAAAGCTCTTTCATTTCTCACTTGAATCTCTCCCTCACTCTTATTTCAAAAGAGAGATTCATTGATTGTGAGCCTTGTTGGATATGGACGACATGTATCCACCCATGAGGGGATGTATGAGGGTATACGGACCTCAGATGTCGCGTGCATGAAAGCATGTGCGAAGGGAACCTTTTCATGTGTGAAAAGGACCACTCGATAAGTGAAAAAGTCACTTTATAAGTGCAAAAAGGCACTTGATAAGTGCATAATGAAGAGGATAAGGAAATGTACTAATATAGACTAATAAGCTTATATATGGATATTTCCTACAATAACTACCCCTAAAGCCTATAAATAGGACCCAAGGGTAAGGCTTTTAAGGCTAATCCTTCATGCCATAAGTTTGCATAAGGAAAAACTTTTCCTCTTCTCCCTTCCATTTTGTTATTCTTCTAAATAGAGATTTAGACGGTGGAAACACTGCTTCGATCCTCTGTGACGAAGTGCTGACCGTTGTGGCGAATCCGAGGGCAAAGTTCAGAGACTACAGCTCAGCCTACGCTAACGTAAGTTCTCTTTCGATCCTCCGTCCTCGCGCGACGAGTTCCTACATTGGTATAAAAGCCATACAGGTTCGCTCCGGTCTCACCGATGAACGAGGCGTTGTCTTTTTCACGAATGAGTTTCCTACCATTATGGATATGGTAGGAGCGCATCGTGCCGGAGAGAATTGCAGCAGTTGTTCTTTTCACGTTAGGGTCTTCTGTCATTACGGATATGGCAGGAACTCTCCGTGACGGGAAGAACTGACCGTTCATCTCGCCAAACTCGCACTCTTCATGGATGCTGAGTCTCCATTCAATAGGGAATGTGAACTCTCTTCATGTGGAGCATGAAGTTTGCGGTCATGAAGGTATGTTTTTTTTGGCACACGGCCATTGAAACATAACTACTTTCTCGATGAACGGGTGTCTCATCGGAGAAGATGGTAGTTATTCTCAACGGAGAAGATGACCTCTTTGGTGCATGATCGCCATGGCCATATGGGCCATGGAGGCTATGCACCCCCTCCCCATGCGGAGGGGGTTGGCTACGGCCAATGACCACCAAAGCCACCACCCCTTCGGGGGGGGGGGGTGCAAACCGGACCCCAAGGAAGGGGAGGCCGGCCATGGCCAAGGGGCCATGGCCGGCATGCACAAAGGCCGGCCTGGCCGGCCCTGGCTGAGGCCAGGGCCAGGGCAGAGGCCCTGGCCGAGGGCCAGGGACCCTCTGACCGGCCCTGGCCGGCCTCGGCCAGGGCAGAGGCCCTGGCAGAGGGGCCAGGACTTCCCCTTTGCCGGCATTGGCCGGCCTCGGCCAAGGCAGAGGCCCTGGCCAGCCCTCGCTGAGGAGGCCCGGCCCTTGGCCAAGCCATGACCGCCGAGCCCCGGCCTCGACCAAGGTGATTGGGGGGGTCTGCATAGCCGGCCCATACGGGACCGGCGGTAGTTGCATACGGCAAAACCCCACGAAAGGGGGAATTCGGCCTTGGCGCGGCCACAGCTCGACCCCGGCAATGGCCGGTGCAGGCCAACACCTCCCGTTGCAAAATACGTTTGAAAAATATGTTTTCAAAAATACGTTTTTTCAAAAACGCTTTTCTGCTGCAAAGTACTATAAGAGTACTGTTATTTGATAAAGTGATGGGGAAATATTGAAAGTTTTTCTAGATGGTGATTGGGATCGTAATGACTTTTCCGATTCTAGAACAACATCTTCAATATTTTTCGAAAGTAACTTATCAAATATAATAATATCATTCCAAGTGGGATTTTTCCAAGTGGGAGTGATATTAAACTAGTCTGAAATTTCTACAATCGATTGATTCAGCGTCTCAATGGATCATGATTCGGCCAGTGGTCTTTTGGACTAGTTTGTGGGACACCTCGGCTCTGTCTAGGGGTAGTGAACCATGGACTAGCCATTCTCCTGGTCGGTCCGCTGGCCGAGACAACTGAATTATGAAAATGTCTAAAATAATGACTATAAATATGAAATTTATGCAATGTTTTTGATCGAACCTTCGTTTTATGTCTTTTGCAGCATTTTAAATCTAAAATGTCTTCTGCCGCTAAGAACATCTTCGCTGAGTTGAACAAAGGTGAAAAACTCAACGGCGATAATTACAAACTATGGTCCATAAAGATACAATATGTTCTAGAGGAGCAAGATGTGCTCGAAACTCTAAAGAACATAATGATTGAACCTGAGTTGGGCACTACGGCCCAACACAGAAGAGACAAGGAAGCTTTCGATACTTGGTCTCGGAAGAACAAGATTGCTCGCATTACGTTGCTATCAAGTATGGCAGACGACATAATGCGGATCTTTCGAGAGCATGACCTAGCCATGGACATATGGTCCAAGCTAGAGGAGAAGTTTGGTGGCACCTCGGTGTCCAAACTTCGTTCTTTAACTATAAGATTCGATTCGTACAAGAAATGTCCAGATCATTCCATGGGGAAGCATCTGCGACATATGGCGAATCTCATCTCAGAGTTAAAGGATGCAGGTCATGTGTTCACTGATGAGCAACATATCCAAGCAGTCATACGTTCCCTACCAAATGGGTGGGACCAAATGAAGATGCATCTCACTCATAATGAGAGCATCAAGAACTTCAGCGATGTTTCTAAGCACATCGAGTTAGAGGTAGAGCGGCTTGCGGCCGCCAAGCAAAGTGCAGAAGTGCACATGGTTGCTAGTTCCTCACACGGGGGAAAGAAACGGAAAAATCGTTCGAAGTTTACTAATGAACGTAATAAGCACCAGAGTCTACCAAGAAACCCAAACATAAGGGTGGGCACACGAAATGGCACAAGAAGAAGGACTTGAAGAAGATCAAGTGTTTCAAGTGCAAAAAGTTAGGTCACTATGCTCGTTCATGTACGAGTGAAGGTGACGAGGTAACTTGCAATAATACTAGTTACATATGTGTTTCTAGTTCAATATTTCTTGTAGAATCTAATCTTTTTTGGATAATTGATTCAGGTGCCACCGACCACATAGCAAGGGACAGACGGTCCTTCGTGGAGTATCACCGGATACTCTAAGGAACGAAGTGGATCTATGTAGGAAACAACACACGTGTTGAAGTGAAAGGCGTTGGGACGTGCAAGCTCATCTTGGACAACGGCCGCACTATCCTACTTCATGATGTTCTCTTCGCTCCGGATATTCGAAGGAATATTATATCTGTGGTCGTTTTAATGGGTCTTGGTTATAGTTGGTTCTTTCATAGTTGTAAAGTGGACTCGTCTTGTAATAATTCTTTAATTGGTTCTGGGTTTGTTTTCAAAGGATTTGTTGTATTAAATACAATGTATGATTCCTCATTTTATAATGAAAATTTCCTTGTTGCAAATTCATCAAATTATGAGTCTGATGTAATTTGTTGGCATGCAAGGCTTGGTCACATTGGACCAACACGAATGGATAGACTTGTCAAACGTGGCCTTCTATCCAATGTTTCAAAGGTCGAAATGTCGACTTGCGAACATTGCCTTGTAGGGAAATCTTGTCGCAAGCCGTTTGGAACCGGCACAAGGGCCGAGGTTCCATTACAGCTCATCCATTCGGACATATGTGGTCCGATGAATGTCAAGACAAGACGCGGGAAGTCCTATTTCATCACTTTTATTGATGACTTCACCCGATTCGGTCATATCTATTTGATATCCCACAAAAGTGAAGCGTTAACCTGCTTTAAAAACTATATGAGTTTGGTGGAAAATCAATTAGATCGCAAGATTAAGGTCTTGCGAACCGATAGAGGCGGTGAATACCAATCAACAAGTTTTAAGGAACTTTGTGATGAAAAAGGCATAGTTCATCAGGTAACTATGCCTTATACTCCGCAACAAAATGGTGTTGTAGAAAGGAGGAATAGGACTTTAATAGAAATGGTCCGTTCAATGATGGCGCAAGCCAACTTGCCAATCACCTTTTGGGGTGATGCATTATTGACGGCTGCTTTCATTTTAAACCGCGTACCCTCGAAATCAGTTAGCTCCACTCCTTATGAGTTGTGGAACCAAAGGTCTCCTGACTTAAGCATTTTAAAACCTTGGGAATCTGCATCCTATGCACATATTTCCTCAACTTGGGCCAATGGGGAGGAAATGTATCTTTATACGATACGCAGAAAACTCCAAAGGTTATGTTTTCATTGGTCAGGAAGACAATGGAGGACTAATTGAATTTGAGTCGAGGGATGTCACTTTCTTGGAAAACGAGTTTCCAAGACAGGGCGAGATAAGTCAGGACTTATCTCTATTTGAGATTTATGATCAAGAAGGATTACCTCATTCAAGTAGGAGAATTCTTGGTGAAGACGAAAATACGTTTCAACCTTCACCAATGGATGATACGAATGATGCGAATCCTATTCCATACGGGAATAATGATCAAAGTGGGAGCATTTCTAACGACATTCCAAGTGGGAGTGATATTAGAATTGATCTAAATTCGAGTCAACAAGGCTTGAAGAATCTTAAATACGACGTAGTCGTACAAGGTTAGCTCCTCTAAGATTTGAGGATGAATTCCCACAAACCTTTATGACTTTACTACAAGAAGATGACGAGCCTGCTACTTTCAAACAGGCCGTATCATGCCCGGCAAAAGACAAATAGATAGAAGCGATGAAGGAGGAATTAGAATCTATGAAAGTTAACCAAGTCTGGGACTTGGTTGACTTACCCAGAGGACGTAGAGCTATTGGAAACAAATGGGTTCTCAAGATCAAGCATAAGGCTGATGGCTCTATAGACAGATATAAAGCTCGCCTTGTCGCGAAAGGTTTTACGCAACAGGAAGGGATAGACTACGAAGAGACCTTCTCACTTGTTGTTCGTTTTACCTCGATTCGCTTGATTCTGGCTTTGGTAGCTTGCTAGACCTCGAATTACATCAAATGGATGTAAAGACTGCCTTTCTCAATGGAGAATTGGACGAGGAGATCTATATGGAATAACCAACAGGGTTTGTAAAAGAAAGAAACGAACATAAGGTTTGTAAACTTCGTAAGTCCATATATGGTCTTAAACAATTCTCGAGGCAATGGTATATACGATTTCAAGAAGTTGTCTTATCAAATGGTTTTACCATGCTTGATGAAGATAACTGTGTATATATCAAGAGGATCAAAAGCAAGTATGTTATTATGTCTCTATATATAGATGACATTTTAATAGCCGAAAATGACAAGGACTTTGTGATGGATATCAAGTCTTGGCTTTCATCAGTATTTGAGATGAAAGACATGGAAGAAGCCGCATATATCCTTGGAGTTAAGATTTCAAGGAATCGTTCGAAGAAACTTCTTTCTCTTTCACAAGAGACTTATATAAAGAAGGTTCTAGAACGTTTTAATATGCAGGACTGTAAGTCCATTGATACTCCAATAAGCAAATGCGATAATTTATGTCTGAAGATGTGTCCTAAGAACCAAAAGGAAAAGGAAATTATGGAAAAAGTTCCATATTCCAGTGCAGTTGGTAGTCTTATGTACGCTATGATGTGTACAAGACCGGACATCTATTTTGCCGTTGGAATGGTAAGTCGTTACCAATCCAATCCAGAGCAAGCACACTGGAAAGCGGTTAAGAGGATAATGCGGTATCTTAAAGGGACTACGGACTATGCTTTATGCTATCAAGGAAATGCCTTGAGGCTCGAAGGCTACACTGATGCTGATTGGGCGGGTGATCTCGATGAGCGACGATCAACCTCAGGACATGTTTTTCTACTCGGATCTGATGCAATATCCTGGAGTAGCAAGAAACAATCCTGCATCGCACTTTCAACTATGGAAGCCGAGTTTGTAGCATTTAGCATGGCAGTCCAAGAAGCTGTTTGGCTTAGGAAGTTCTTAAACAAGCTAATTGATGCAAATGACTCAGATGCTGTACCAATATACAGCGACAGTCAAGCATCTATAGCCTATGTCAAAGATCCAAAGTTCCATTGTAAGACCAAACACATTGATATCCGCTACAAATTTGCAAAAGACTATGATAAGAACAAGAAGGTAGACATTAGATACATATCTACGCATGAGATGATATCGGATCCGCTTACGAAGGCGATCCCCAGAGATGTGTTTTACAAACAATTATCTTCTCAAGGATTGAGTAAGAGCTGAGTTGTATCAATGTATATTCCCATGTCTATGAAAGATCAAATTTAATAAAAGAATAAGTTCTTTTTGATATTGCATATGAGTTTCATGAAAATGTTTGTGTACATTTTCTTTTAGATCTCAGCTATGTTTTTCTAGTATGTCGGACAGATTGAGGTTGGCTCTCTCACATGAGCAACCGCCTTTATTCTATCAGACGGATAAGATAAAGATGAGACCTGTTTAAAGTCAAAATCATCAGACGGATGATTTAGAATCATGACTTAAACAAAATGGTCGTATGAAAGATCTGCATCATATGGATGCTTACAAAAGATCTAAGAAGATTTTTGAAATCTTATCTGTCTTATGCGGGATGTGGGTCCAGGAAATTAATGAGTAGTAAAAGGGACTTAAAGTCAGACATTGTGGTGTCTGATCATCATCCTTACAACATCATTAAGACATACGCTCCCTGGGAAAGGAGTGATGTTGTAATACGTATTCATACTACGTATGTATTTGACCATTGGGTTAGAATAGTAATTGTGTTTACTATTATGTGGGACCCAAAGACCACATGGGTCTTAACTACTTACCCATATGGACTCTAATTGGTTCCTTTAGATTTGACTGGGTGATCGCTATCTTAGCATGTTGCTTATGAACTATGGTAAATTCGGTCCGGCGGGGCATGTTAGAAAAGCGAGTCAGGTCAAGATCGAAAGGATTGCAAGAAGAGGAAGATTAATTTCAAATTCATATTTGGACTTTAGAGATTCAAAGCTGGCCAGCCAATTGTAATCCAGATGGGATTCAATTGTTGAATATAAAGTATAAGAAATGTGAAGAAATAATGTAGGGTAAAACATGCGTTGATCTACTCAACTTTGCATCCCAAAGAGTATTGTGTATATCTAACAAGTGCACAACAGCGGACTCTATGCGCATGACGGTCACACGGTCTATTTCTCGGTATGATAAAATTGAGGAACTAAAGGAAAAGATGTTTCCTTACAATCCTCTCAAGTGTGAGGGGCAGATGTTGGATATGGACGACATGTATACATCCATGAGGGGATGTATGAGGGTATATGGACCTCAGATGTCGCGTGCATGAAAGCATGTGCGAAGGGAACCTTTTCATATGTGAAAAGGACCACTCGATAAGTGAAAAAAGTCACTTTATAAGTGCAAAAAGGCACTTGATAAGTGCATAATGAAGAGGATAAGGAACTGTACTAATATAGGCTAATAAGCTTATATATGATTATTTCCTACAATAACTACCCCTAAAGCCTATAAATAGGACCCAAGGGTAAGGCTTTTAAGGCTAATCCTTCATGCCATAAGTTTGCATAAGGCAAAACTTTTCCTCTTCTCCCTTCTGTTTTGTTCTTCTTCTAAATAGAGATTTAGACGGTGGAAACGCTGCTTCGATCCTCTGTGAGGAAGTATTGACCGTTGTGGCGAATCTGGGGGCAAAGTTCAGAGACTACAACGCAGCGTATGCTAACGTAAGTTCTCTTTCGATCCTCCGTCCTAGCACGACGAGTTCCTACAAGCCTTCCAAGCCAAGAGCTTGATTCTAGGTCACCAACAACTTCCTAGCCCTCTATTGCTGGTCATTATCTTGGAGCTAGGGTTTAGTGCCTTCATCTTCCCCAAAATCCGTTTTGCCCTAATTCGTAAGTATACTCAAGGCATAGGATTTTGTCGGTAAGAATTTCGTATTTCATTTACTTTCATATTGTAAGTGTTTTACTCTCGGTTGTGAGAGTTTGTTTGTGATCCCGGGTTGTGGGAGTCACATTTCGATTTGTGTATGATTTGATCTTGTAGAGGTTTCTACAAGTATTTCATAGTGCAAATTTGAGTTAGAAGTTTCTAACTCAAGTATCCGGAGGGGATCCGGGTGTTTGGGACGTAGGATCACCGGGAACAAGTTGGGGAGACTTGGGTGGATCCGAACCCGTTAAATTGTCTGTTTGCGATTGCATTTCTTTGTTGTCAATATTTACATTTTCGCATTTCCACATTATTGGTTGAGTTTGCAAGATAATTAGAAATTATCTTCTTAATTATTTTAAAGTACTATTCACCCCACTCTAGTACTTGTGCAGTAGCTACGTAGGGCATTACATTTGGTATCGGAGCCAAGTACCTAGCTATGTCTGCCAACGACAACAAGACCGTTCGTCCACCTTCAGATTATAGCACCTTCAGGAACCGCGAAGGAGCTTCTTCGGTGATGGAAGGACACTCCTCAATGAGGCCTCCCTTCTTCAACGGTACCAATTATGGGTACTTGAAATCGCCGGATGGAAATGTTCCTCCGGAGTGCTTCACTATGGAGAGCCACGATGTCGGAGTACGTCGAGCCCGAAGAAGAAGATTTCGAGAAGTGGACTACCGCGGAGGTCGCCGCGGAGGTAAGCAATGCCAAGGCAATGAACGCCTTGCAATGTGCTTTGGAGCCCGAGGACTTCAACAAGATATGCATATGTAAGAGTGCATATCAAATATGGAACTCCCTCCTCATCTTGTATGAAGGAACGAGTAGGGTAAGAGACTCTAAACTCGTTGTTGTGAATAAATATTACGAATTATTTCATATGCAACAGGGTGAGAAGATGAAGGAGTACTATGCTCGCTTCGTCGACATTACAAACGAGTTGGAGGCTCTTGGGAAAACCTACACCCAAAAGGAGAAAGTCTCAAAGATAATTGACAGACTTCCTTCTTGTTGGGAGAAACGTACCTTCACCATCGAGGAAGGTAATGACATGAGTAAGTATACCTTCATTCAACTAATGGGTATCTTGATGTCTTATGAGGTACGCAAGGATAGTAAGTTAAAGTTGCAGGATAAGATGAAGTCCTACTTGAAGCAAGACGAGCCAAAGAAAAAGGCGATTGCTTTCAAGGCCGCTCCATCAACATCCACATCTACCGATGATGAAGACTCGGAAGACGAGTTGGACTTGGAATCTATTGCCCTCATGGCAAAGAAGTTCAACCGGTTCTTCCGGAAAGGTAATTTCAAGAACAAATCAAAGTTTAGTTCTTCTAACGCCTCCACTCCTTTGTGCTTTAAATGCAATAAGCCAGGACACATGAAAGCGGATTGTCCTTAAAACAAGCAAAAGGAGAAGTGAAAGGCGCCAAAGTTCGACAAGTCAAAGAAGTACAAGAAAGGGTACAAGAAAGGACTTGTCGGGACATTCACTGACTCCGAGGATTCCTCAAGTGGAGAGTCGGACGATGAGCAAGTGGAGCAAACACACATGTGCTTCATGGCAAGAGAGAAACATGATCAAGGATCCTCTTCTGATGATAGCGAGGATGAAGGCGATAATGAGGTAACTATAGATGAACTTAGATTAGCTAACGAGCAAATATGGTCTAAGTATTCTAAATTAGTAAATAGATATACTAAGATAAAAGATGAGTTAGCTAGCATCCAAACCTCGCCTAAACCTATCATCAACAACAACGACACTGTTGTTGAAGATTTGAGAAATGAGATTGTAAATCTCAAATCTCAACTTGAGCATGTTCATATCGAGGAATCGGATGAACATGAGATGGCAGATTTGATTTCTCGAAACTCAACTTTGAGTATCAAGAATGAGAATCTCAAGTCTCGTGTTTGTGTACTTACATCACAAGTATCCACTTTGGATGCTTCTATGCATTCTCTCACCGAGAAGTATGAGTGCACATTAGGCCGAATTAATAAATTCAATAAGGGTAAGGACCATTTGGATAAAATCCTAAGTGACTTACTTCCGGCCAATCACCACATTGGCTTGGGGTATACGATGGGAAATTCATCCAAATCGGCCACTACCTTTGTTAGGCCAACTTCCGATGTCTCAACGAGTGGTAGCAAACACTCTATTGGTAGTTCATCTACTAATGGTGCTTCCTCCTCATTCACACCCTCGTTTGGAAAGAAACCCACTTTGGGTGGACCTCCAAAGAAGGGTCATGCTTACATGTACACCAATACCATGCCACGTAGGAACACACATCCTACTCCACATGTTCACACATATGATGATTTCTATGCACCACATCCACGGGCACGTGCACACCATGTGACACACCCTCACGCACGTGTTCCTCCACATGCATATGTTCACTCACATCATCATATGAACAAGTATCATCATGCACCATTTCATCATGTACCATATGCCTATCCACGACATGCATCACGTAGAAATCAACAACGCATGCATGCTCCCAATAGGATTAGGGCTTCCAAAATCTTCACTATTTGGAGCCCGAAGAACACAAGCATGAATGAAAAACAAGCATACATGAATTCTTATTTTATGAATGTCGTGCATAATGATGATTTCATTGGGAAGTCTAAGTCCAATTGGACTTGGCTTCCAAAGGTCTAATCTTTTAGGACCCAATGACCTTGGGTACCATGGAATGATATGTTTATCTTTAGGTACTCAAGAAAAAGAAACGGAGCAACAAATCCAAATTTAGCTCCAAGAATAATTGGATACTCGATAACGGGTGTTCAAAACACATGACGGGTGACGCTCAATTGCTCTCCGGAGTGGTGCCCATTGCAAATAGAAACCGTGTCATCTTTGGAGGCAACGAGAGCGGAACCATCATAGGTGTTGGAAAAGTGGGTAATCCTTCTAAACCACTAATAAGTGATGTTTACCTTGTTAAAGGATTAAACCACATATCTTATTTCAATAAACCAACTTTGTGACCAAGGTTACAAAGTTAGCTTTGCGAAAGGAATGTGGCATATTTTAAGAAAAGATAATAATGATTTATTGTTTTCTGGCACACGCCATAAGGATATATATCCTAGATCTTCCAAGATCACATGAACAATGTCTCATTGCCAACACAAGTGAACAACATTTATGGCATCGATATTTTGGTTATGTGAACGTTGGAACACTTTTTAAGCTTTCCAAGTTAAATTCTATTAGAGGCTTCCCAAAGCTTACCTTTCAAAAGAAAAGCTTTTGTGACTCGTGTCAACGAGGCAAGCTTCCAAAATCGTCATTTAAACCTAAGAAAAGCATTTCATCTAAGCGGCCTCTAGAGCTATTACATCTAGATCTTTTTGGGCCAACTAGAGTTGCTTCATTAGGAAATACACGATATGGACTTGTCATCATTGATGACTTTTCTAGATTTACTTGGGTATTTTCCTTAAGTAATAAAAATGATGCTTTTGAAAACTTCACAATATTTGTTAAGAAAGTACAAAATCTCATTGGAACCATCATTGTCACTATTCGTAGTGATCATGGAGGGGAATTTGAGAATGAGTATTTCTCAAATTTTTGTGATGAAGTTGGTATTACTCACACCTTTTCCTTCCCTCGCGCACATCCTCAAAATGGTGTTGTTGAGAGAAAGAATAGGACGCTAGTGTAATGTGCTCACACTATGCTTGATGATAGCCAACTTGGCCATCAATTTTGGGCGGAAGCGGTACATACCGTTTGCTATGTGTTTAATAGGATACTTTTGAGGCCCGGCACCAAACAAACTTGTTATGAATTGTGTTTGGTATATTGCCTCAAGTTAAACATTTTCGAGTTTTCGGCGCAAAATGTTTTATTAAAAACACGTATGGTAGTTTGGACAAATTTGATCCAAGATCCGATGAGGGGATATTTGTTGGATATTCCTCCCGTAGCAAAGCCTACCGGATATACAACAAACGAACCTCAACGATCGAGGAACACTTCATGTTTCATTCAATGAAGGTTTTGTCCCGACTAGAATTACTAATGATGATGACTCCATGGATGTTTTATGTGATTCAATTGGTAATTCTAATTCTATTGATTCTAATATTACTAACCCTACTAATGAATCTTTTGAGAATGTTCCTAGTGATCAGGGAATTCCCAAACGGCTTCATACCGTTCGTGACCATCCTCATGAGCAAGTCATTGGCAATATCCTTGATCGTGTCAAGACGAGATCTCAAGTCAACTACTTTGCTCATTGTGCCTTTGCCTCCTCGATTGAGCCAAAGAATTTTAACGAAGCTTGCGAAGATAGTGCTTGGATCTTAGCCATGGAGGAGGAACTCATTCAATTCGAGAGGAATGAGGTTTGGGAGCTTGTTCCATTGCCATCAAAGAACCACACCGTTATAGGAACGAAGTGGATTTTCAAGAACAAGACCGACGAAAACCAAATCGTCGTCCGGAACAAAGCTCGGTTAGTAGCTCAATGCTATCGGCAAGAGGAAGGTATTGATTTCGAAGAATCCTTTGCTCCGGTAGCTAGATTAGAATCTATTAGATTATTGTTATCTTTTGCATGCCATAAAGATTTTAAACTCTTTCAAATGGATGTAAAAAGTGCATTTTTAAACGGAGATGTTGTTGAGGAAGTTTATGTTTCTCAACCTCCGGGTTTTATAAATGAAAAATTTCCAAATTATGTTTTCAAACTTAAGAAAGCACTTTACGGTTTGAGACAAGCTCCTCGAGCTTGGTATGACCGTCTAAAGAATTTTCTTTTGGATTTAGGTTTTAAAATGGGAGAAGTTGATTCAACATTATTTGTTAAGTATTCGAATAATGATATTATTTTAGTTCAAATTTATGTTGATGATATCATTTTCGGTGCTACTAACTTCACTCTTTGCGAAGAGTTTTCTAATGTGATGAAGGATCAATTTGAGATGAGCCACATGGGTGAGCTCAAATATTTCTTAGGTCTCCAAATTCGCCAAATGAACGATGCAATCTTCATCCACCAAACCAAGTACATAGTGGAGTTGCTAAAGCGATTTGGAATGGAGAATGCCTCCGGGAAGAAGACTCCAAGAGCACTACTACGCATCTTGATAAAGATACGGGCGGAAAAGATGTAGACATTCCTCTATATCGAGGTATGATATGTAGTTTACTATATCTTACCGCAAGTAGGCCCGATATTATGTTTTCTTTATGTGTATGTGCTCGTTATCAGTCTCAACCTAATGAATCTCACTTAGTAGCGGTAAAACGTATTTTCCGTTATTTAAGTTACACACTTGATTTTGGATTACTTTATCCAAAGTCTAGCACATATGAGTTAATCTCATATAGTGACGCAGATTATGCGGGATGCAAATCCGACAGGAAAAGTACTAGTGGCACTTGCCATTTTATTGGAAATTCTCTTGTCTCTTGGTTTTCCAAGAAGCAGAATTCTGTATCACTTTCAACCACCGAGGCGGAATATATTTCTGCCGGTGCCACGTGTGCTCAGGTTCTTTGAATGAGACACACTCTTAAAGACTTTGGTATAAACTGTGATACTTGCCCTATCATGGTGGACAACCAAAGTGCAATATGTCTCTCTAAGAATCCGGTACACCATTCCCGTTCTAAACACATAGATGTCTGTCACCATTTCTTAGATGATCATGTTGCTAAAAAGGACATCATTTTAGTGTACGTTGAAACCCAGAAGCAAATCGCCGATATTTTCACGAAAACACTCAAGGAAGACTCCTTTGTGCGGTTGCGTCGAGAATTGGGGATTATGGGTGAATCCGAGATTTAGGATTCATATTTTGTTCAATAATCTTGCATGCTATTAAATTTCGTTTATATTTGCTCATGCTAGTATTATTGAAATTTTCTGGATTTTTGGTTGAATTTTCGAAATTTATGCTTGATTTATTCATGAACGTCAAATTTAACATTTTCGATGTTTAATGGGGTAGTATAATGATATATGAGAGTATTACGATGTATCATCCAAGTGCGATTATGAGAGAACTCAAAATTTCAAATTCTAAAATTTTTCAACTCTGTTAGTCGGTTCATGTTCATTGACCGACCGACTAGATTGCGTTCTAGTCGGTCAGTGAATGAACTCAAACCGACTAACTCAAGCCCTAATTTTGGCTTTAGTTACTATTTGCAATTAGTCGGTTCAAACTCATTGGTCGACCGACTAGATCATCATCTAGTCGGTCAGCGCTTGAACGGTGACCGACTAATTGCATCAGGGACTGTTATGTCTTTTCGCCTTCCTGTCGGCTTAAACGGCCCCGCACCGATTAGAATCTATTCTAATCGGTGCGCTCTCTTCCTCAAACCCCCTAAACCCCCGTGCCTCTTCATCTCCTCCGTCGAGTTCATCGATTTCCGGCCATCTATTCCCTAGTCTGTCGTCGACCTCTCTCCATCCTCAACCTAGGGTATCTCTCTCAGCTTTTAGACCTAGGTTACTTTGATTTCAGCTTCTAGCTATCGATTTTAGGGTTGTGCTAGGGTTTCGGCCTAGGGTTTTAGTCTTCAATCTCGTTTGATTGCGTTGTCTCGTCACGATTATGGCGAAGACACGTATTCCGATCGATCCCTCGCGTCAGTCACCCATAACCGTTGAATCTCCATCTTCAGACCCCCCACAACCCAAACGCCGATCTAAATCTACCCATCCTTCGTCGTCTTTGCCTCCTCTTAAGAAGAAGAGGACGGCGATCGCCAAGCCTAGATCTCAGCCCAAGCCTAGGAAAGAGCTTGTGTCTCCAGCTTCATTCCGTGCTCCTACTCCCCCCGATGATTCCGACACGGAATATGTCCCTGAGACCGAGCCTACCCATAGGGATCCTACTCCTCCACCCCGTTCTAGCACTCGTCAGCCTAAGGGGAAGGCTTCGATGCCAGTTGGCGGTGTCGATATTTCGCTATGTCGCGATGACCCGTTGTGTCTCGCGGCATACAACCGTATCGAGCACTGTCCGCTGTTATTGGAGCACTTCGTTCAGTTCTCCGATTTCCCTCACCTAGCCGATCTTCTTTCGTCTAGTGGCCTTATAGATTATCTTTGATATGACCCTAAGGCGAATCCACATCCATACCCCCGTCTAGTCAAGCTATTCTATGCGAACCATGTTCGCGGTCAGTACGACGAGACCCATTCCATTGAGACGACTGTCTTGGGGACACCGATTGTCCTCACGGCAGAAATCTTAGGGGATTTGATAGGTGTCTCCTCGTCCGGCCTTCTTCCTTCTGATATCTCTGTCGACATATTTCTGAGCTTGATCAGGTGATGCTCGCCGAGATTTTCCATGTCATCCCTCCTGCCATGATTGGCGTCCCATCCAAGTCTTTTAAACCGAATGCCTGGGTCCTAAATCTTATCTTGAAGTCATGCCTCCTTCCGAAGTACGGCTCATCTTCCTTGCCTTCCCAGCCATTCCTCAAACTCATTTACGCCATATTCATGGGGAGCGAGATCAATTGGGCACAGATTATTCTTGACAAGATGGACTCCTTCGAATGTATTCAAAAGTCCACCAAGTCAGCCCACATTCCTTACCCGTGCCTATTGACTCTCGTATTCCGTCACTTCCAGGTCCCTCTCCCTCCCGACGATGAGCGTCCCCTTGGTCCCCCTCTGAATGCGACGGCCGTCAAGAAGTCTCTTGCGACGCTTCGTCACGTTCAGAGGACGACCCCTTCAGCTTCTGCCTCTGCTTCAGCTTCTCCCTCTCCTACTCTTACTGAGCTTGCACGTTCGTTGAAACATGTGGAGTCACGTTGTGCTTGCTCTGAGGAGATTCTCGCTCGCATCGCATCTCACTTAGGCATTGAGATCCCTCCGTCAGTTTCTGACGAGGAGGAGATGGATGATGATGAGCTCCAGGAGCTTGTTCATTCTGCTGCTGCTCGTGCTCCTGAGGGTACTTCTGGTGCTGCTGCTACTTCTGCCGGTGACCCTGAGAGCACACCTGCTGCCACCATTCCTCTGGTGGATACTTCGTCTGGTGCTCCCGAGGCCACTCCTGTTGAGACCGTGGACACTCCTGCTGACCCAGTAACCACCACTCCTTCTACAGAGCCTGCTGCTGCTGTAGATCCTCCCTCCACCTCCTGAGCTTGCTTGGAGGACTCTCCTGTGCACATTGGATGATATATGTAGTTGTGAGAGAGTTAGGTAGGATAGATGGTGGTTGTGGATTTTTGATACTTTTGGATGTATTTTGATGTATCTCTAATGGAGTTTTGATATTTTTGTATGTTGTGTGATACTCTGATATCTTTTGTGATATAGTGTTGTATTTTGTGCTTCGATCTGAGGATCGTTTATGTATGTTGGCGATATATACTTTTGATGTACCCATGGTTCATATATATATATATATATATATATACACACACACACACATCGCTGTTGCCATTCATTCTCTTGTGCACATTATATTTTTTTATGTCTCTGATGTTGACTTCGTCGCTCGACGATTAATCTTGATTTAATAGAAATTATTTCTATGGAAATATAGAATTGTTTTCCATGCACTTAATTCATCAAGAATATTGATATTGGAGAGTATATTCCATAACTCAATTCGTAAAATTCATTTGAGTTTTGATGATTTTATTTAACGATTTTCGACTTTGGTCTCATTGACACGCTTTGATTTAATTCGTATTTTCCTTCGGTGTCATTTGGACCGTGGTCGTATTCTTCGACTCCCATGCTTTTATTTGTAGCCATTGTTGTTGTCTTGATCTCCCGCTCTTTTTTCTAATGCCAAAGGGGGAGAGAATTAATAATGACAATGTGCTAAATGATAATTTAAAGCATTTTGCTAAGAATCTAATTTGATATATTAGATTCAGGGGGAGTTAAGATATAAAAATAGATTTCAAATCCGATATTTCAATAATTGATTCACATTTTATATTTTACTCGTCTGCTTGATGCGTATGATTATTATTTAATTTGGAATTAACGTGTCATCAATGTAGGGGGAGAAAGTAAATTTCATTTGAATCATTATTTTTTATTATTATTTGTGTTGGTTTGTCATCACCAAAAAGGGGGAGAATGTTGAGTATTGATTCCCCGGATTTGGTTTTGATGATGAACAAACATAAATATCGTGAACTAACTCTTTGTGAGCGCAGTTATGGAGATCGTCGCCAAATTTCTATGAACATCAAAAGCGACGTCTCAAGACTTCTCAAAGTGCGTGATCGTGTGCCTAAAGCTTCGTTGAAGCTTAAGGACCATTATTGAAGTCATGAAGATTCGATTGAAGCTTTTGAAGACGGTTCGTCAAGTTTTATTTATTGTCTTCTAGCTTCATTTTGTAGATGTTAAGCCTTGAGTAGGTCTTACGTTTTAATCTTCATAACACTCATATCTTAGAGCTAGGATCTTAGTAGAAGTCCATACAAACTTTCCCGAAGCTTCGCGCTTCGATTCGCGACTTCTTGTGCATGTTAGTTGGTTCAAGAAGAAGAACCAACCGACTAGATGGCAATCTAGTCGGTCGGCAAAGCTTCTTGAACCGACTAGAATGCCTTCTCAATTCTAGATCACTTACTGTTTACAGTTAGTCGGTCAAAGAAGGTTCACCGACCGACTAGTTGTGAAACTAGTCAGTTAGGAATCCTTCTTAGACCGACTAGTTGAGCTTCTACTGTACAGCCTAAGTTACTGTTTATCGTTAGTCGGTCTAAGTACATTTATCGACCGACTAGTTGATAAACTAGTCGGTCAGCATTTGCTCTTAGACCGACTAATTCAACTTGTATTCAGACTATCCTATTTCTTCTGTTAGTCGGTCTATGAACACTCACCGACCGACTAGTTGTGAAACTAGTCGGTTGGCAAGTCTTCTTGGATCGATTAGTTCTTTAAGTCTGAACTTCTCTATTTGACTGTTCACCTCTTAGTCGGTTCATGTTGTTTCCCCGACCGACTAGTTGATGAACTAGTCGGTCAGTGATCCTTCTTTGACCGACTAGTCTGCTTCAAAATAGAGCCGTTGGAGCATTAAATGCCACGATTTTTTGCTCTCTCTTTCCTCTATCCTATATATACTTGGAGTGCTGCATTCATAGCATTCAAGGATGATATTAATTGATCTTTAGAGAATCAAAGAGAAGCATTTAATCCTCATTCAAAGCTCTTTCATTTCTCACTTGAATCTCTCCCTCACTCTTATTTCAAAAGAGAGATTCATTGATTGTGAGCCTTCCAAGCCAAGAGCTTGATTCTAGGTCACCAACAACTTCCTAGCCCTCCATTGCTGGTCACTATCTTGAAGCTAGGGTTTGGTGCCTTCATCTTCCCCAAAATCTGTTTTGCCCTAATTCGTAAGTATACTAAAGGCAAAGGATTTTGTCGGTAAGAATTTCGTATTTCATTTACTTTCATATTGTAAGTGTTTTACTCTCGGTTGTGAGAGTTTGTTTGTGATCCTGGGTTGTGGGAGTCACATTTAGATTTATGTATGATTTGATCTTGTAGAGGTTTCTACAAGTATTTCATAGTGCAAATTTGAGTTAGAAGTTTCTAACTCAAGTATCCGGAGGGGATCCGGGTGTTTGGGACGTAGGATCATCGGGAACAAGTTGGGGAGACTTGGGTGGATCCGAACCCGTTAAATTGGCTGTTTGCGATTGCATTTCTTTGTTGTCAATATTTACATTTCTGCATTTCCGCATTGTTGATTGAGTTTGCAAGATAATTAGGAATTATCTTCTTAATTATTTTAAAATACTATTCACCCCCCTTAGTACTTGTGCAGTAGCTACGTAGGGCATTACAGAAACATCAATCCAAATCAGTTGTGGAGGAGTCCACAAGAGTAGCCAACTCAATACGTAAATCCTGGGTCTCCGGATCAACAGAAACATCCTCGAAAGGAGGAGCAGCAGCATCGACAAAGGAATCACCCTTAAGAGCATGTGAAGCAACCAGCTCAAAAACATCATCAACTGAAGGATCATAAATCTTAGAGACGATCGGACGAGGAGGCTGAGTAGGCTGAGCAGTAGCATATGGAACAAACGACTGGAGGTGGGCAGGAAAGGGTATGCCCTGGTGCTGGAACGACATATAGAACAGATCATAAAGACCATGTACTTTCTCGTCCAACTGGACATGAGAGGTATCAACCGAGTGTGTAGCAGATAATAAGGGCCGATCAACAGATGGAGCAGTGGATGAGGAAGGGCCTGAAGTAGACTACCTCTTCTTTGATGCAGTCAGAAGAGCCGAAGCAGACTTCATCTTCGCTGACGCATCAAGAAGAGGGCCAAGAGGAATAGGCTCAAAAGGATCCAAATCAATGCCGAAGTGGCGAAAGACAAGTGTAAGATGACTACCATAAGGAATATGAGAGGAGGATGATGTGATCTCTACATGGTCCATGCGATCAAAGATAACTCCAGCCCAATTTACCTCAATCCCCGAGAATATAACATATGTCACGCCCTGTTTCCCATAATACTTGGGAGCAAGGACGCGAGCGGGTCTACATGGACTGAAGCGGTGAAGCCTAAGCCCAATAAGTGTCTGTGAATAACAACTAATCGTAGATTCTTGCATGCATTCAGAACAACAGAGATAAACATAAATTAAGCCAACGTCCAAAAAGAAGTACAGAAATAAATAAGGCCCCAAGCATGCCCAACAAACAAGGTCTACAAAAGTGGGTACACACCCAAAAGAAAAGGCAATAACAAAACTCTAAACAGCAGCAGCAGGTGAATCTCGGTGACTAGTCCTCTAAGGGGAGAACCTCTGTGTCGACGTACTCCTGGTCCAACGGATCAGTCTGATCAAGCAGCTCATCCTCCTGGTACTTTGTCTCGTGACCTGACATACATTTCAAACAACATGGAATGTATGTCAGCAAGGGTACTTGGCAAGCTATGGTTATGAGTGGGACCGTTGGCGAGATATGTAAAATATTATACATGGCTGTTAAAGCATTTATAAATGTTTACACTAGCATGGCAATTCTGTTATAAAGGAAAACATGGCCGTTTTATTTTAAATGAAAACACCAGTAGTTCTATAAGTTAACATGTCCAATATAGCATATTCAAGTTGTTCAATAGTGTGTGCGATTCTGTGACTATGGTTCACGTCTTTAGATGGCTAGTAAGTGAATCTACCTTCAAGTGCCCCCGAAGGCGACCCTTTTACTACCGACTAGTGCCCGCGAACCCAACCCCACCCACGTGTACTTTCTGGACCATGAGCCAAAATCAGCCAACCGGCCATCATGGGTTGTTTATATTGGACATGAGCTAGACAAGCCAACCGGCCCCATGTGAATAGCCAAATCTTGGCATGCATGTCTATGATTTAGCCAAACCAGCTATCACGTTCTAAGATTATCAAGTTATTCAAGTATTTCAAATACTTCCAACAGGTTTTGCATTTCATGTCGTAATAAGGTATTATCACTTTACTTAATGATGTCCACACACACACACTCACACGAATTCTTAGTCTAGCAATTTCAATAAAGTGCATACATGTGATTTTAGGATCATTGTGTCACATGGCATTTTCGTGTACAAGATGTGACGGTTAAATCATATAGAACTAGCTAAGTTTAAGAACGTCTAACAGAATAACATTTAAACAAGTGCATTAAATTGTTCACTTGCCTGATTTTGATGATTCTGGTGTCGATGAGTACGTATGAAAGGCACAGACATTTTCTGCGTCATTAGGTTTCTGATATCAATTTAAACGAAATTAACTTATTAGAAAGGTATAATCACACTGTTTTTTATATTCATATGGTTATATTTGATGGGAAATTGAATCACACCCCTAAGTGGTTTTGATGATGAACACAACAAATGATGTTAGTGAACTAACTACACAACAACTCAAGTATGCAAGTTATGCGACAAACTGTGACTTTACGCATACTCCGAAGAAGCTCAACCACACTCGAGACTAAAACGAATTTGCTAGTTCTACATCAAGCACAAGATGAAGCTCGTGCTCAAGCTTAATGAAGAAGGAACTCAAATTCAGAAGAAGCAAGCATCTACCGAATCAGCTTCTCAAAGATCTTGTCTTAGTGTAGTGTGTGAGTTCTTAGGATTATGTTAAAGCCAAAGTAGATATCGCACACAATATGTTTTTGAAGAAAAATATTTTAAATATCTTTTTAAACTCTTGAGAGAAATAAGCTAATCGATCCATTATTAGTAGTCAACCTCCAATACACCCAGGAGTTGATTACAAGGTGGCTGTCGACTACCAGCTATCGTTTTCCAACGACTCTGCTTCCTGATTTCGCTCAATTTCCATATCTGCTTGAGCTGAAAGTCAAATCGTTTGAAATTCAAATTCTTCTCTTGAAACCTATAAATAGACCACTTGAGATCATTTCTAAACACAACATCAAGACAATCAAATTCTCTATTCTCTATTGTGCTAAAATTCTAAAGATCTCTTGTTCTATTTTTCTCTCATCGTCATAGCAAATTCTGTTTTAATCTCTGATCTCCAATCTCAAGTTATTATTTTTCTGAGATCTAATTTTTGTTTGGCTATTATTTTAAATTTGTTTTTAAAATTCGTGTTCTTAAATTTCTATTCTTAAAGGATTTTTTGAAAAACAAGCAATCTAAGATTACAAAGAATCATCTTATATTTTTGTGTGATCTTAAGATCGATTTTTGAATTCTTTTTAGCCACGTAACCCCTTTGTTATATTTACTTTGGCTATAGAATTCTGGGTGTAATCCAAACTCCACTAATTTTTGTGGTGAGTTGGAAACTTGTTTTTATTTGTGGATTCCCTTTGTTGTAAGCGATGGGAAAATCCTAGACAAGTCTAGGTAGTTGGAAATCCTTGTCAAGGCTAGGTGTTTGGGAAATCCTAACGAGTGAAGTTAGGTACTTGTATTGCTAAGACAATATTAGAAAATCTCGTACCGGATTGGTCGGGAACTGGACATACTTGTTGTGGGGAACCAGAATAAAAATCCTTGTCTTTGCGTATTTTGCTGTGATTGTCTATCTCTGCTTAAGCATCTTATTTTATATGCTGCCTATTGTATCTCTGTAATTTGTTTATATTATTGCAAAGTTAACTCATTTATTTCAGCTGTGCATAAAGATCTATACTTGTATTAAGATCATTTGTTTGTAATCTTATCTTTATATTATCTCATCGTTCATCAGAGTTTTGCTCTCAAACTCTCTGGGAGTCGACTACCACTTTGAGGGGGTCGACTACCTACTGTGAGATCACTCTGTACACATTCTTTATAAGTTTATTTTGTTGATTAAAAACCAAGCACAGATCACTCTACTTGGTTTCTTAGGCAACATTAGAAGGTTTTAAAATTATGCTAATAACGAACGAAAAAGTTTTATATTTGAACAACACTATTCAATCCCCCTTCTAGTATTGTTTGCCATTCACATGATCCAACACTTGGTATCAGAACGAGCTCAAAGGCGATGGCATCAACAACATTCTACATCATTCATACTCCTCCAATCTTTGACGGCAACTTCTATCCCCAAAGGAGAAGGATAATGGAGATCTTCTTGGAGGCACAAGATCTAAAGCACACAAGGTCACTCAGAGAACCATATGAGATTCCAATCATTCTTCAAACTCAATATAATCCTGATCAAGAGGAAGCCTACTTCAACAACATAAAGTTAATACATTTACTTTACACTAGTTTAACTAATAAAATGTTAGATCTTGTAGAAGGGCTGAAACCGCACACCAAATCCTCAACTTATTGGACGAAAGATTCGGATCAAGATCAAATGAGATTCAAACACTGATGGAGACAACCTAATCAGTTGATGAAAGGCTTGCAGATGAAGTATGCATGATCGCTTGTCAAAACGACAAAACGAGGTTAGTAATTCTAGTTCCGATGAAGAAAATGAATTTGATATTGCCAGTGCTTATGAAAATCTCTATAGAGAATATGAACGATTGGCAAGAAAACACAAAACCTTGGACAAAAAGCATAAGACCTTGCATGAGGAACATGATAATCTCAAGAATAAATTTGACTCTGTTGCTAATGAATATGAGTCTAAAAAACATTGATGTGATGATCATAAAGAATTGAAAATCAAGTATGATGGATTAGTTCGTGATCATGATGCTTTGAAAGTTGAATATGTTTTATATATTTCCACCTTGAATGATAAGTTCAACATTCTTGCAAGTGATATAGTCTCAAGTAAGCTCAAACATGAGGAACTTCTTCTATGACTTGAAAAGGTTAAGAATAAACCAAATGCAAAAGCTACCTTATCATATACGCGTGCATCTATTTCGTATGATAAACCTATTCAAAATATCGTGCGAAAAAAATTGTGCTTCAGTTACTGGTAATAATACTAAGCATAATGTTCACTATGATAACTCTTATCACAAGGTTTCTCGCCACAATTATGTTACACACAATACACATCATATACATGGTTTAAATAGTTTTGCAAATAATACAAGTTGGGCACCAAAATACTTAAGCAATCATGTAAAGAATATTTATGTCTATACCATGTTAAAAATATGCATAAAAAATCAAATTCAAATCGAATTTGGGTTCCTAATGAATATTCCTCCCATATGTGCATCTATTAGGGTATCCGCATGCTTCGTGAATATCTCTTTGATACCCAACACTTAGGATTGTACATAATGATAGAAACTTTTCTTACAAATCAGACCCAATCATAAGTGGGTACCAAATGTGTCCAGTTACCTTCTTTCAAGACATGTGGATAATGGATAGTAGATGCTCCGCACACATGACATGGAATTCAAAATTTCTTAGCTCTTTAAAAATGTATGATGGAGGAGCTGTGACTTTTGGAGACAACAAGAAAGGTAAAATTATTGGCATAGGTAACATCGGCGATCCTTCGAAGCTATTCATCAAAGACGTAAGCTTGGTAAGTGGGCTAAAGCTCAACCTGTGAGCATAAGCCAATTATGTGATAAAGGTATGAAAGTTATTTTTACTCTTGACTTTTGCTTAGTCTATGACAAGAATATGAAAAACATTCTTGTTAAAGGAAAGCGAGTACAAAACATTTATGTGCTTAGATTAAATGAGTATGATTCAAATGTATGCTTGATTGTTTCAACAAATGATCCATTGCTATGGCACATACATTTTCGTCATGTAAACATCAAAAACATGGATAAGATATCTAAGAAAGAGTTGGTGCAACGACTTCCTAATTAAATTTTAAATTGGATAAAATATGTGATTCTTGTCAACTTGGCAAAATGCATAAAGGTACATTTAAGAGGATTGGAGCTCTTAGCTCGAATAGGCCACTTGACCTACTCCATATGGATTTGTTTGGCCCGACTAGAACTCCGTCTCTTTATGACTCTAAATAGGTATTTATCATAGTTGATGATTTTACTCGATATACGTGGGTATTATTCTTAATCCATAAGAATGATGCCTTCCGTGAGTTCGAAATATTTTTCAAAAGAATTGAACGACTATACTCTTTGAAAGTTATTTCTTTAAGAAGTGATCATGGTGGTGAATTTGAAAATGAACATTTTAAAAGGTTTTGTGAAGAACGAGGCATTTCTCATACTTTTGCTTTTCCTAGAGCTGCTCCTCAAAATGGGGTAATTGAAAGGAAAAATAGAACACTCCAAGAGTGTGCACGAACAATGTTGTGTGAAAGCAACCGTCCAAAAAGATTTTGGACGCAAGCTGTAGCAATCACGTGCTATATTCAAAACAAGGGTTTAATAAGAAAGCCCTTTGAAAAGACTCCTTATGAATTATTGCTCCAACGTATTCCGAAAGTATCCTATTTCAGAGTTTTTGGTTGTAAATGCTATATTCTGAACACTACAGATAACTTAGATAAATTTGACTCCAAAGCTTATGAAGGCATATTTATCGGTTATTCTTTGCGTAGTAAAGCATATAGAATCTACAACAAAAGTTCAGAAACCATTGTTGAAACCTTACATGTAACATTTGATGAATCTCTTTCTTATAACAATCATATTGATGATGATTATATACTCACTACACCTAACTTTGATAATACACTTATATCTGTTTACAACACTTCAAATTCATTACCAAATTCCTTTCCTGAGTAACACATCACCCACACGCACAAGTCATTGGTAATATTGATGCAGGTGTTAAAACTAGATCATAAATAGAACACATGTCACATGTTGCTTTTGTTTCTAACATTGAGCCCAAAAAGGTAGGTGAGGCTTTTGCAGATGAAGAATGGATTGAAGCCATGCAAGATGAACTTCTACAGTTTGAGAGAAATCGGTATGAGAGTTAGTACCCAGACCGGAAGATCGTCTAATCATCGGCACTAAGTGGGTGTACCGAAACAAACTAGATTAAGACGGAAATGTGATAAGAAATAAAGCAAGGTTAGTGGCACATGGATATTCACAAGAAGAAGGTATAGATTTCGATGAAACCTTCGCTCATGTTGCTAGACTAGAACCTATTAGGATGTTACTTGCATTTGCATCATATAAAAACTTTAAATTATACCAAATGAATGTGAAAAGCGCATTCCTAAATGGTTATATAAAGGAGGAAGTCAACGTTGAACAACCTCCCAGCTTTGAACATGATAAGAAAATAGAATATGTGTATAAGCTGAACAAAGCTTTATATGGTCTAAAACAAGCTTCAAGAGCTTGGTATGAAAGATTAAAAAAATTCTTAATTGACTCAGGCTATAATGTTGGAAAAATAGATACCACTTTATTTGTTAAGAAAATCAAGATAATATCATACTTATCCAAATCTATGTAGACGATATTATTTTCGGATCTACTAACGAACATCTTTGTCAAGAGTTTGCTAAGTTAATACATGAAGAATTCAAAATGATCCATATGTGCCAGCTCACATACTTTCTCGGATTGGAAATCAAACAAGGAAAAGAAGGAACCTTCATTCATCAAACGAAGTATGCTAAAGACTTGATCAAAAGGTTCGGGATGGAAACCGCATCAGGGAAGAACATACCTATGGCAACATCCACTTCTTTTGATAAAGATGAAGCAGGTAAAAATGTTGATCAGAAGACATATTAAGGTATGATCGGTTCTTTGCTTTACTTAACCGCAAGCCGACCCGATATAATGTTTAGTGTTTGTGCTTGTGCTAGATTTCAATGTGATCCTAGGGAATCACACCTTAAAACAGTAAAATACATATTTATATATCTTAAAACCACTTCTGATTTTGGATTATTTTATCCCAAAGGTAGCACATTTGATTTAACTTCTTATAGTGACACAGACTATGCTAGTTGTAAAGCCACAAGAAAAAAGCACAAGTAGAACATGTCACTTCCTTGGATATTCCCTTGTTTCGTGGTTTAGCAAAAAGCAAAGGTCAGTTTCACGATTAACTACTGAGGTAGAGTAAATAGCTACCGGACTTGCCTGTGCTCAAGTACTTTGGATGAAACAAGTACTAGTAGATTATGGTGTTAATACATCTACATGTGTAATTTACTGTGATGGTAAAAGCACTATTAATCTCACCAAAAATTCTGTTCTACATGCTAGAACAAAACATATTGATATTAGACACAGATTCATAGATGATCAAAGTGTCAAAAAGGATGTTGAACTTAAGTATGTACCCTTTGAACATCAAGTTGCAGATATTCTCACAAAACCCTTGCAAAAGGTTGTATTTTCTAAACTTCGTAGAGATTTGGGTATTATGGGAGAAAAAGAATTGAGTAAAGATTAACTTTTGTTATTTTGTATCATCTTTTTGATTGATGACAAGGGGGAGAAATAAGATAAAATGCAAAAACGTGAATGAAATATTGTTTTGCTAACCGGCTTTGATGCAGGGGGAGTACTACATCTAAGCAGGGGGAGTAAGTTATATTCATTTAATTTACTTCATTTTTCATTTGGGTGTCACATCAAAAGGGGGAGAGTGATGTGAAATTGAATCACACCCCTAAGTGGTTTTGATGATGAACACACCAAATGATGTTAGTGTACTAACTACACTACAACTCAAGTGTGCAGGTTATGCGACAAACGGTGACTTTACGCATACTTTGAAGAAGCTCAACCACACTCGAGATGAAGACGAATTTGCTAGTTCTACATCAAGCACAAGATGAAGCTCGTGCTCAAGCTTAATAAAGAAGGAACTCAAATTTAGGAGAAGCAAGCATCTACCAGATCAGCTTCCCGAAGGTCTTGTCTTAGTGTAGTGTGTGAGTTCTTAAGATTATGTTAAAGCCAAAGTAGATATCGCACACACACAAATGTTTTCGAAGCAAAATATTTTAAATATCTTTTTAAACTCTTGAGAACAATAAGTTAGTCGATCCATTATTAGTAGTCAACCTCCAATACACCCTGGAGTTGATTACGCCTTTCAACTAGCTGAGTTTCAGAGAAAATTGCTCTGGGAGACGACTACCAGAGGAGGGAGTCGACTACCCGTCAGAAGCAGAATTTCTATTGAAATTCTTTGGGAGTCAACTACCATCTTGAGGGAGTCGACTACCAGCTGTCGTTTTCCAACGACTCTTGCTTCCTGATTTCGCTCAATTTCCATATCTGCTTGAGCTGAAATTCAAATCGTTTGAAATTCAAATTCTTCTCTTGAAACCTATAAATATACCCCTTGAGATCATTTCTAAACACAACATCAAGACAATCAAATTCTCTATTCTCTATTGTGCTAAAATTCCAAAGATCTCTTGTTCTATTTTTCTCTCATCCTCATAGCTAATTCTGTTTTAATCTCTAATCTCCAATCTCAAGTTATTATTCTTCTGAGATCTAATTTTTGTTTGGCTATTTTTAAAGTTGTTTTTAAAATCCTTATTCATAAATTTCTATTTTTAAAGGATTTTTTGAAAAACAAGCAATCTAAGATCACAAAGAATCATCTTATATTTTTGTGTGATCTTAAGATCGATTTGAATTCTTTTTAGCCACGTAACCCCTTTGTTATATTTACTTTGGCTATAGAATTCTGGGTATAATCCAAACTCCACTAATTTTTGTGGTGGGTTGGAAACTTGTTTTTATTTGTGGATTCCCTTTGTTGTAAGGGACGAGAAAATCCTAGACAAGTCTATGTGGTTGGAAATCCTGTTCAAGGCTAGGTGTTTGGGAAATCCTAACGAGTGAAGTTAAGTACATGTATTACTAAGGCAATAGTGGAAAATCTCGTACCGGATTGGTCGGGAACTGGACATACCCAAGTTGTGGGGAACCAGAATAAAGATCCTTGTCTTTGCGTTTGCATTTTTCTGTGATTGTCTATCTCTACTTAAGCATCTTATCTTATATGCTGACTATTGTATCTCTGTAATTTGTTTATATTATTGTAAAGTAAACTCATTTATTTCAGCTGTGCATAAATATCTATATTTGTATTAAGATCATTTGTTTGTAATCTTATCTTTACATTATCTCATCATTCGGCAGAGTTTTGCTCTCAAACTCTCTGAGAGTCGACTACCACTTTGAGGGAGTCGACTACCTGCTGTGAGATCACTTTGTTAACATTCTTTATAAGTTTACTTTGTTGATTAAGAACCAAGCGTAGATCACTCTACTTGGTTTCTTAGGCAACATTAGAAGGTTTTAAAATTGTGCTAATCAACGAACGAAAAAGTTTATATTTGAACAACACTATTCAACCCCCCTTCTAGTGTTGTTTGCAATACACATGATCCAACAATATTAACTATTTAAACTTACTGTTATTATATAATACCTATTAATATATAAAACTAACATATATCGTTTTTGTTTATAATCTAACATATTTATTCAAATAATTAAAAGGGGTATTGTTCATACATATAAGTTAATATTCATTCTTAATATATAGCTAAATAACCTAATTTAAGTATATTGTATTTAATACTGATTATGTATATTGATTATATATATATATATATACACACTAATATCTAAAACTAGTAAACTGTTATTATTCTATACATATTAATATAAATACACAGTTATCTATAAAACTAATCCTAACTATTATTAACAAATTAACCCTAACTATTATTAACAAACTAACCCTAACTATTAAAAAAACTGCATACTAACACCTTTAGAGATTTCACGTGTTTAACGTAGGATGCAGGTGGATCTCGGTGATGGGGCAGCGGCGCAGCGGCGGTTGGTTAGAGAGATCACCGGAGGGAGGTCGGTGGCTTTGGGGTCCGACGGTGCGGTGGTCGGGTTGGGTACAGATGGAAGGGGGAGATCAACTGAGGGTTGAGAGCTTGGGTTCTTAGGGTTTTAGGAGGGAGGGAGATAGGGTTGGTGCGTGGTCGAAGGTAGCATGGGAGGAGGTCGCGGGTTACGGCCTACTGGACGTCGGGGCTATCTGATCTGGATCTTAGCCTCGGGGGTGAATTTGCTAATAAAAATTCTTCTGCAACCCACGCGAAATCACTCGTAGTTTATAATCACAAGCAGAGCAAAAAGAAAGCAATCACAGAGTACGCACAGATATACACTGGTTCGATAGTCCCACAACCTACTCCAACTCCCAAGCAAATACTAGCATTAATATGTTTCTTATGTACTACTAAAATGAGTCTTGAGACCCTGGCTACCCACCTAGTACGTACCACACTCCCCGAGTGCAAAACACTCTCAACCTAGTAAGTGCTCTATCTTGACAAGTCCCGCTCGTCAAGACCCTCTTGTCTAGTCCCCTGACTAAACAAGTCCAAAGAAACACAAAAGTGGTAAATTTTCCCCTACAGAGATCGTTACTACTACACACAAATAATAGTAAAAGAGTTTAGATAATCTTAATGTGTAGTCGTAGTCGTCTCTGTCAATCGACACGGGCCATCTCTTGTCTGGCAAGATGTAGATGTCTCGTCACGTCTGCAACTCAAGTTACTGCTCTCACTTGGCTCCACTTTGAATTTTGCAACCTTGTTCACAATCTTGGATAGTGATCTTACAACTTGTGGCCCCTCTAGCAATTTGCGGTCCCTCTAGCAACTTGCGGCATGTTGGGGTCCCCTCAAGGGTTGCAGCTTGAACGTGGTATTAGGAAATTGAGTTGCGGCAATGAGGTTCTTTGCAGCTAGGAGCTTACGTTCGATAACAAGGTTTGTGGGCTTCAGTACTTGGTCGGATGGCCTCTTGGATTGATGGCACATGGATCAGTTGGTCACCAGCAACTTGTGCTGTGGGTCAGCATACACATGTGCGGTAGCAATGTGTCGACTAGCCCCCAACAAAAACTAGCTCCTCTTTATTGATTGCTTGGAGAAATCAACTTGCGGCATGTGCTTGTAACGTGGATTATGATAGTTTGCACATGGCATTCTTGTTCTGTGCCTGTGTAACGACTGGTTTTTATCTATTATATGTTTATATATGTGTAGGTTGTTCTCTCCTTTGTGTGGTTTTCCCATTTCTATGGTTGGGCGTTTTCGCTCAGTTCTTTATAGTCTTCTAGTTCCTTTCCATTGAACGTTGAGCTTGGAGTAAGCCATTCATGATGAACTTCATCTTGACCGCATCTTAGAGCTAGAGTGATCTTAGAAGCCATATGAATCTTTCCGAAGCTTCGTGCTTCATTTCGAGACTTTTCGTGCACCTTAGTTGGTTCAAGAAGGAGAACCAACCGACTAGATTGCAATCTAGTCGGTCGGCAACTCTTTAGGAACCGACTAGTTCATCTTGATTATTTCAGTTTAGTTACTGTTTCCCCTTAGTCGGTCTAAGCACATTCATCGACCGACTAGTTCCCAAACTAGTCGGTTAGAACTTGTTCTCAGACCGACTAATTCTGAGTTCTTTCTGACAGCCGAGTTACTATTTACGGTTAGTCGGTCAAAGAACGACTATCGACCGACTAGTTGATAAACTAGTCGGTTAGAGTTTCTTCTCAGACCGACTAAATCTGTCTACCCTGTGTCGACCCTGTTCACTGTTTACCTTTTAGTCGGTCTCAGTTGGACGACCGACCGACTAGTTCCCAAACTAATCGGTCGACCACTCTTCACTGACCGACTAGTTTTCTCAGAAACCCTAGGTTAAGTCATAGCCGCCGCTTTTCATTTCTATTTAAACCCTATACATTTTCACTTCTTCCTTCACTTTTCTTAGCCGACCTTCTTCCCCAATCATCCCCTATCTTCCTCTTGCTTTTCCTCCTCCTTCCGTGCTCCCTCTCACCCCCATTGCGCCGGCAACCACCCAGCAAGCCACCGGCCGACCCTAAAAAACCCCCCAAATTCTCTTTTGCTCCAGTTTTCCCCTACATTCTCCATTCTCCAGATCCGTTATATCTCAGTCGCCAGCAGATCTCTTCAGCCGTAGTTCTCCCGGGATCGCTTCTTTCGTTGCCGTGCTAGATCAGATTTGGCGACGGCAATCCGGATACGTCGAGATTATCTCCTACCTGCAGATTCATAGGCGTCTTGGATCGTCGATTCTTCCACTTCACATACGGTTAGTGATCTATCCTTAATCTTCCATAACCCACACCGTAATTTAGAAAACTTAATAAAGATGGATCACTAGACGTCGTAGGATTTCGGTTACAAATCTGGATTAGATCTTTCAGTTCTGATTTCTGCTTTGGCCATAACAGCGAACCCTTTCCCCGTAGAGTAGCGATTTTGAGACGAACTCTCGTCGACCGTCAACCTCAATACTAGGCAAGTGAAACTTGCCAACCTTGTTTTAGGCCATGCTTTAGGCCATTTCCTTGCTTTTAGCGTGAAAGAGACTAGACCATGAAATGATAGCGGTCTAGGCGTAATTTCAAGTTCTAGCTTGACAACGAAGCTAGAACTGCCTTTTGTCATGTCATGTCATGCATTTCCTGCCACGTTTAATTCCCTAACGGTACGCATTTTATTTGAATATCTGCCATGCACTTGCATTCTTTACATGTCATCTGATCTACATGTTGCATTGTAGCACACGCTACAAAATACTTGTACAATCCGTGTTTCCGGCTAGGCACCTGCTATACGGGCATAACCCTACACCATACTTGTTAAAAACACTTCCTGGCTCGTGATCTAGAAGCGAGCATTTCGTGTTTGGGGGTGAGGCCCTGGCTCGATACACGTGGAGGGGTAGGGATAAACGGTCACTTGAGCGTAAGAGTTGGCCCGTACAGCCTCTCTAGCCAAAGGGCGGAATCTCTGTGCACGACGTGCTTATTATACTTGTACTTGTCCTTGTGAATGTTTCTTGCAAAACTTGACATCCATGCCATGCCATGCTTGTACCTTACTTTACTTTACTTTACCTGTTGCACTCTTACTTGAACTGCCATGCCATTGCATCATGCTAGAATTGCTAGGTTGCATTTACCTTTCTACTAGTTTTCTTGCACAAAGTCTTGTAGACTTTGCTGACATGTGCCCCTTCTCTTTGGGTGTCGCATGTTAGTTGCTGAGCCAGAGCCAGTAGTTGAGGACGAGGAGTTAGTGGAGTTCGTGCCGGATTCCACAGCTGGCATTGAGTACGAGGACACCTGTGACCAGTCTTAGTTCCCTCTGCAGTTCTTTGTTAGTTGTTGTAGTTTGTCGGTGAGTAGCACCATTTTGTTAGTTGCTTTCCTTGTTGGCCATGTTGGGGGTTTTAGACTCTTTTGTTGGCCTGGTGGCTTTTCTGGTAGTTGGACAATTTTATTGGTCATTGAGATTTATAATTTATTATTATTCGTCTCTTCTATCATTGTTATCTTTGTTCTGATTCGCATTACAGGGACCTTACGTGGTTATTCCAGACGCTTTACAGGCTGGAGTCTCACAGCTCCAAGCCTGAGCGGGCCTCGTCACGCCTCGCCTCCATTTTAGGGAAGCAGGTCGTGACATGTTTTGTTGGTGGCCCATGCAGGTCGTCCTCACTCTGTAACTGTGACTTAAACAGAACAACGATAAGAATTATAGAATGTCCGATAAATAATTTCGATACCCGGGTCATAGGCTGAGAGTCTGATTATTTCGTTTTCTGTGTCATTAGATGGCAGGAAGACGGAATATCTGAGCTGGTGGTGGTGTGCCCCCCTCGTGTCGAGGAGCCGGACCGAGAGCCCACCAACGGGGAGATTATGCGGATGATGCATCAGATGATGCAGGTGCAACATGGCATGCTCCAGAATGCCTGGAAAGTTCTGCCTGCTCGATAAGCGCAGCCAGTCCAGAATGTCCCTCGCTCCGAGCCAGGAGCGAAGCAGTTTCGGGAGCTGGGCCCCACCTACTTTGATGGGACCGAATGACCTCTAGCTACGGATGAGTGGATCATGTATATGGAGTACAACCTGAAGATGTCGAAGGTCGACCCGGCTGGATAGGTTGACTTGGTGAAGAGGCAGCTTAGAGATAATGCTCGGAACTGGTGGGATGCAGAGGAGGAGATGCTGGAGGAGCTGATATCTTGGGCTACTTTCAAGTCCACATTCGATGAGGAGCACTTTTCGAAGGCTGCCAGGAGGGAGATGTTGTAGCGCTTCATCGACCTGAAGCAGGAGAGCTTGACGGTGGACCAGTACCACAAGGAGTTCACCTGGCTGAGCCGTTTTGCACCGAAGATGGTGCAGGATGCTGATGAGAGGGCCCAGAGGTTTCTGCAGGGGCTTTCTTTGGATCTTCAGAGCTTTGTGTCTTCTTCTAATTTGGAGTCCTATCAGAAGGTTCTGATTTCAGTGAGGAGGCAGGAGCTGATTGTGAACCAGAAGAGAGGATGTGCTTCTGGAGCTGGGAAGAGGCCTGTGGAGCAGGCCAGGGCAGTGATGAGACCAGGATTCAGGCCCAATCAGTTGGTACAGTTCAAGAGACCGGGAGGACCTTCCACTCCGAAGACTTGCCATTTCTGTGGCAAGACTGGGCATGTCAAGGATCAGTGCCGGAAGATGTTGGGACAGTGCTTGGTTTGTGGTGATCCAGCGCATGTCATGAGGGACTGCCCGAAGTCCAAGCAGCCTTGGAAGGGACCGGTTGCAGCTCAGCCATTGCAGCAGAGGGCACCTGTACCTGCTGGACGTGGAGCACCTCTCGTTCCACAGAAGCAGGCCTTTCAGCAGGCCATGCAACCGATGAGGCAGGCTTTCCTGATGACTGCAGTTGAGACGGAGGCTGTGGATGAGATTATTGCAGGTAACCCTCAGTCTAGTCGTTTCTTTTCTTAATTAGTCTTGTTTGTTGGAATTTGTTTGGTTGCTTGTTATGTTTGCTAGAATAGGATTTGATTATTAGATTGCTTATTAGGTGTGATTTTGGTTTGCACATTTCCTGCACGAGTCCTCTTCGACTCTGGTGCATCGATGTGCATTATTTCCCGGAGTTTCGTAGAGAAGCATTCCTTGTCGACTTCCCCTCTTCCCAAGAGTTGGGATATCGTTACAGGAAATGGCATGATCTCGGTGCATCGTGATTGCAATTCTTGCCCTTTGGTGGTCTGTGGACATTAGCTCTACGCTGATTTCATCGTCCACGACATCATCAACTACGATGCTATCCTTGGGATGGACTGTCTTGGGAGTTTCTATGCCATGATCGATTGCTAGAGGAAGAAGGTGGTGTTCGAGATTCCAGGCCATCCAGTGTTCGAGTTCGGCCGTGGCAGCAGTTCGCTTGGTCCTGTCAGGTTTCGGGCCAAGTCGGTGGAGATCGTTGCTATGCAGATGGAGCAGTGTAGACCAGCGGTAGTGCGTGACTTCGACGACGTCTTCCCGAGGAGATGTCTGGATTGCCACCCGATCGAGCTCTCGAGTTTTCGATCGATCTTATTCCGGGAGCGCAGCCTATCTCGAAGGCACCCTATCGCATGGCACCAGTAGAATTGGAAGAATTGCGGAAGCAGTTGGACGAACTTCTTCAGAAGGGTTACATTCATCCCCGTGTGTCTCCGTGGGGAGCACCGGTCTTGCTGGTGAAGAAGAAGGACGGTTCGCGTCACATGTGTGTGGACTACCGGGAGTTGAATGCGGTGAACGTCAAGAATCGATATCCGTTGCCTCGTATTGATGACATCTTTGATCATCTTGGAGGATCGAGGGTATTCTCTAAGTTGGATCTGATGAGTGGTTATCATCAGCTAAAGGTGAAGAAGGAAGATGTTCCGAAGACAGCATTCAGGACGAAGTATGGACACTACGAGTTCGTGGTTATGCCTTTTGGTGTAACCAACGCGCCCGCAGTTTTTATGAATCTGATGAATCTGATCTTCTATGACTTTTTAGACAAGTTTGTCGTTATCTTCATTGACGACATTCTGATCTACTCAAAGTCAGAGGAGGAGCATGCATCGCACTTGAGGACAGTGTTGGAGATCTTGAGGAAGCATCGGTTGTATGCTAAGTATTCCAAGTGCAAGTTTTGGCTAGACAGAGTTGCTTTTCTCAGGCATGTGGTGTCAGGAGATGGTATTTCGGTGGACTCCGAGAAGATCAAGGCTATCAGGGAGTGGCCTGTTCCGCAGTCAGCGTCTGAGATCCGGAGTTTCCTTGGATTGGCTGGTTATTACCGGCGGTTCATTAAAGACTTCTTCCGCATTACTGAGCCGATGACCAGACTGACACGGAAGGATGTACCATTTGTTTGGTCTGTTGGCTGTGAGGAGGCTTTTGGTGTTCTGAAGGAGAGGCTGACGACTGCCCCTGTTCTTGCTGTGCCTGATCGAAGTGGAGGATTCGAGATCTTTTGCGATGCTTCTGGCAAGGGTCTCGGTTGTGTATTGCATGAGCATGTGCACGTGGTAGCGTATGCTTCTCGTCAGCTTAAGACCCATGAGAAGAATTACCCAACGCACGACTTGGAGTTGGCAGCAGTCGTGTTCGCGCTGAAGATTTGGAGGCACTTCCTGCTGAGTGAGAGGGTGAAGATCTTCACCGATCACAAAAACTTGAAGTATATTTTTACTCAGAAGGAGCTCAACATGCGACAGCGTCGGTGGTTAGAGCTCATGGCAGATTGTGAGATCGATCTGCAATTTCACCCTGGCAAGGTGAATGTGGTTCCGGATGCGCTGAGTATGCTTCCGGTAGTGATGTTGCTGACTTCACAGTGGAGATATTAGCAAGATTTTTGCGAGTCTGGTATTGAGCTTATCCTTCCTGGAGAGGCCTCATCGTTGATGTGTATGCAGATATAGTCGACGATCGTGGATAGGATCAAGGTTGGACAGCCTGGAGACCCGAAGTTGGTGAAGATTCAGGAGCAGGTGGAAGCCGATTTGCGGACTGACTTCTTGATTCATGAGGATGGCTCGCTGAGGTATGGAGCCAGGTTGTGTGTGCCAGCTGGAGACATCAGAGAGGAGTTGTTGGTTGAGGCACACAGTTCGCTGTATTCTGTGCATCCTGGTGGTACCAAGATGTATAAGGATCTTCGCCTGAACTATTGGTGGCATGGTATGAAGAGGAGTGTGGCTTGGAGTGTAGCCAAGTGTCTGGTTTGCTAGCAGGTAATGGCGGAGCATCAGCGTACGGCAGGGTTGCTACAACCGCTTCCGATTCCAGAGTGGAAGTGGCAACACATCACTATGGACTTTGTGACTGGACTGCCTCGGAGTCCGAAGTAGAATGACACGATTTGGGTGATCGTAGACCGATTAACCAAATCCACGCACTTTATTCCTTTCTAAGTAGGACAGTCCAATGAGACGCTAGCGAGGAGATATATGGAGGTAAATCTTTTTACTCTCCATTCTTATTCACTTTCCCTAGTTTAGATAGTGATGTAACGTGAATCGTGCAGGAGATCATACGAATTCACGGAGTCCCTGTGAGTATCGTGTCGGACAGAGACACGAGGTTCACGTCTCAGTTCTGGCAGAGTCTGCAGAAGAGTTTGGGTACGAGTCTGAGTTTCAGCACGACGTACCATCCGCAGACAGATGGCCAGTCCGAGAGGACGATTCAGATCTTAGAGGACATGCTGAGGGCGTGCATGTTGGACTTCAAGGGATCTTGGGAAGATCATCTCCACTATGTTGAGTTTGCCTACAATAACAGCTACCAGGCGAGTATTGGCATGGCACCTTTCGTCGCGCTATATGGGAAGAAATGTCGATCGCCACTGAGCTGGGATGACATTAGAGACAGGGAGCTGTTA
The DNA here is from genome assembly GCA_030789695.1 of Scilla litardierei. Classification (NCBI taxonomy): domain Eukaryota; kingdom Viridiplantae; phylum Streptophyta; class Magnoliopsida; order Asparagales; family Asparagaceae; genus Scilla; species Scilla litardierei. Next base: position 77,198,395 of record CM061137.1, read on the forward strand.
GGACCTGAGATGATCGTGGAGGCAGTGGATGTTGTGAGGAACATACGTGAGAAGCTGAGGATTGATCAAGACCGTTTCAAGCATTGGGCTGATGCTAAATGGCGTCCTTTGGAGTTTCAGCCAGGTGACCATGTGTTCCTGAAGATTTCCCCGAATCGAGGAGTGATTCGCTTTGGGAAACGAGGGAAGCTGAGCCCGAGATACATTGGACCGTTTGACATTCTGGAGAGAATCGGCGAGGTAGCCTACCGCTTAGCCTTGCCGCCATCTTTGGAAGGAGTTCACAATGTCTTCCATGTGTCGCAGCTTCGTCGGTACATCAGCGATCCATCTCATGCTGTGGATTTCTCAGAGATCACCGTTCGCCCCGATCGGACGTATGACCAGTAGCCAGTGCAGATTTTGGACAGGCGTCAGAAGTCACTCCGGAACAAGACAGTTGATCTTGTTAGGGTGATGTGGCGACACGGCTCGCCAGGGGAGTCTACATGGGAGAGAGAAGATGAGATGAGAGAGCGATACCCACTTTTGTTCACTGACACGTGAGTGTTAGGAAATTCCGAGGGTGTAATTTTTCTTAAGGTGGGTAGGATGTAACGACTGGTTTTTATCTATTATATATATGTGTATAGGTTGTTCTCTCCTTTGTATGTTTTTCCCGTTTCTGTGGTTGGGCATTTTCGCTCAGTTCTTTATAGTCTTCTAGTTCCTTTCCATAGAATGTTGAGCTTGGAGTAAGTCATTCATGATGAAATTCATCTTGATCGCATCTTAGATCTAGAGTGATCTTATAAGCCATAGGAATCTTCCCGAAGCTTCGCGCTTCATTTCGAGACTTTTCGTGCACCTTAGTTGGTTCAAGAAGGAGAACCAACAGACTAGATTGTAATCTAGTCGGTCGGCAACTCTTCAGGAACCGACTAGTTCATCTTGATTATTTCAGCTGAGTTACTGTTTCCCCTTAGTCGGTCTAAGCACATTCATCGACCGACTAGTTTCCAAACTAGTCGGTTAGAACTTGTTCTCAGACCGACTAATTCTGAGTTCTTTCTGACAGCCGAGTTACTGTTTACGGTTAGTCGGTCAAAGAACGAATATCGATCGACTAGTTGATAAACTAGTCGGTTAGAGTTTCTTCTCAAACCGACTAAATCTGTCTACCCTGTGTCCACCTTGTTCACTGTTTGCCTTTTAGTCGGTCTCAGTTGGACGACCGACTGACTAGTTCCCAAACTAATCGGTCGACCACTCTTCCTGACCGACTAGTTGTCTCAGAAACCCTAGGTTAAGTCGTAGCCGCCGCTTTTCATTTCTATTTAAACCCTATACGTTTTCACTTCTTCCTTCACTTTTCTTAGCCGACCTTCTTCCCCAATCATCCCCTATCTTCCTCTTGCCTTTCCTCCTCCTTCTGTGCTCCCTCTCACCCCCATAGCACCGGTAACCACCCCGCAGCCGCCGGTCGACCCTAAAAACCCCCCAAATTCTCTTTTGCTCCAGTTTCCCCCTACATTCTCCATTCTCCAGATCCGTTATATCTCAGCCGCCAGCAGATCTCTTCAACCGTAATTCTCCCAGGATCGCTTCTTCCGTTACCGTGCTAGATCAGATTTGGCGGCGGTAATCCGGATACGTCGAGATCCTATCCTACCTACAAATTCGTAGGCGTCTTGGATCGTCGATTCTTCCGCTTCACATACGGTTAGTGATCTATCCTTAATCTTCCATAACCCACACCGTAATTTAGAAAACTTAATAAAGATGGATCACTAGACGTCGTAGGATTTCGGTTACAAATCTGGATTAGATCTTTCAGTTCTGATTTCTGCTTTGGCCATAACAGCGAACCCTTTCCCCGTAGAGTAGCGATTTTGAGACGAACTCTCGTCGACCATCAACCTCGGTACCAGGCAAGTGAAACTTGCCAACCTTGTTTTAGTCCATGCTTTAGGCCATTTCCTTGCTTTTAGCGTGAAAGAGACTAGACCGTGAAATGATAGCGGTCAAGGCGCAATTTCAAGTTCTAGCTTGACAACGAAGCTAGAACTGCCTTTTGTCATGTCATGTCATGCATTGCCTACCACGTTTAATTCCCTAACAGTACGCATTTTATTTGAATATCTTCCATGCACTTGCATTCTTTACATGTCATCTGATTTGCATGTTGCATTGTAGCACACGCTACAAAATACTTGTACAATCCGTGTTTCCGGCTAGGCACCTGCTATGCGGGAATACCCCTATGCCATACTTGTTAAAAATACTTCCTGGCTCGTGATCCAGAAGTGAGCATTCCGTGTTCGGGGGTGAGGCCCTGGCTCGATACACGTGAAGGGGTAGGGATAAACAGTCACTTGAGCGTAAGAGTTGGCCCGTACAGCCTCTCTAGCCAAAGGGCGGAATCTCTGTGCACGACGTGCTTATTATACTTGTACTTGTCCTTGTGAATGTTTCTTGCAAAACTTGACATCCATGCCATGCCATGCTTGTACCTTACTTTACTTTACTTTACCTGTTGCACTTTTACTTGAACTGCCATGTCATTGCATCATGCTAGAATTGCTAGGTTGCTTTTACCTTTCTACTAGTTTCCTTGCACAAAGTTTTGTAGACTTTGCTGACATGTGCCCCTTCTCTTTGGGTGTCGCATGTTAGTTGCTGAGCCAGAGCCAGTAGTTAAGGACGAGGAGTTCGTGGAGTTCGTGTCGGATTCCACAGCTGGCGTGGAGTACGAGGACACCGGTGACCAGTCTTAGTTCCCTCTGCAGTTCTTTGTTAGTTGTTGTAGTTTGTCGGTGAGTAGCACCATTTTGTTAGTTGCTTTCCTTGTTGGCCATGCTGGGGGTTTTAGACTCTTTTGTTGGCCTGGTGGCTTTTCTGGTTGTTGGACAATTTTATTGGTCATTGAGATTTATAATTTATTATTATTCGTCTCTTCTATCATTGTTATCTTTGTTCCGATTCGCATTACAGGGACCTTACGTGGTTATTCCAGACTCTTTACAGGCTGGAGTCTCACAGCTCCAAGCCTGAGCGGGCCTCGTCACGCCTCGCCTCCATTTTAGGGAAGCGGGTCGTGACAGCCTGCACAATCAAAAACACAAACTTGTGACTTTATTTAAAACAAACAAACACTTACTTGAGTCAAAGACTATGGCATCTTCACATGGGGATGGTTATGCCCTGGCTCTTTGAGAATTCATTGCTTGGAGACTTGTGAGAAAATTTTAGCCTGGGTTAAGCAACAACAAGTGACCAATGGGGAAACAAAGGTTTTTGCTTTTGAAAATCCCTGACCAATGGGGAAACAAAGGTTTTTGCTTTTGAAAATCCCTCTTCCTCCAATCTCTCTCTCTTTTCTACTCTTGTGATTTAACAGCATACACTTTTGGAATTTGCTCCCTTTCTTCTTCTATCTCTCTTCAACTTTGTAGGCCGCGGGTTACCTTTGGGAGGAGGGTAGGTACGCAGGTTTTCTTTGAGAGAGCACTTGCTTTTTGGCCGACATTTTGATGTTTTGCTGCAAGCCTTAGGGTTCCAATGAAGATGGTTTAAATAGGAGTAGCTAGGGCTTTGGTCGGCTATGGAGAGGATCCCTAGGATGACGGGATTTGGGATTAGAAATTGGGTTGGAATGTATTTGAATAAGATGTTAAATATATTTGTAAAGATATCATCAAATCCCAAAGAGATGTGAATTAATCACCATTGGATTTGAATTGATTTGAATCCAAATTGATTTCTCCTTAGCTCTCCAAATTTGACCAAGTCCAATTGCTCATGAAATCCAAATTTCTCCACCAAATTGAACACGACATCATTTGAGTATTTACGTCTTCGTCACTCCTGCAAACACTCAACACACACGTTAAATAGTTCATACATGTTTGTCGTCATCAAACTAGAGGTCCTAGATCGTTGCATCCAACAATCTCTCCCTTTTGATGATGACGAACCAATACAAGATTTGAGCACTCACGATTCAGATAATACTCGTGATGTATGTATGAAGTGTGATGAATGATATACCACTTTGATGTTCAAGCATACAAGCATGCTATGATGCAATGATAATGTGATATAAATAAGCACCGCAAGCTCTCCCTATTTTCATGCTTCCTCTTGAACATATATTCACATGTCATGTATTCAATTATTCATTAATACATCAAATCTTCATAATTTTCTCCCCCTTTTATTATCATCAAAAGCGTATACACGAAGTCTAGTTCATATCACATGCAAAAATAAAGTATTATAAATCACAACTAACACTTGCTTGTCATTTTTCTTAGAGTAAGCACTTCAATTTTAATGAAAAGTGTAATAAAGACTTCTACACCATCGTATAGATGTGATGATTAAATAATTGAAGCACAAAGGGAGAAAAACTTTCATAAAACTTAACAAAACCAATACACATTTTCCAATAAACATGAAATCACTAGGATTGATTTTCCCCACCTCATTAAAATGAATTCAAGATACCACACCCCAAAAAACATAGCCTATTAGGACTCTTAGATGTGGGGGTGGAATTGCTTGACGAGTAGTAAAATACACTAACGCTAAAGATTACCCATGTAGCATATGTTGGATACTTGTGGGTAGTATACTTGCCATGGATTGTATCCATTTTACATACGGAGCAATATTCATTCTTTTTCATTTTCTTGTTTCATATTCAATACTTTTGTGCTCAATTTTTATCCATGGTAAATACACATCATATCCCTTAGATTTATCGGTTATTTTAAACATACATTCACTTTCCAACATTTCATAAAAGATTCTCCAATTGTGCAACAATATTCATCGTGGAAATGAAGGTGTAGGTGTAGAAATCACGTTATTCAATTCATTAAGCATGTCATTGCTACTTAGGAATTCTAACATGTGCATGTAGATATACCAATAATACAATGATTTCTACAAGGATATGAATGACATTCAATAATACTACTTGAATGATTCAAAGAGAAAAGCTTTGCATTAAGCACAATTTTTTTTGCTTTTTATCTTTTTCATTTTTTATTTTTATAAATAATGACTCCAGCAAACTAGCGCACAAATAAAAAATAGGTCAAGCATGCAAAATCTATGAAGGTATGCATTAATTTCAAAGGAAAAGATATACCTTCGCGTCGTCGTTTGGCTAAGAGGCTTAAATAATGAAATCGTTCAATTCGAAGCTCCTCGCCAAATCTCCATCGTACCTACATGGTAGATCCTATGTGTGACCTTGGAATCCTACAAGGTCTACTCATAATCACCAAAGATTTAGGAACCCACACTTGTTAAACTTTATTTTCGTGTTCATGTACTTGCAATTATAAGATCTATGACCAACACTATCACAAAAGCACTTTGCACGCATATTTTTGACAATAGTAGGCACATTGTGAATTTTCTTAAATTTTGGCTTTTCAACATTTTTCAAACCAAATCCAAGTCCTCGCCAATTATTGCCATATACTTGATTTCAAAGAATGATATCTAGAGATTGTTTTCCTATGGAAAATTTCTTAATCGACAATTCAAGACTAGAGATTTTGGATTTAATAATGCATTCTTATTCACAAGCAAATTACATTTACTAATGAAATCTTTCTTGTTTTCTCTTCTTTCTTTTCAAACTCAATCACTTTTCTTTTAAGATCATTATGTGTAGGATCGCCTATATACACAAATACACTAGAAGGGGGGTTGAATAGTGACGCCCCCCACGGTGTTCGTGATCATAAGAGTGCAATATTGGATTGGGGGCGTGAGATTTAAATATTTATAACCGCAAGCGCACGGTGTTGTAGTGTGGCTTGGGGGTCGAACTCAGGGAGGCGTGGTTGTGCTTGTGTCAGAAAGGACCGAATTCACCCTATGGGCGAGCTAGCCCGAATCAGTGGATGGGTTGTCACAGAAATAGAATGCGAGGGATAAACAATATAAAGGGAAACCCGGGACTTCGGTTTCCACCCTATCATGTGATTCTCGCTAATACGATCCGCGGATGGGATAACGATCGGAATTAGGGTTTTATGGTGAGACGTTGCCTCTAAGAGTTATACCAGCGTCCCATGGGCCCGATATTCCGGTCGGTGCCCAGGATGATACGCCGGACTACCCGGGTTTAGTCAGTGGGCATTCCCATGTCCATTAACACTGACCGACTCCAGGAGCACTAAGCTCGCAACGATAACTCCCAACATTTCATCCTGCCGCTCCCGCGCGAGAGGATTCGATGTCTACGCTAAGGGCGTGAGCTATGGCTAGGGAGTCAACCGCCAAGTTTATTCCCCCTTGGCCCAACGGTCAAAGGCTGTATTTTTCCCGCCGATGACAATAAAACACCCCCACGTAACCGATAGATTCCTAATCCCTATCGATTTCCTAGTCCTATGGACGCATTAGGGAGAACCCACGAAGGGGTTTCCACCAAAATACCAGATTTGGGAACTACTCACACATTTTAGGTGAAAAGCAATCTAAATGAAAATCGACCGCTAAAAACATAATCCGGCGATTAAAAAGTAGTAAAAGAAATGCAAATAACACTATATTAAAGTTTGGTAAAGATCAGACAACTTACAAATATCAGATAAATTCCAGCCGTCGCAAATGGAGAGAAAACAAGAAAAAAATACAACAACCCCGTTTCTGAAAACCTAGGGCTTATATATATAGAAAACGACGTCACCCGATCAGGTGAAGAATCAACCGATCGGGTGACCTGCTTCGTTTTTTCGGCAGCGATCTTCAGGACTTCACCCGGTCAGGCGACACAGTCGGTTGGCGGAAGCTTCTAGCCGTTTGGATCTTGAGCTCATCTGGTGAACCGATCGGTTGATAAATCAACCGATCGGTTGCAATTGTCACCCAAAAAGACAGAAACTTCGGACGTTTTGGCACGGTCTGCTGGAGGTCGGGTGAGCTCTCCGGGTCATCTCTTTGGGAAAATTGGCTACAGGTGAACCGATCGGGTGATGGTCATCCGATCGGTTGGAGTTCAGCTTCAAATTCTCGAGAGATCAGTCGGGCTGAACCGGTCTCCGACCCAGTCGGTTGACGCTCACTTCGCTTCAGCTGCTGTCCGGGTCGTGCACGCGTGCATCACCCGATCAGTTGGCTGTATCCAACCGATCGGGTGGGGGCTGAAAGATAGAAATCTTTGTCGTTTTGACCCCCCCCGGATCACGCGTGACTCCTCCCGTTGCTCCGGGGACTTATGATATCCTCGTTATGTGTCCCCTATGCTGACAAACTCCTGCAAACACGCAAAAACACAAAAAAGTGAAAGAAAACTAGAAAATACGAGAAAACGGATATGAGACGGCGGAAAATAACGGAAAACACGAAGAATACGTGCGTGAATATGTAAAATATACACACACGTCAAATAGTGTATTATTAAAATTTATTGCAAATAAAACGTTACTAAAATTTGCAAAGATGGAACAGAAATTAAATGACAAGTATTGAAAATAAACCAATCGCAAACACAGATATGTATCCTGGTTTGGATCCTTTTGATCCTACTCCAGTCCTCTACTCCCCGTAGAGATTTTCATTCAACTATAATCACTTTCCCCGCAAGCATCTACTTGCAAAAATGGCGACACTCCCCGTGTCCCAAACTTTGTACAATCTCTACAACTAGAGATTCAAACTTTGTTAAAGAAATAATGAAATAAGAAAACACATATAGCCTTGGTATGAATTTTAAGAATGAATTCGAAAGATGGTGTTAAAAATGAGAACTTCAATGTTTCTAGATGTGGAATTTGCAAAACATCCTTGAAGTTCTTTAGTTCTCAAATGAAGAAAGAAATCAGAATTTCTTCTTACAAATGAGAACAATAAAAAACTTTTTCCAAGATAATTAAAGCCTTAATTTCCACAAATGAAAACAAAAGAAGAGAAAAAGTATTGAATGAAAAGAGAGGGGGTCCCCCTCCTTTTATAATGCTCAAAATCAGTTATGGAGGAAATTTCAACAGATAGAAACTGTCCAGAAAGTTCTGATGCAAACAGTCAAAAAATCGGTTTAGTCGACTAACAAAAATCATAGTCGACTAATTTTGAAACGGTCATTAACTGACTATTTGAAGATGGTGACGTGGATCAGGCAACAAATAGATCCTTGTCAGAAATTTTCAAGTCAAAAGTCAAAGAAAATTTTCTTAGTCCACTAAATTTGAAAAATGGGAATTTTGAATTAGGATCAATTGGGTTGGAAGATAATGTAATTTGGAGCTTAGGGATATATTATATGTTATAGCCAAGGCCCTGAAACTATCTAAAAATAAAATTACATCATTTCAAAGATATGCCATCCGAACGTAATATGAGTAGAGAAGCTTCTTTCGCAGAGAGTCCTTATAAACTGATCATATGCATAATGTGAATAGAATAGGCTTTTATGTCTACACATCTGCATAGATAGAGTTAGTAACAAAAATATATTGATTGTCACATCAAAACCATAAGGAATAGAAAATGGAATATACCAAGTTCCAGCATTCTCCCCCTTTTTGATGATGAAAAAAAATTAGAAGATATATTATTACTACTCCCCCTGAATATATGCCTTATGTTCTCCCCTTTGTCATCCACAAAAAGTGGAAAAACAAAGTTAGTTGGCTACGAAATTTCGTAGTCGACTAATAAGTTAAATGAGAGAAATTTGCATGTAAACGAAACAGGAGAAAGTAACATACATCCAACAAGTAATTAAACAGATAGGGTTACATATCAGAATTTAGTACATTAACCAACTAAGCAAAACATATAACTAACAAAATGAAACGTAGCAAAGGGCAAACCAACAGCAGCCTAGAAGCCTATGAAAAACCAAAACAGAAACATAAAAATAGAAAAACACCCAGTAACAACCCAGACTGAAATGAAGACAGCCGAGAGCATCAGGAAAAGGCACGAGCAAAGTCTAAACAACCACAAGGCCTAAGGATGATAGGACGAGGATCCAGGGGAGGAAGTATGGGGGCGATTATGACGCAGATGCAAGACCCAAAGAGCCTCAAGAGAGGACACAAGTTGGGACTGATTGGTCCGAACTTGATCAAGCAATTCAGAGTGATACTTCAAGGTGGCATCATAGCCACTAAACAGTAAATGAACTCCCGTAAACCCATCAGAGACAGCCATGGTAAGCGTCTGAATGTTGGTGGAAAGACGACGTGTAAGAATGGCATTAGTCTCATGGGAAGGGGAAATGCCATCCTTTGAAGCAACAGCCTTTGAACGGGTCTTGCGACTGGAAGAGCCAAGAGTGGCAGTAGGCATGGGAGAGGAAAACTACAGGGTCTTAGTATGAGCCGCATTAGATTCATCATCATCAGTTTCTTCATCGTCCTCAGATTCAGAAGAAGGAGGATTTAGAAGTTGCATGTTGGTGAGGGTAAGTTCGTCAAAGTGAACATCACTGTGGATGAAGTATTCGCCATCGGTGGGGACGGAAAAAGCACAGAAGATGAGAGTAATCAAACAAGGAAGATAGAAATGAGTAGAGATTCGTTTGACTAGAGTGAAAAAATAGAACATTACCCCAGTGAATAGTGAACCCACCCAAAAGTGCATAGAGACAATGTTCTAGGGAGGTGCTAAGATAATTGAGAGACACTGATTTTGGCATGAGATTGTGAATGATAACTTTGAGAAGGAGCAGTGCATCGGGATGAAGATGAGTAGCCGACATGTGAGAGACAAATTTAGGTGCCAATTTTGAGAGAATAGCGGGATCGGTCATCTGGAAATTGAGAGAATCGCGGAAATCAGGGGGCTGATTGATGATCTGTGCAATGGTATTGCCGGTTACAGTAAAAGTGATGCCTTTAACCATGGTGGTGAGGAGTTTTGCCCACGGTGAACAGAAGTATCAAGATTTGCGTAGAATTCCTTCATAAGAGAAGGATAATAGGGAACCTTGTTGGCAATGGCCCAAATGTTGTGAAGACCTGCTGTTTCGAGAATTTCGCGAAAGTTGAAGGCGTAGAGAGTGGCATAATCGAGGAAGCGTTCGGGATGAAAACGGGATGCTTCGAAGTAGTGGTAGCGGGATTTGGCGGCTGATGACCTGAAACGGGAAGGAAGCTCGGGGTCGGCCATGGTGATGGGAAGGAAAAAATAGGAAGAAGAAAGGAAGAAGAAGGTTAATAGGTTGAAGGGAAAAAAATAAAGAAATCCGGTAATATAAATAGAAAGAGGAGATAGTTGCTGAAACCGAATGGATGCCATGATCAGATTCAAGTTAGGGAGTTACAAAAACTGAATGGGTTACAAAAACTGAATGCGTTCAAAAGATATCTGAACAGACGCGAAGAAGAAGAGAGACACACAAAAAATATCGGAAGAGAAACGGTTGAAATAGCCAAAAAAATCAAAGGGCATGACCATTTAAAACATGAAGAAGGATACAAAACTTAAAAAGTGTTGTTGTATTTGTCTATTCAAAACGTGAAGGGGAATTTGTCCAAAGACATTGGAAAAGACAAAAAAAATTATGAAGGAAAAAAAGTCATATAAAGGAAAGAGTAGAGTAGGTGAAGAGTTAAAAAATTCAATGTAAGAATAGAGGACGGGTTAGGTGAGGCCATGCAATGGGAAATGGACAAGTGGCAAAGGGATCGTCATTCGAAGGAAGAGGCCATAATGCCTTCCCAATTTCCAATAGCCATATGAAAGAGGAGTCAAAGCCTTCAAATGTAATCAAGGAGAGAAGGTAAGGGATTTTTAATAAAAATTTCTTTGAAAAAGAAAATATCACAGCCTAATAACTTATTCCAACTGATATGTATCGCATACCAATGCCACAGTCAAATCAAAAAAAATTAGTGTAACCAAATTTGAGGAGATAAATAGGATTTTAAAAATATTAAAGTAAAATACCAAAAAATGATAACACATGGGTCAAAACAATAAAAGACGAAAAGATAGTCATGAAACGTGGACGATAAATAAGTTTTAAGAATTAGTCGGCTACAAAAATATGTTGTCGGCTAAAAACAAATAATGACTAAAAATTATAGAAAAATTCTCAAAAATTAAAACAAATTAACATACTTATATATCAAATTCAGATTCACTTATGATGTCCAAATTTCTTCTAAGTTTAACGAAAGATTCCTCTTTCAAAGGCTTGGTCAAAAAAATCTAGTAAATGTCGATGTAAAGTGGTATCTGACAAGTGATGTATTCATCATGTTCATGAAACAGATAGTATTCTGATCGTGATCGATGGCTCCCAAAATGCTCGACGAAATGCCCCATACAAGTAAATATTTTCCTAATCATTTGCAAGCAAGTAACACTCATCATCTCAGATCAAGTACAGATCATCCAATAAAGAAAGAATACCCACAATTAATTATTTCAACAGATAAAAACCGCTCACAGATAATCAATTAATAACAAAATCAACATGAACAAACAAAACACAAATTCTCTTCTGGACTAATATTATGAAAGAATGAGAACCCAATGATCAACGGATGAAACTACTCCGTGTATTGAATTGTAATTCGAATTAACAATAAAAAATTTCAAAACGGAGACTTGCCCGAAATTTATTGTTTACAGTCGACTCGTCAAACAGATTATCGTGCATTGTTTACAGAAGGCCAAAATATCCAAAAGGTGAGATTTCAACTAAATTCTTATATTTTAATTTACTAAATAATCCACTATAATACCCTAAACATTTCTGAAATAAAATGAAAAAATTGTCTACTAAAATATAGAAGAGAGGGAGAGGGATTCGAGATCAATACCTTGATGGGAGACAGGAACGAGATGCAGCAAAGCTTTGATTGAAGAAGATGGGGACGAGATCAGCAGCTTGAGGGGAGATCAGTGGTTCGTTTTCGAATCACCAGCTCCGTGTGTTGAGGCGCTGTTTCGAATCACCCTTGCGTCGTTTTAGGGCAGAAGAGGGGAGAAAGGGGAAGAAGAGGGGAGCGACATCTTCGATACAGAATCGGAGCAGCCGCTCTCTTGTTTTAGGGCAAAAGAGGAGAGCCCTAGCTGACAGCAAGGAGAAGCTTGAGGGGATTGAGGGAGGACATCGCAAGGAGAAGCTTGAGTGAGGAGCGCCGTGGGCTGGATTCTCTTCAATTTTTGGGTTTCAGATCGTGCTTCTCTTCAATGGCCAGCCTGGAGACGAAGCCCTTGATTTTCTTCAATTTTTTTGATTAACGCTCCTATTTCATTTTCGAGACGAAGATAGTATTTTTGAGACAAAGACTTTACAGACTGTGGGGATACTTGAGGAAATAACGCAGACAGCAAGTGGGCCAGCGGAAATTTGCAAAAGTCGCGGAAAATTTGCAAAAAAACCTGCAGCATCAGAAATTCCATAGCTGACAGCACTACTCCATTAATCTCATATATATACACACACACACACACACACATACATACATAATATGAATATGGAGGTGTGCTGACAGTGCAGAAATTTTTTCATGTGCTATCAGCAATTCGGGGGATAAAAACATTATTTAAATTTTTTTGTAGTGTATTCTACAACTTGTTAACTAGTTCCCCACCAATTTTCAAGCCAATTCAACACCGTTTGTGCCTCCGTTCATCCATTTAAAAACGTTACGCTGACAGTTCGGAATTCTGGAGCGGCTTTTTAGAAATGGATGAACGTAGGCTTAAATGGTGTTGGATCGGCTTGACAATTGGTGGGGAGCTAGTTAACAAGTTGTAGAACACACTGTAAAATTTTCTTTAAAAAAATGTTTTAATCCCCAGAATTGCTGACAGCACAGAAAAAATTCCTGCGTTGTCAGCACATCTCCATATTCCTCATATATATATATGTATGTACACACACACACACACATATGGGTAAAGTGTTTCTAGGGTGACTCCTTAGACGAAATTTCAGGAGTCACCGCCATTTCCCCGTATATCCCACATTTTTGGATTTTATTTTCCATGGGACTGTTGTTCACATCATGGATGATCAACATACCAAAAATAGAGTCATTCTAATACTTTAGAGCCCCCATATACCTCTTGTAACTTCAAGGTCTGAAAACGTGCTGAAAAACTATGAAGTTGCAAGGGGTAAATGAGGGCTCTAAAGTATTGGAATGACTTGATTTTTGGTAAGTTGATCATCCATGAGATGAACAACAATTCCAAGAAAAAATTTGGAAAAAATGTGGGATATGGAGAATATGGGGGCGACTCCTTAGATTTCATCTAAGGACGTTCCCTATTTTGGGCAGATTAAATCATGGACTGAACGGCTATGAAAATTGAAGGGTGGGCTCTAACTATTCAATCATGAAAATGGCTTCTTTTACTTCCTCTTTAAAAAGGACGCAGACTGTGAATCAATTCTGCATGGTGGTCCATGGCTATTTGACGACAGACTTGTTGTCCTTCAATGACGGAGTCCAGTAGTAACACACGATCGTGACATCCTCACCGCTGTTCCGGTATGGCTACAATTTCACAATCTTCCTCTGTCCATGTGGATTTTAGATATTCTCAATATCATTGAAAGTGTAGTTCGCAAACCTCTCTGCCTTGATCGTATCACTACAAATCTGGAAAGAATTCTATATGCCAGATGTCTGGTTGAGGTTGAAGCAAATAGCCATTGCCTAGAAGTGTATGTGTTGAGTTGGATGATGGCTCCACGCTGTCAGTTGATATCAAGTACGAAGGAGAGCCACCCTCCCCCCTGATGTAGTACATGCTTTTGTTTTGGTCACCTCAACTCAGAATGCCCAATTAATAAAGCAGCAATAGAGCCCCCTTCAATCCAAAAGTGTGATACTGGAGTGGGAAAAGGCAGGTGGAGATACGAATTTTGAGGGGCCATCTGTTGTGAATGAAGATGTCAATGACTCCCAAAGGATGTTAAAGCCTACTCAGGGTGATAGCCATTTAATTGACAGTGTGAAGGAAGCAACTGAGATGATTATTAACGGTGCAGATACTCAATGCAGACTGCCTGCAGATTGTGAAGTTTTATCAAATAATGCAGCTCAAACTGCTGAATATGTTGTACAGTCTAGTTTCCCAAACAAACTTGGGGTAGGCATGGACCCTTGTGAGTCAGTGGCCACAACTAGTGATGCAGGAATGTCTAAGGCAACCTACTCTATTCCTTCTACATCAAATAGGCCAACATTGTTGGAAGCGACGATCTAGGATCTCTAGTTTGGTGATGACAAACATGTGTTACCATTTAACATGTGTGCTAAGTGTGTTTCAGGAATGGCAAAGTCGTAGTTCATTATGTTGGCGAAATTGTTAATCATATTGCACTTTGGAGAGAGAGAGAGAGAGAGAGAGAGAGAGAGAGAGAGAGAGAGAGAGAGAGAGAGAGAGTATTGTGTACAAAGCAATGTGGACTAGGTCCAATATGGGATGAGATGGATTTGGTCAAATCAATTAGAAATATTTGCAAAGATTTTATATCCTATTCCTATCCAAATATCAATTACAAAATCACATCTCCCTTCATCTTAGGGATTTGTTAGGATCTCATTGTTTTTGGCAATCCCCTCCTAGCCGCAACCCCCCTTGCAAACCCTAGACCCCTACTCTATATTAAAAAAAACCTTCATCAAAATAGAGAAGAGTGCGGCAAACCAAAAACGAAAACGAGCGACCAATAACAAAAAAAAACCCTAGCATCCTAGAGCAACAACAACAAAAATAAAGAGAGAGGGGCAAACACAAATCTCCACGGCAAACCAAAAGAAAAGCTTGCGGCATACCAAAAACCCTAGGCCATCACAACTCTTCCAAACTTCAAAGCCACAGCCTCCATCTTCGTGCCGTAAGCTTACCAACCTCCGGCCATCTTCAAATCGTGAGATCTCCAAGCCAAGCTCCAAGCACACCATCATCAAGGAGTTGCAACTCAAGCATCTAGATGGAGAGTTACACCATCGTCAAAGCCAAGATCATCGCTAACCAAGAGGGAGCATGTGCCATCCATGCCAACAACACTGCCGTTTTCTTCTTCTCGCAGGCATCAGTGTCGACATCGTCGTCCACCTGCCGTGAAGACACGCCACCCTCCTCGCCGTGAAGAAGTCCTGCATTACCACAGCTGCCACCGAGAAGATTATCGCTGGCGAGGTGCTGTAGCGAGAGTCACGAAGTCGAGCCATCGTCGAGGTCTCGTCGTCGAATAGAAGCGTTGCCAACGAGATTTCAGTCGTGCCCCTGCTTCTGGGATCATGTCGCTGCTTCGCTGCCGAAGCTGATTGTCGCCACCAGAGAGTCGTATGCCATCGAGTCACTATCGTGCCAACTAGTGATGCAGGGGCACGGCTAATTTCATCCAGAAGCAGGGGCACGGCTGATATCTCGTCGACAACGCTTCTCTTCAACGGCGAGACCTCGATGACGGCTCAACTTCATGACTCTCGCAACAGCACCTCGCCAGTGATAATCTTCTCGGTGGCAGTTGTGGTAAGGAAACGCCCTCATTGGTGATCACCACTGTGTCACCGAAGTTGAGTCGCTGCAGGACTCTAGACACCTCCGTCGAAGTTGGGACGCTCAGAGAAGTCGGACGACGAAGGTCGAGAGCACTGCATGCCCTAGATCGAATCGACGTCGGATAAGAAAGAAGCGATCGAAATGCAAAGAGCTGCTGACGTGGATTAGAGGTTTAAAGGAATTTACTGTGCTTACATACTGTAAATTTAATTGAGTTGAACTGTGATTGCTTTACGCACAGACCTTTTTGGGTACTCAAATTCAAATGTCTATAGATTGTGATCCATAGTCAGATCGAGACACCGTTTGCATCAGACTGGAGCTGACGACGTGCTGATTGAGAGAGACAACTACACGGACACGAACTGAGCATTTCCAAACCCTTTACTCCTTATATTCTTGTATTAGTGTGCTGATCTCTGTAGGTGAAACTTTACCACCATTTTGTGACTATTTTGAGACTTGTCTGGTTGGGGCTAGACCAGAGGGTCTTGACGTGTTGGTGCAGTCAAGATACACATTTACTGGATTGATAGGGTTTTGCACTTTGTTGAGTGTGGTACAGTCTAGGTGGGGAGTTGGAGATAGGACCCCAATCTAGGTGTATAGAAAGAACTTATTAATGCTAGTATTTGCTTGGGGGCTGGAGTAGGTCGTTGCTGCCACCGAACCAGGGTAAATCTGTGCGTACTCTGTGATTTCCTCTTATTTACGCTGCTTGTGTTTTTAACTGCGTGTGATTTCTCGTGGGTTGCACGAGAATATTTTTATAAGCATATTCACCCCCTCTAGGCTAGGATCCAGATCCAACAAGTGGTATCAGAGCAGGTTTTAGAATCTAGCCTTGGATTGACCATGAATCCCATTGATAGTGCTTTTGCTGAGGATCAGTCCATATCACGTCCCCCTATATTTTATGGAGAAGATTATGTTTATTGGAAAAATCGAATGAGAATCTACTTAATTTCTATTGATTATAAAGATTGGCAAATTGTTGAAAAAGGATATAAATCACTTGTCATTAAAATTGAAAATGTTGATATGCTTAAACCTGGTGATAAATGGGATGATAATGATTGGAGACTTTATTCTCTTAATGATAAAGCTATGAATGCTCTCATTTGCTCATTAGATAATCTGAATTCAATTGTATCTCACATTGTCTAACTGCGCAGAAAATATGGCAAACATTGGAGTTGACGCACGAGGGAACGTCACAGGTAAAGGAGTCTAGACCCGCACTTCTGAGCACAGAGCACGAGTGATTTCACATCCTACCATTAGAGACTATATCAGAGATATTTGCAAGGTTCACCAATATCGTCTACAAGTCTAGCTCGCTCGGTAAGACATATTCTAGCCTTGAACAGGTGAGGAAGATATTAAGAGCACTGCCAAGCTCTTTCAGGCCCAAGGTCACCGCCATCCAAGAAGCAGAAGATCTGTCACAGATGAGGGTGGAGGACTTGATAGGTAATTTAATGTCCCACGAGCTTGAATTGCAAAATATTTAAGAAAGAGAGAAACATGAGGAGAAGGAAAAAAGCTTCAAAGCCACTTGCTCTGAAAGCTAGCGAAGATGAAGATGATGATGAGGAGATAGCGCTAATGGTTAGAAATTTCAGAAAGTATGTCAAAACTCCTCAAGGAAGATCCGAAATGCATAAAAGATTCATTTGCTCTAACACTTTTAATTATGATAAAACAATTTCTGAACAAGATCCTGCTAATAGAGTTGAATGCTTCAAATGCAGGAAAAAAAGACACTTCACGAAGCAATGCAGACAAGAGACTACTCAAGTTGCTAAAGATAAAGGAAAAGCTAAGATGCTAACTTGGGACATGGACATCGAAACTGAGGATGAGGATGAAGAGGTGGTAGCCCACTCCGCTGTCGTCTGCTTAATGGTAAATAACGATGAGGTAAATTTCTTCACTAAAGCAGAATTGTTAGATGTTTGTAAAGGAATGCAAAATGAGACTAATGAGCCAGAACTCACATTAAATGATTATAGGAATGCCAGCTTTAAATTACAAAAAGAAAATTGTGACATTTCTGAAGAAGTTGACATCCTTAATGAAAAACTTGAAGCACATGATTCTACCATTGCTATAATGAAAAGGAAAAATCATGCTTTAATGAAGAAGTTGCTTGTTTTTCTTGCCATTCCTTATTGAATAATATTAGCATGCTTAAGCAAGAATCAATTAAGCTCGAAACTGAAAAGGATTATATGATTAGAGAGCTTAACGATAAAATGTGCATGTTAAATAACGATTTTAAAAGGAAAATAGTTGAATTTGAAAAGAAGGAGGAGAAAAACAAGAGAGCTTTTATAAGTAAATGTACTTTGCTTGTGGATGAGAATAAATTATTAAAATCCAAAGTTTCTAGTCTAGAATTGTCATTAAGAGAATTTTCAATTGGTAAACATTCGTTGGATACCATACTTGAAAATCAATTATATGGCAATAATAGAAGAGGACTTGGATTTGGTCTGAAAAACGTTGAAAAGCCCAAATTTAAGAAATTCCACAATGTACCTTCTATTGTGAAAAATATGCATGCAAAGTGCTTTACTTGTGATAGTGTTGGTCGCGCATCCTACTATTGTAAGTTTAGGAAGACAAACATAAAGTTCAAACATGTGTGGGTTCCTAAAACTTTAATGGCTAACACTAGTGGACCTTGTTGGATTTCAAGGTCACACTTAACACCTTTCATGTAGGTGGGATGGAGATTTGGCAAGGAGTATTAAATTAAAAGTTTCATTCTTTTAGCTCCTTAGTCAAATAGCGACGCGAAGGTATATTTCTTTTCCCTCTTTGCATTCATTGCATACCTTCATAGTTTTGTGTGTGTGCTTGATTTAATTTTTGTTTGAGTGCTTGTGTGCTTGATTTTTATTGTTTTAGTTCTTTATAAAAGAAAAACAAAAAATGAAAACCAAAAATAAAAAAATGTGTTTAATGAATATCTCTTTATGATTCATTATAAGTGGTATTTGTTGAATGTTCATTCATATCCTTTGTAGAAATCATTGTATTATTGTTATAGCTACATGCGCATGTTAGAATCTATTTAGTAGCCATGTCATGCTTCATGAAATGATTAATTTGATTTCTCCACCTACTTATGCACTTCCATGAATACTAAACATGTTGTACTTTTGGAGATTCTTTTTATGAATATTGGAAAGTGAATTTAGGATGAATAAAAACTGAATATTCTAGGGGATATGATGTGTATTTCCATGAATAAAAATTGAGCACATAAAGAAATGAATATGAAAAAATACATGAAAATTGCTCCGTATGTAAAATGGATACAATTCATGGCAAGTACACTACCCATGAATATCCAACATATGCTTTATGGGTAATCTTTAGCGTTGGTGTATATTACTCGTCAAGCAATGCCAATCCCACATCTAAGAGTCTTTATCTACTATGTTTTGGGGTTTGGTAACTTGAACTCATTTTTAATGAGGTGAGAAAAAGTCAATCCGAGTGAAATTTATGCTAATTAGAAAATGTGGATTGATGTAGTTGATGTTCAAAATTGAATCTCCCTTTGTACTTCATTGTTTATATTATCACACTTACACATTGGTGGTGAAGTCTAAATTATGATTTGCAATGAATTTGATTTGTCTACTTTATGGAAAATGACATGCAAGTGCTAGATATAATTTATAAAGCTCTATTTTTGCATGTGATATTGGTTTGCCTTTATTAGTCCACTTTTGATGATAACAAAGGGGGAGAAAAGTGTTAAAAAGATTTGGTACTATTGGCACATAATCTTGTATTATTGGTTGAAGGGGGAGCTTAGAAATACATGTTTATTGGTTTAAGGGGGAGCTTGGAATAAGGGGGAGATAGTAATGCATGAATCTATTTGCTCATTGTATACATCATACCATTACACCCCTCATCACACATACACACATATTTATTATTGCTCAAATCTTTTATAGGTTTGTCATCATCAATAGGGGGAGATTGTTAGAAGCGACGATCTAGGATCTCTAGTTTGATGATGACAAACGTGTGTTACTATTTAACGTGTGTGCTAAGTGTGTTTTAGGAATGGCAAAGTCGTAGTTCATTACGTTGGCGAAATTGCTAATCATATAGCACTTTGGGGGGGGGGGGGAGAGAGAGAGAGAGAGAGAGAGAGAGAGAGAGAGAGAGAGAGAGAGAGAGAGAGAGAGTGTGTGTGTGTGTGTGTGTGTATGTGTGTGTGTGTGTGTGCGCGCGCGTTTTGTGTACAAAGCAATGTGGACTAGGTCCAATATGCAATGAGATGGATTTGGTCAAATCAATTAGAAATATTTGCAAAGATTTTCTACTATCCTATTCCTATCCAAATATCAATTACAAAATCCCATCTCCCTTCATCTTAGGGATTTGTTAGGATCTCATTGTTTTTGGCAATCCCCTCCTAGCTGCAATCCCCCTTGCAAACCCTAGACCCCTACTCTATATAAAAAACCCGTCATCAAAATAGAGAAGAGTGCGGCAAACCAAAAAAGAAAACGAGTGACCAATAACAAAAAACCCCTAGCATCCTAGAGCAGCAGCAACAAAAATAAAGAGAGAGGGGCAAACACAAATCTCTATGGCAAACCAAAAGAAAATCTTGCGGCATACCAAAAACCCTTGGCCATCACAACTCTTCCAAACTTCAAAGCCACAACCTCCATATTCGTGCCATAAGCTTACCAACCTCCGGCCATCTTCAAATCGTGAGATCTCCAAGCCAAGCTTCAAGCACACTATCATCAAGGAGTTGCAACTCACGCATCTAGAGGGAAAGTTACACCATCGTCAAAGCTAAGATCATCGCTTTCCAAGGGGGAGCCCATGCCATCCTTGCCAATAATGCTGTCGTGTTCTTCTTCTCGCAGGCATCAGTGTCGACGTCCTCGTGCACCTGCCATGAAGACATGCCACCCTCCTCACCATGAAGAAGTCCTACATTGCCACAGCTACCACCGGGAAGATTACCGTCGGCAAGGTGCTGTTGCGAGAGTCACGAAGTCGAGTCGTCGTCGAGGTCTCGCCATCGAAGAGGAGCGTTACCATCGAGATAGCTGCCATGCCCCAGCTTCTGGGATCGTGTCGCTGCTTCACTGCCAAAGCTGATTTCCGCCACCAGAGAGTCGTACGCCATCGAGTCGCTGTTGTGCCAAGGAAACCCCCTCGCCAGAAATCACCACTTTGTCAACGAAGACCCCGCTACCATCATCTCTTCGCTACCGATGCCGTGAAGAAGACCTGCGCTGTCGTGAACCCACCATCGGAGTTGCATCGTTGTCAAAGTCGAAGAAGCCGACTTCACTTACCAGAGTTGAATCGCTATAGGACTCTAGACGCCGTCGTCGAAGTTGGGACGCTTGGAGACGTCGGATGACAAAGGTCGAGAGCACTGCATGCCCTAGATCGAATCGACGACAGATAAGAAAGAAGCGATCGAAATGCAAAGAGCTGCTGACGTGGATTAAAGGTTTAAAGGGATTTGTTGTGTGCACAGACCGCAAATTTAATTGAGTTGAATTGTGATTGCTTTATGCACAGACCTATTTGTGTACTCAAATTCAAAAGGCTACGAATTGAGATCTAGGAGTCAGGTCGAGACATGTTTGCATCAGACTGGAGCTGACGACGTGTTGATTGACAGAGACGACTACACAGACACAAACTGAGCATTTCTAAACCATTTACTCCTTATATTTATGTATTAGTATGCTGATCTTTGTAGGGGAAACTTTACCGCTATTTTGTGACTATTTTGAGACTTGTCTGGTTGGGGCTAAACAAGAGGGTCTTGACGTGTTGGTGCAGTCAAGATACGTATTTACTAGATTGATAGGGTTCGGTACTTTGTTGAGTGTGGTACAGTCTAGGTGGAGAGTTGGAGCTAGGACCCCATTGTAGGTGTACAGAAGGAACTTATTAATGCTAGTATTTGCTTGGGGGCTGGAGTAGGCCGTTGCTGCGACCGAACCAGGGTAAATCTGTGCGTACTCTGTGATTGCCTCTTATTTACGCTGCGTGTATTTTTATTTGTGTGTGATTTCTCGTAGGTTGCACGAGAATATTTTTATAAGCCTATTCACCCCCCTCAAGGCTAGGATCCAGATCCAACAAGCATCCCCTTCCATACTCCTTATGACTAATGAAGCTGACATGCCTTAGGAGCTCACCTACCATAATCTCGACTGGGATGAGGAGCATATTGCTTTGAAGTCTGTGATGACTACAAACAAATGCAGAAATGGCCAGAACAAACAGGTTTCACCATCAGTTGAAAGAAGGAGTTCAAGGCTTACAGGAAGCCAAGGAGCCTTACCCAACTTGTTTTAATGTCTGTACTCGTTAAGGGGACTGAATAATTCTTCGTGAAGGGGAGACCTCAAGCAGAGGATTAAACATTTTCACCCGTCCATTGTAGGTTTGCTCGAGACCAAAGTAGATGATAGAAATGCTGGGAGAGTCTTGAAATGCTTCCCCAAATCTTGGGTCAGTATAGATAATAGGCTACATCACATAGGAGGGCGTATAGTAATTTTCTACAATGAAGCTGTCTGGAGAGGTGCACTGCAAGGCTCTTTGTCACAACATATTTCAGTAATATTCACTAATATTGCTGGGTTTGTCATGGCTCTGACAGTGGTCTATGGCCTTATCTCTCTTCTACCCGCCAGGCCTTATGGGAAGAGCTCGTTGCTGATTCCCTCAGCTGAACCAAATGCCATGGCTGATGGGGGGGATTTCAACTGTGTAAGATTCTCAAATGAGAAAGTTAGTGGCCGATGTTTGGAACCCAAAGCCACTGATGCATTTAACAACTGTATTGGATCTTGCCGTCTCTTTGAGCTGAAAAGTGTGCGCACTCGTCATAGCTGGTGTAACAGACGTATAGGCGCGGGGCAAATTTCTGTGCAACTAGATAGAATGCTATGCAATGTAGAATGGTTGCGCCTACTTCCCCAGTCCTACATCAAATACTCTCATGCAGGAACCAGTGATCATGCGTCGATGCTTATTTACCTCCAACCTAAGATACTTTCTCACCCGAAGCATTTTAAGTTCTTCAACGCTTAGGTTACATATGCTGGATATCATGAAGTTGTATAAAAAATTTGGGAGGTGAGTGAAGTTGGTTCTCCAATGAAGAATTTAATTGACAAATTAAAAAGGCTCAAGGAGGAACTCAAAATCTGGACAGTAAGCTATCGAAATTCTGTTACTCTTCTGTCTGCCGCAAATTGCTTGAGTAGATCCAGTCCAATCCAGATATTCTTAGCAGCACTTATCTCCAGAAACAGGAATAAATTGCACCTTTCAGATTAGTCCATGCGTTTGATGTTGAGGAATCTGATTTTGAGGAAAAAATTCGTCAGGATTGGCTTAGTCTTGGGGATAGAACTTTAAGTTCTTTTACACTGCCATGAAGGCGAGGCATTATTATAATAATCTCAGCCACCTTATTAATGCTGATGGAGTTAGGAATTCTAGCTCAGATCTTCTTAGGGGGGAAGCTCCCCTTTTTAATGAAAATCTATACTCACATGATCACTACTGGAATGTATTCCCCAACCTAATCCCAATGCGTAAAATCACATCAGCGACCTCCACTTGGATGGACAGAAACATATCTGACTCAGAAATCAAAGATGATGTATTCCAAATTGAAAAAGACAAGGCCCCTGGCCTAGATGGGTTCAATGCATTCTTCTACCATCATGATTGTGATATCATAGGCGACGATGTTATTTCAGCTGTAGCCTCCTTCTTCAGATCAGGTTCTATCCTCCGCCAAATTAATCATACATTCCTAACCTTGGTCCCCAAAAATTACATTGCCTCAAGCCTAGGGAGACTACATACCTATTACATGTTGTAATGTAATCTATACGATCATTAGTTAAATTCTCTGTAATAGACTGAAGCTGGTCATCAGTGAGCTTATTTCCCCCAACCAAGTCGAGTTCCTTAAAGGCATGCTTCTCTCTGATTGTACTCTTATTGCCCACGAGCAAATTTGGGATTTCAGTAACCAATGGGATCTAGGGCATGTCTTAAATTGGATCTACGCAAAGCCTTTGATAGCGTCAACATGGAGTTCATTCTTTTTATGCTACACCAGCTAAAATTTCGTAGCAGATTTATTTACTGAATTTCAGAATGCATCACTACCCCTTCTTTTTCTGTTTTGATTAATGGGGCCACTACATCCAACAGAGGCTTGAGACAAGGTGACCCCTATCCCCCTACCTTTTCGTACTAGTAATGGAATCTGACTCCTTACTTATGGCTAGAGCGGAGGCTTCTCGATCTATTCATCCATGCGGAGAACATGGGCTGTTTCTCATCTAATGTTTGCTAATGACCTGCTGGTTTTCTGTCGTGTGAACACTCATTCTTTTAATGGGCTTGATAAACTGTTGGGTACCTGATCGGTCCATATTTTACACCTTTTTTCTGCATGTTTGCATGTCATTTTGATCGCACATATCGCGCTTTTCACGATTATTCGACGATATTCCGTTACTATTCACTATTTCCTATTTTGTCGGATTTCAGGAAATATGAAGCGATCGGGAGCAAAAATGAGCTAAAGGGACTTGCATGCGTGCCATAGCATCGATCATGGCCTTATTAAGGAGCTAACGGCGCTAGAAGATGAGCGGGAGAGAAAAAATATCGATAGAAGCGAAGAGGAGGCGAAGAGGAGAAGAAAGGATTCCAAATGCAGCCCACTCGGCCGAGTGAATAAGCGTACTCGGCCGAGTACGACTGATATGAAGATGCCTTGTGTCGTAATGCACTCAGCCGAGTGGTTATATTCACTTGGCCGAGTAGAGATCGACACTCGCCTGAGTACGACAGGATTTTTCTCCTGAGATCTAAGCAGACTCTCTGGAATTTTGGGAGAACGGCAGAGGACCCTACTCGGCTGAGCAGAGAAGTCCACTCGACCGAGTGAAGAATCCCACTCAGCCGAGTGATGCCGATGACACGAGCGCCCAGATTTTCAGATAGCCTCCCACTATTTTGAAATCTGCTACCATTCCAGTGGTCAAAGTCTTTTTCTCATATTGTTTATGGATAATAGACTTCATGACGGTTCCAACACCACCAAGAACGTGCCAATCGGAGGTCGGATGAAATCTGAAGAGTTTCTGCAAGTTGATGCTACAATGCTGGAATTTGCATATCAGTGTCACTCGGCCGAGTGACACTTCCACTTGGTCGAGTGAGCTTTCCACGTGGCCGAGTGACCAGTTTTTGACAGAGTGATGTTTTCTGGAGTTTCTACAGGAATTCTCACTCGGTCGAGTGAGCTTTTCACTCGGCCGAGTCGCTGCTGGCCCAGAACTTAAGTTAGGCACAGATTTGATTTTTGGCGCGGGTTTCGAAGGGTTTTTAGGGATTTTTGCTAGGGGTTTTTGGGAGATATTTAAGATGTTTGTAGCCGTCATTAGAGGAGGTTCCCATATGTTTTCTTAGGGATTATTTCAGAGGTTAGGCCATGCCCTAGGCTCCCTCTTAGATCTAAAAGCTTGTAATTGGATTGAAGTTCTTCATCAAAGCTTGTATCAAGATAAGTACTTTTGTTCTTGTTAATTCTATCATTGATTCTTAGTGATTTCTTATTGTTTATCCCTCTTTGATGCAATCAATGTCTTTTATTGACCTCTATATCGTTATTGCTATGCTTAGTTGATCGTTGTTAGGGAAGGGGATGAACCATACGAATCTAATTTCAGATTTGATGAATGAACTTCTACGTTGCTAGAATTGGTAGGAGGCTAGGTTGTGATTGATTTAATACGAATAGCTAGGAATTTCCTTCGATTGGGGTTTGCAAGAGATTGGATTCTAATCGATGGAAAGGCCTAGATATTCGATTTAGGTTTATAATCGAGATTCTCTAGACTTGGTTTGCAAGAGATTGGACCAAAGCTAGGATTTTTGTTATAAATCTATACTTGCAAGAGATTGGACGAATACGAACTATCACAACCTAGATCGTAACTCGAGTTTGCACGAGAGTGGGCTCGAGGTGCGATTGGACGATGATGTCGATCTTCATGCTAGTGGCTTAGGTTACGGTTTGCACGAGAGTGGGCCCTAATCTAGGTTGCTATAGACCGGCAATAGCGCGAGAGCATGAGCTTGGTTCCCTATTCAGTTACGACTAGTTCACCTCAACACAAGTCTAGTAATATTGAGATTCACGATTCACAGAGATGTATGACGATCCATAGTGGGGATTCCCTAGTCCAAGACACTTTTATTATATTATATTTGAATCGATATTTGACCAACATCCTTATCATCGACAACGACATCCATCACCATTGTCATTACATCATACCATAACCATCTCCACCAATAAAACATTCATAGTCAAGCCAACCTATGATAGATTGGAACCAACACCAACTCCTCGTGTTCGATACCCACTCGCCACTTGATCGTGTGCTTGCGGTAAAACTACAGTCGTTCTCCAGGTGTATATCTGGGGCCGATCACGTTTTGGCGTCGATACCGGGGAGGTGTTTTCTGTTGGGGGCCAATTTGTCACAATTATGTTGATTAGATTACGAAAAAAAGTTTAACAAAAGGAAATTTTCACCCCCACCACCATTATTATCATTTCTATATTCTTTTGTGCCACTAATATCTTTCCTCCAGGTATTTATCATTGTTGATCAGGTGTTATGGAGTATACTATGTGGACCACAGGTTTTGATCAGAGTGCTCAGATGGGAGAGTACTATTTTGATCAGAGTGCTTAGACTGGAGAATATTATTTTGTTGAGATGCATGCACACCAAGTTGAAATGCAAGACAGGCTTGATAAGAGCAACCTTCAATTGGAATGGTCGAAGAGGGAACTTAAAATGAATGCGCTCATGCTTAAGGTTGCAGAGATTTGCAAAGATATCAGTTCTGCTTCATCATATTATGGGCAAGAAGCATCGCCAGTCATATTACCAGAGCTAGAATATGCCGTCGTCGATCCCACATCCTACGATACAACTATTGCATATAAAGAATGGATGGACGAAGAGGAAGTGGATGAAGCAGAAATTGAGTCATATGCGCAGCCAGAGGAGGATGCATTTCATAGATTATTGGAGGGCCTCTTGGAGTCGGTAAGGTTCATCGGTTCAGAGAGTATTACAGCAGGTGATGAATTTGAGCCATGATTTGCAGATTTTGTTATGAACCGTGTTTCAGCTGGAGGAACAATTGAGGAGGACATCTATGTCAGTCTTGAGGGGGATAGACTATATTTTTGGATTGCTTGCGGGCATTCCCCTCCACATTATACATCCCCACAAGTTGACACACATGAGCAGCCAGCATCACCATTCCAGAGAGAGCCTACAATGATAGTTGATGAAAAGGTAAAAAAGCACATTGTCGAGCCAGAGCATGCTTTTGAGGAGGCCTTACACACAGAGCCAGAGATTATCACTAAGGAGGTCATACATCGGGACGAGGACACAGCCATTCATGAGGATCTCGAGCATTATACTCCTCCATTAGAGCTCCCGCACCTCATCCTTCCACTGACGTCGAGGACTATCCCACAGAGCTTACTGCTACCACTCAGGGAGATATTTTTACCCACTCCATTTCTAAATCATGTGTTCCATTCGATATTTATTTTGATTCAGATATTTTTGACACGTCATACCTTTTGCAGCATACATACGATTATGGACCCGAGTTATGCTTGGACGTGTCACAGTTTGACGAGCCTGTCGAGGAGGTCCACACCTATGATCTAGATTTACCTGAGCAGCTTAGAGAGGACACCATGGAGACATCTATCACAGCACAAGAGGATATTGGAATATCGTCCACCATTATTCATTTCATATATTTCTATAGACGATCCTCTTTGGGATACTTTCATTATCAGGGAGAATTTTTTGCAGCGAACTGATGCATCCTATTCTCTGCAGGGTACATGTGGAGTCCTTGTGGAATGGTGGAGGATGCATTGCTGGAGTTCGTTGGTTTTTGTGGACACACGCACCTGGCAGAGCCACGGAAGGAGCAGTTGGAGCAGTTGCCTGCACCGGTAAAGATAATGGATCCACCTTTTGCTATAAGTGATATCAATCCAGTAGTGTAGAAATTTTATGCTTTAAATAAACACGAATCCTCCTGATAGCGAGAGGACCGTATAGATTTTCTTGAATAAATATCGCCTCATATGACAGCAACGAAAATCTTTTACACCCCAAATCCATTATATATATTAATTACCCTCTTCATATTTTGATACGCCACATCCTTTTTCTCACCACCATCGAGCATTTCTTTCAAGTGAAAGCTTATTTTCTTATTCGTTTGACTTGATCTCGCTTAGTGAAGCCGAAACATTTTTTTATTAAGTCATTTGAATAGGACTGTTTGGTTTAGCTTGGGGAAGGCGCTCGCATGCATCATTGTATGTACATGTAGTTGCATTAGGATTTCTTGTCACTCATTTCATCATTTTTCATTCACCCCTCATATTTATCATTGTTCCTCATATTCTTCCATTATGATCACATTGAGGACAATGTGAAGTTTAAGCTTGGGGGAGTGCATTTTCATGCCATTTAGATGCATTAGTTGCTGATCGCGCCCCGGTATGCACACACACCCAGGACAATCGACCGTAGTCTTACCGCAAGCACACGGTGTAGTGGCGAGCGGGTATCGAACTCAGGGAGGAACAATGACAGTGTCTTTTTCTAATCACATAGCTATCAAAATGGTCAAGAATAATTCGGAGTAAAATTGTCACAATCGTCCGTATATCGATAGAAATATCAATGAAATAAAGCGCCTAGGGATAGGGAATCCCCGCTACGAACCGTATCTCATCATTGTGATTCGTAGGTTACATCATTGCTAGACTTGAATTTTAGGTAAACTAGTCGCAACTAAATGTAGAACCAAGCTCACGCTCTCGCGCTATTGCCGGTCTATAGCAAACCTAGGTTAGGGCCCAATCTCTTGCAAACCCTAACCTAAGCCGCTAGCGTGAATAACGACATCATCGTTCAACCGTATCTCGAGCCCACTCTCGTGCAAACTCGAGCTATGACCTAGGTTGAGATAGTTCCTACCCGTCCAATCTCTTGCAAATGGATATTGGTATAGAAACACGATTAAAAATCCTAGCTTTGGCCCTATCTCTTGCAAACCAATTCTAGAGAAGTCAAATCGTAAATCTAAATCGAATTTCCAGGGCTTCCTATCAATCGGGACCCAATATCTTGCAAATCCCAGTCGATATGAATCCTTAGCTATCCGTAATTTATCAATCCCAACCTAACCCTAATCAATTCTAGCAAGAATTTCACCAATTCATCACAATTCAGAAAAAGGGTTCATAGGGTTCATCCCCACGCCCTAGGACGATAAAACTACTCACTAATCATCATGCAATTCATAAGAAATTCAATAGAAAATTCAGCACAATACATTGCAATGGAGAAATTATCAATAAAAATAGAGTTTTTGACAAGAAAAGAGACAAACCAATGAGAATCCAATAGCATCCAACAAAAGTCCCCTTTCTAATCTCTCAAAAAGCCTAAATCTAATTATCTAAAAAGCTCTCTAAAAAGGCTGTAAAAAGTATCAAAAAGTTCTTCTAACCTAGGGCAAAAACTGGGTTTAAATACCCCTCAAAATCGCCAAAAAAATCGTTACAAAAATGCCCCTGCGCAGCTCAAAAATCGCAGTTTACGCAGCAGGCGGGGCGGCTCACTCGGCCGAGTGACAAATGTCACTCGGCCGAGTGACAAACCCTGTACAATTACAGTAAGTTTGGGATTTTGGGGGTCTGTCTTCGGAGGTGACTCGGCCGAGTGGCTTTAGTCACTCGGCCGAGGGGCATTTCTTGCTCGGCCGAGTCGGAACCGTCAAAAGCATGTACATTTCCAGTAAGTCGGCCTTTTTTATGGTGGATTTTCCATGCCACTCGGGCGATGCGATCTTCATACTCGGCCGAGTGGGATATCGTCCCTCGGCCGAGTGCACGCCCAAATCCTTCTGTTGGAGCGTGTCCAGTCTGGTCGGCCGAGTGGTCTACTGGCTCGGCCGAGTGAGTACTTCACTCGGTCGAGTGAGATGCTGCAAATGCCCAATCTTCATCTTTTCGCTTCCTCGTCGCTCCTACGACGTTCCTTCTTCTTTTGCTCGTCTTCCATCGTCGAATAGCCCTCGAAAGAGCTTTGGGTGACACTCCGGAGTGGGTGTAAATCCTCTTGATCTTAAAATCACTCCGAATCGCTCTATATCTCCTGAAATACGACAAAAACAAGAAATCGTGAAAAGCATTGCAATATTGCCGAATAATCGTGAAAAACGCGATATGAGCGATCAAAGTGGCATGCAAACATGCAGAAAAGGGGTGTAAAATACGGAGATCAAACTCCCCCAAGCTTACCTCTTACTCGTCCTCGAGAAAGATGAGTAAAAAGCGAGCCCGACGGGCAAAATGATGGAAAAGAGGGAAACATAAAAAATAAAAATAAAAATAAAAATAAAAATAGAATAGAAAGCGAAGAAGGGGGTGCTAGATAATTTTTCTCAGGACGTGGGTTTTGCTTACTCATATAGCATACATCGAATATAAAACACACGTCAAAGACTTTTATTTCGATATCATAGTATAATGATGCATTCGAAATAGAAAACCCCAAAATATCAATATAGCATGAAATATGGAATCGTTCTAGGATTAACATCGTCTGAAGCATCCAAAGCGGTATGCATAACCATAGATCACACACTTTTCAATTGAATGCTTTCTATAAGGAGTATAAGAGCTATCACACGATATGGAATAGTAAGAATAGAAAAGTATGGTTTTCATGAAATGAATATTAAGTGTTGATTTCTGGATTTCGTGAAACTTTTGCAATCTCACCGAGTATAGAAGATTACTTAGCCTAGGTTGTCATGCACCGTCAAGTAGTCACTCTCTCACACATCATCGGATCCTCTCCCCCAAGCTTATCCAAAAGCGTGGTGGCATAAACAAATCAATATGTGCATTCCCCATTTCTTTTGAAGCTCCAAAAAAGGTAAAAAATAAACCAAAGAGGGAAGAATGAGAGAAAGAGTATGATATGGGATCGTTATAAACTTTTTTTCTCTTTTCTTTTCTTTTTCTCAATTTTTCTCTCTCTTTTTCTTTTTTTTCAATAAACATATATACATAAGCGATCCCAAATCAAAACAGAGAAGGATATACATGTATATTTTTTTTGATTTGGGGATTTGGAGCATGAAAATTAATAGCGGGGGAAATGCCGATAATAGACTTGCTAGCGGGGTTCACCAATGAATTTTAAGTAGAGAAATAATACTCAAGATATGTGGAGAAAGAAATAAATGTATCGCTCGGTTCACTCTATAAGACGTGCGCGACAACTTTCAGCAGAGTAATATAATCTACTCAGTTTAATCTTAAAAAGTAAACTAGTCCAGATATATCGTCCTAGCAACCATTCAATCAACCTGAAACTGAAGCGTACAATTCATGCAATAAGAAGTGACATGAGAGAGGAAAGCAGTACTCCAAATATAAGCAATCAATGCGTGAAGCTTGGTGTGTTTTCTATGATAAGCATACATATGAATCATCAGACATCAGCTAATAGCAGAATTTCATCCATATTCATACAGAAAAAGAGTGGGTTACTATTTCAAAATGCAAAGCAGGACATAGCATATGATATCTGAAACAAAAGCTATGACGTGACAAAATAGCATGCACATAGAGATATGCTAACACTACGGCATCATTATCACAGAAAAATCATCTCTAGCAAAAGATGAAAGAAATAAAGATAAAAGAAAATAGAACTATATATACAATGCAGCATACTTAAAAAAGGAAAAGAAAACGTGATGCATGATAAAAAATGAAAAAGTGGTGAAAATAAGTGCAAAAGTGGAAAGAAAATGTGAGAAATAAAAATAAAGGGTGGCAAAAAAGTAAAAAGAGTGAGAACTCACTCCCCCAAGCTGAAGTGCACAGTGTCCTTAATGTGCGAAGTGTGGCACACCGAGAGACGTGAAGTGGGTGGGGTGGGTGAGGATGCATGCATGATGAAAAAGAAAGAAAAATAAAAAGAAAATAAGATGTGAATGAATTTGATATGCATGCAAAGATCATGATGGTGCAAATATAAGTGTCCCAAAAAAGTCTCTCCCTCACTCCCAAAAAGATATAAAAAAGATATGATCAGGAAGGCACCAAAATAGGACGTGGAGGGGGGGGGGCAAAAATCACCAGGCCCAAGGACAAACGGGCAGCAAAACGATAAAAATATCAGAGGCATCAAGAGTGTGCCTAAGCTGGTGGTGGCGCTGCACCAGCACCGTCCTGTGGTGACGGTGGTGGTGGTGGCGGTGGGTGTGATAGCTGCTGGGAGGGTGTGGGTGGGAGAGGCAGACGCGCCAGAATCTGATTCAGGCAAGCCTGAATACTGGGAAGGAATGCGACATGGGTCTGCACGACGCTGACCGTGGCAGAGAGAGCCCTAAAGTCTCCTCGAAGTCCACTAACAGCACCCTCAAGAGCATGAATGCTCTGAACTAGAGTGTCTGGGGGTGGTGGAGCAGAGGGATGCACAGGTCGAACAGGTGAGGTGCGTGGATGTCTCTGGCGGGCAGTGTAGGTAACGGGGCCAGCAGGAAAGTGTGGAAGGGGCACTGTGCTCACTAAGGGATGCCCAGCCTCGGTGTGAGGCTGGGACGCAGGCTGTGTCGAAGCAAAAGCAGCAGCAGCAGAAGTGGAAGGCAAACTGTGCGACAAGGCAGCAGGAGAGGTCAGTGACGCAGAAGTGGGGACAGATGTCACGACGCTCTCGGTATAGACAGGGGTGGTGGGGACCGTAAGGTCGACGACTGGGGAGGCAGTGTAGGGCACAAAAGTGGACTCCCCAGGAGCCGTTGACAGCAATCGGGAGAGGGTCTCCACAGCAGCAGAAAAGGAAGACTCGCCGCTCTCTAAAATGGTGGTGGGACGCTCGGGGCTAAGAGTGGTGATAGGCTCGATGGACATAGGCTCGGTGGTGGTGGCGGTGGTGGGGGACTCAGCTAAGGTGCTCCCGACACTGACGGAAGTGTGGACAGAGGTGTCGGGAGGTGCAGATAGTGCAGGTGCAGGCTGAGGGATCACGGGGTCAACAGGTGGTGCAGGGGGTGCCTGCTCAGCATCCTCAGCTTCAAGCACGTAGGCAGCGGGGATAAGGAGATCCATAGCTGGAATCCAGTCCCCGTGAGCCGGTCCAATGCGTGTCCGAGCGGGGCTCGAAAGAACCATGTAGTCAGCACTGAAGGGACCGTGCAACCACACCCAGTGCCTGCAACCATGGGGACGAAGCATTTTCATCCGAGCCATAACATCTATCGAAAGTGAAGTGGGGCCCAGAGCTGGACGTAAGTCGTCAGGTAGGTCCACGCCGGTCATAA
This sequence comes from Scilla litardierei, assembly GCA_030789695.1. NCBI lineage: Eukaryota > Viridiplantae > Streptophyta > Magnoliopsida > Asparagales > Asparagaceae > Scilla > Scilla litardierei. Next base: position 77,231,407 of record CM061137.1, read on the forward strand.
GGGCTAGAAGTGTGACCAGACCACCGCAACAAATAGGTGAGCAAGCGCTCACCGAAATGATGATGCAGTCTAAAAACCAACTAGCAATGTCGATCTCGACAGCGGGGACCAGGTCATCGCTACCCCTATCCAGAACCCTAGGGCGAGTCATCGCGTTGAGCATTTAGAGCTCTGGCGTAGACACGGTCCCGGGATCGTACCTCGCTAAGAAAGTAGTCTCCATGAGGCGCTGTGCAATGCGGAGGCAGGGGTGCAGGATAGCTGAGGCCTTGGCCCTACTAGGGTCAAAGGCAAGTGGGGATCCCGTGATCCGTGTCCAGAAGGTGGAGGTGTCAAACGACGGGGGTGGGATGTGTGTGGGAGCGTAGGCGCGGTCAGGGACAGGGATAGCGGGCCACTGGAAGAATGCTCTAAGCATGTCGAGAGTGATCTCACACTCTCAATCCATCAAACAGAATGAGCATCCTCCAGGGGTCCGGTCAATAGAGCTCAGGACCTCTAGTGTCGGACGGATGTAAGTATCCGCCGACACCGACAAAAAATCACGCCATCCCACGTTGTCGTACAACGTGAGAAGCCCCTCGAGTACCCCTAGGCAGTCAAGGTCAGCTAGGTATGCAAACCTAGAGGGTACTATCGAGCGATGGTAGAAACGCTCGAATCTGGCGCGGTGTGCGTCATTTCGAAACGTGATCCCCATCGGCCCGACGGCGGGAGCGGGTGGAGAGACAGGATCAGCAGGGATCGGCTGTGTAGGTGGTGGTGGTGGTGATGGGCTAGGTGGAGGGGAGTCCTCCCTAGCGTGAGAGGGACCGGGATCATCGGTCCTCTTCTGTTTCGAAGAGGCTCCCCATGTACGTGGCCTAGTGCGCGGCGGCATGTGTGCCGTGAGACGTGTCCCAACTAAATAAATACAGCGACGTGCTAAATGATGGAACGAGTGTACCTGAACACGCCACGAGAGCAATAAGTAGTGCGTGCGAAGAGACGCCTCTGCCGCGAAGCTCAATGCGCGTCCAAAATCTCCCCAAAGCTCCCCCAAGCTAGCCTGCAAATAAAACGATCAAATTAGCAAATAATATTCAATATATATGGAGGAGATGTGGGTAATAGATAGATATAAAAATTAATTTGGGTTAGGGGCTCAATGGGTGTACGAATCAAGAGAAATAGGGAGAAACGGGGCGTTTTGGGGCAAAACGGGGTGAACGGAGGCGGTGGAGGCCGGCGCCGGCGAGTGGTGTGGCGGCCGATCACCGGTGAGGGGAAGGAAAGCCGATCGCTGGCGAAGAGGGGTCCGGCTCGGGAGAGGCAGCGGCGTGCATCGGGCGAGGAAGCTCAAGCGACAGCGGCTCAGGCTGAGAATTTGGGGTTTTTTGTTTCGATTTTCGCGCAGGCCGCAGCACATATATATATGAATTGTTACGACTCGGCCGAGTGACAACGTCACTTGACCGAGTGCGTAAACGAAAAAAATTTCATAAATTTCCTTCCCACTTACGACTCGGCTGAGTGGCTTTGCCTTACTCGGCCGAATGGATAAGCTCCACTCGGCCGAGTGGCTCTGCCACTCAGTAATTTTTAAGCTAGGAGGGTATCTGTTTCACTCGGCCGAGTGACTAGTCACTCGTCCGAGTGGCAATTAAAACTAAAACTTACAGAAATTGACAGAGAGTTGGTCTGCAGAAACTTCCCTGTTTGGTGCTCCACCCGGCCGAGTGGAGTCTTTGCTCGGCCGAGTGGCATAAGCACTCGGCCGAGTGACTTGCTGTTTTCTGCATCGGCTCTCCGTTTTCGCTCTGGTCTCTGTTTTTCTTCCTCCAGCCTGTTGCTTCCTCCTCCTAAGGCCTGAACGCGTTCCTGGAGCGCTCTTCCTTGCCTCGATCATCCTCCATATGATTGATCTCCCTTTCTCCTTCTCCTGTCATGAAAAATAGGACCCGTTGTCACGATTTTCATGGACAAAAGACTCTAAACACAATAAAAGTCTAAACCAAAAATGAAAATCAAATAAAAATAAATGCAAAAACTGTCGGGTTGCCTCCCGACAAGCGCTTGTTTAAGGTCATGAGCTCGACCCCTTTAGATATTTGTTTAGCTCGCGATATTGGGCGTATACGAGATGCACCCTTCAAACTTGCCGGGAAGGCCGCTCGGATTTGGGTCGTGATGATCATCGATCTTCCTCGATGCCTCCTCATTATGGGCAATGTTGGGGGATAAGTCCACCAAGCTAGAGCTTGTTCCTATCTTCTTCTTTGCCGGTGACACCGATCTTCCATTCGGTGGAGCTTTCTTCGGATTCTTGGCCTTTGAGAGCTTGCAAAGCTCGCGTATTCATGCGACATCAGTGTCGCCTTCATCACCATCCATGGAGCTATCTGGAGGGTCCTCCAATTTCTCTTCTTCACCCGAAGCTTGGCCTTCTTCGAAGCCATCACATGGAGAGCACCAATAGAGTGGGGGATTGCTTCTTCAATCACTTCATCAAGGAGATCCACATAATCTAACTCCTCGTGATAGGGCATATGTTTCATGGCCTTGGGTATGTGAAGCTCGACTTCTATGTTTCCGACATTCAAGGATAGAGTTCCTTCGCGCACGTCGACGATAACACCGGCGGTTGCGAGGAACGGGCGTCCAAGTATGAGCGAAGTGTCGCCCTCTTCCTTGATATCCATTATGACAAAATCACAAGGCAAGCATATACCTCCCGGTACTTGGAGTGGAATATTCTCTGCGGTCCCTACCGGCCTAGTAATCTGACCGTCCGCAAGTTGAATCCTCATGTCGGTCGGCTTCAAGTTGGTGCCCGTGTTCAATCTCTGAAACATACTAAGGAGCATAAGGCTCACACTAGCGCCCAAGTCAACTAGAGCTTTTTGCAAAGGGACGCCTCCTAGTGTGCAAGGGAAGCGGAAATTCCCGGGATCCTTCAATTTCGCCGGCTCCTTCTCCTTCCGGGTAAACCAAGTTCCTTGCTCCGCAAGCATGATTTTTTCCTTCCTTTTCTTTCCCAAAATAACCTCCTTCAAGAACTTCGTGTAAGACGGGATCTCAACAATTGCGTCTAAGAAAGGAATATTGAGGCTTACTCCCCTAAAGTATTCTAAGAACTTGGCGAGCCTTTTCTCCATCTTGGCTCTAGCTAGCCGTTGTGGAAATGGCACCGGTGGCATGTAGCAGTGCTCATCAAGTGGCTCCACCACTTTAGAATTTCCGCCTTCAATTGGCTCCTTTTGGCTCTCCTCCTCAATCGCCGTCCCTTTTTCTTCCAAAATTTCCACCACTGGTTGCTTGCTTTGGGTCATAGCGGGAGTGGTATCTGTTGAGTATTGGACTCTCCACCTTGATTTTGATGATGATTAAACACAAATCATTGTGACTAACTCTTGTGATTGCAGTTAGCTATAAAGTCACCAATCAGATTCTAGAAGATCAAAAGTGACTACACGTGTTGATTCTGGTAGATCAACAAAAGTGAAGCATTGGCTTGAAGAATTCAAAGGCTACTTCAAACATCAAGCCAATGGCATCAACAAATGAATGGAGATTAAATCCAAAGAGAAGAAAGGAATTGGATGAGTCAAAAGCTTCGAAGACTATGACGTTCAAGTCATTCAACTAAAAGACTCAAGACCATGAAGATTTATGGAGATCGTCGCCAAAGTAATTTGTTCATCTCAAGCGACGTCCCAAGACTTCCGCAGGACACGTGATCGTTGTGCCTGGAGCTTCTTCGAAGCTCAAGGAGTATTCATGAAGTCAAGGGATTTGGATTCTCCATGTTGAAGCTTTGAAGACGGTTCGTCATGTTATTTATATTGTCTTCTAGCTTCGGTTTAGTAGAATGTTAAGCCTTGAGTAGTACTTGCCTAGAAATCTTCATAACTTTCATATCGTATCTCTAGAAGCCATTAGAAACTTTCCCGTAGCCTATCGTTTCATTTCACGGCTTCTTATGCATCTTAGTTGGTTCAAGAAGAAGAACCAACCGACTAGATGACGATCTAATCGGTTGGAAATCCTTCTTGAACCAACTAGATATCCTTGCTCAACTCAGCCCATTCTCTGTTGGTCAATTAGTCGGTCCAAGAAGGTTCACCGACCGACTAGATGACGATTTAGTCGGTTGGAAATCCTTCTCAGACCGACTAGTTATCCTAATCAATTGAAGACAATTTGTTGACCAATTAGTCGGTCCAAGAAGGCTCACCGACCGACTAAATGACGATCTAGTCGGTTGGTGTTTCTTCTCAGACCGACTAGTTTTCCTTGTGAAATTCAGCCTTTGTACTGTTGACCAGTTAGTTTGTTCATGAAGGATGGTTAATGCATTAAAAGCCAATCTAGTCGGTCCAAGAAGGTTCACTGACCGACTAGTTGTCAATCTAGTCGGTTGATGATCCTTCTTCGACCGACTAGTTCTTACCCAGATTTCACCATCTTCTCTGTCAACCATCTAGTCGGTCCAAGAAGGTTCACTGACCAACTAGTTGTCAATCTAGTCGGTTGATGATCCTTCTTAGACCGATTAAGCAGCTTCAGAATAGAGCCGTTGGGGCATTTAATGCCACGAATTTTGTGACCGTTTTCTCTCTTCCCTATATAAGTTTGAGTACTTCTAACCAGGGATTCAAGGCTGAAATTAGAGACATTTTCACACCTTTGAGAAGATCCATTCAACTCCAATTCCAAGCTCTCTCATCTCACAAGAATCTCTCTTTCTCTTTGAGCACTAATTTCTCTAGAGAGATTCTCATTCCTTGTGAGCTTCTCAAGATAATAGCTTGATTCCAAGTCACCAACTCCTCCCTAGCCATCTATTGCTGCTCATCTTGGTGGAGCTAGGGTTTAGTGATCTCATATTCCTCAAAATCCATTCTTGCCCTAAATTGGTAAGTATTTCTCAAGGCATAGGATTTTGTGGTAAGAAGTTTTATATTTCAATTTTTATACTTCATATTTGTTATATACTCTCGGTGGTGAGAGGATTGGCTTGATCCCAAGTTGTGGGAGTCAAGATTTAGTTTTGCTCTCGGTTTGTGAGAGTGTGATTAGTCCCAAGTTGTGGGATTAAGGACTTTGCGTGTTCCCGGGTTGTGGGATACACGGACATCGATTGTAGGTCGATTGCACTTGTTGGAGGTTTTCCACAAGTGGGCTAAAGGAAATCTCTAGTGGGTTGCTAGAGTATCCGGAGGGGATCCGGGTGTTTCTGGAGTAGGGCACCGGTAACAAGTCGGGAAGACTTGGGTGGCATCGAACCAGGGTAGATTGCTTGTTTGCATTGCATTCTTACTTGGGTTGTTGTTCACTTATTGTATTCTGCATTTGTTGGTTAAGTAGGGTTTTATTTGGCGTAAATTCCTTATAATTCTATAAAACACTATTCACCCCCCTCTAGTGTTTGTTCCTCATAGCACAGGGTCACTACAATTGGTATCAGAGCAAGGTAATTGCTATGGCAACCAACAACAACAACACACGATGCCCTCTTCCACCATATCTCCTCGGGCCCATTTATCAAAGTTGGTGTGTAAAGATGAAGGCCTATATTCAATCCATCGATAAGGATTATTGGAAGCTTGTGGAGAAGCCCCTTCATGCACCTACCACTCCCGAACATGAATGGACAAATAAGCAAAAAGAATTGACGGGGAAACATCAAGAGGTAATGGATATCTTGCTTGATTATTTAACTTATGACATTCTTATGCATGTGTCCAAGGCAACAACGGCATATCAAATATGGCACATGCTAGCGGAGCAAGAAGAGTCCACCTCGGAGTGTTCTTCCTCCAATGATGAAAGAGATTCATTCATGGGCTTGATGGCACGAGAGGACGACTCTAGTGACGAATCAAGCGACTCAAGTGACAGCGATAGCGACAATGAAGAGGTAACAACGGATGATCTTAAAATTGAGCTTAAGCAATTATTTGATAAATATCAAAAGCTTATGCATAAATATTGTGATGCTAAGAATAAGATTGCTAGTCTCTCTGACACATCTACATGTAGCACCTCTAACAATGACACCATTGTTGAGACACTCGCTATTGAGAAAGCAAGTTTACTTACTCAAAATGGCAATGTTGAGAAATGAGATGGAGTCCCTCAAATCTCAACTTGATCGTGTTACTATTGTGGATAGTAACGATCTCGAGATTGAAAATCTTCAATCTCAAAACACTTGTTTGGGAATTGAGAATGAGAATCTCAAATCCCAAGTGCTCGAGCTCACCACACATGCATCCACCTTGGATGCTACTATTTCTTCAATTTCGAAGAAATATGAGCTCATGTCCTCCATTGTTGAGAGATTCAACAAGGGAAAGGACAATTTGGATGATTTGCTAAAGAATCAACTACCGGCAAACCATCGTGTTGGCCTTGGTTATTCTAAGGCAAGTGCATCCAATGCACGCACCTCCTATAGTGAAGTAACTATAGATTTTGTGAGGCCATCCTCTGGTGCATCCACGAGTGGTGTCTATAACAACTTGGGTAGTTCTACGACTGAGGAAACCACCACTTCTATTCCTCCCTCCTTTGGAAAGAAACCCACTTTGGGTGGACCTCCAAAGAAGGGTCATGCATTCATATACACCAATACTATGCCACGTAGGAACACACCTCCTACCCCACATGTTCACATGAATGATGGTTTTTATGTTCCACACCCACGAGCACGTGCAAACACTCATTTGAGACACTCTCATGCACGTACTCATGCTCATGCACTTTCACATGCTTATGATCACACATCACATCCACATGTGCATGCTCATTCTCATGATCATCCTCATGTATACATACAACATATTCATCCACGTATGTATGCAACACCACACCATGGACCAAATGCCCGTCATCATGCTTTAGCACAACACAATTTCCTCATGCTCTGCTAGATCTCATGTTCCTAGGCCACATGCACCACGTAGAAATCAACCTTTTGTGCATGCAACCACTAGGAAGAGGATTCCCAAATCATACACTATTTGGGGTCCTAAGAACACTAGCAATCATGCTAAGGATATGTATGTGCAATCGTATATTCATAATATTATTTTGAATGATGATTATGTTGGGAAATCACGGTCCTCTTGGACTTGGTTTCCGAAGGGTTAGTTTCCGTTGACCCTTCTTTACTTGGTACCATAAGTTTATATTCATTTTATGGGTACCAAAGCATTTGTGTTAAGAATTGATTTACTCTTTTGTTTGCATTTTGGTCTTGGATGCTCATGTGTGATTAGAAACGTAAATTCATATTGAATTTGATTTCCATTGCATGATTATTTGTAAATCATTGTGTTTATGATTTTCATGTTTAGAATATTTAATATTTCTTCTTGCAACACATGCGTTGGCTTATATTCATGTTTTGTTGCATGTAATACATGTCATGCGTTTGGATTATAATATAGTTATACCTATTTTGGTACAATTGGTATATGCATGTATGTGGTTAAATATTTATCTTGTAACATGATTGCATGTTACATTAATATTGTGTGTGATTACATTAGGATATGTGTTACAATAATTTGAATTTAGTTTGTTAAATTTGTTGCCTAACCCATAGGATCCAAAAAGGTTTTTGGATACCAAAATTATGTTTTCTAGGTTCAATCCACCTTGGGATACCAACCCTACAAATTCCTTGATTTGCAAAGATTTTTCATTCAAATGGAGTTGTTGGTGCTTAAGTGATGCACCAGAGTAGGGGGAGCTTAATGTTGTAAGTATATTCTTACATTTGGTATCCATGTGTGTTGGATGCATGTAGATGTCACTTTGTGTTTAAGACTATCTCATGCATATCCTATGTTTGCGTATTGTATATCCTATATGTCATTCATGTCTATGTGTTTCACGTGCGTCAAATTCTTGACTAATGTGCATTGTGTATTCATAATCCTTACTCATATGTTTATTCGAGGATTATTTATAACATGTGGCTTAAATATTTTCATGTTAGAACTAATGCTCATTTGTATGTTTCACACACGGGACACGCTTATATTTATGTTCCACTTCACAAGCGTGCATCCCAACTTCCTACTCATGCCTCTACAACCTCTTCTTAAGAATCCCAAATCACTATCTTTTGTATTCCTAAGATTGTTTCTAGGCATGGTATGAACACACATATAGAATCGTATATTAGGAATGACATATTCTCATGCGAATATATGTATGAAAATCAAACTCTAATCTTTATTTGATTTCCACCTTGCTTACCTACTCATATTGCACTTCATACTTGGGTACCATGCTTGTATGATTACTTTTTGTACCCATATATATGTGAGTTCGTCCACTACTCCCAAGTTTGCATAGTTGTATGATTTTGTGGGAGTATGACATGTGTTGATTGCTATCATGTTATGTTCATCTATATGTCATTGCATTTCATTCGTATTATGGTGTGCATATAAATTAGTTGATTTCTCTAACCTTTGGTGATTTATTATCAATTTGCATCTTCCTATCTTGTTGATATGCCAAAGGGAAAGAGAAATTTGGTTTTGAAATTTAATACTTTATGTTTTTCATGCACACTCGTTGTGGTATTACTTTTCATGCCTTCCTCCAATATGCATGTGACATGAATGTTTATTTTGTGCACATATACATATTGAATGCGGAATCTTTCTTGCACACACTTTTGTATTAGATGTGTGTATTCATAATGATGATTGCTTGTATAATGTATTTTGACTACATCATATGCATATGAATTATTAGTCTAGGTGTTTCTAATTTCTAATGATTGAGAATTGTTAATTCCTGATATGTATAATTTTCATGATTATAATAACTCTTATTAATGCATGTCATGCATTTCTATTGATGAGTGTTATTTACAATTGGTAAATGATTGGTTATTGGACTACTTGATTTTGTTCATTAACCTATTTGGATCCAAAAAGTTTTTGGATACCACCAATTGTTGAATTAACAGATTGTTGTGCAAGATGCCTACCCTACACATTCCTTGGTTTACAAATGACGGATCAATTCAAAGGAAAGGATGGTGCATTGGAGATGCACACATATAGGGAGAGCTAAATGGTTGTAAGTATGTGTTTTGCATAATTGGTATTTTAATATATTCGTTTTGACTACCATGTTTTCAATTGGTAGTTTAATATATTCGATTTGTGTAATATAGCATACTTCTTCATTAGCTCATTCTTGTCATACCCTCATGAAGATTGTGTGTTTATGTGACCACCTTGTTAATGAATTGGTTAGTTGTTTATTGATATTCATATCTTTGGAACACGTTGTCATTACACATCGCATTTCCTCACATGCATACTTCTTTGTGAAGATTGTTAAATATTATGGATATGATAACTGATGTGTATGACATGCTTTTTTGTTTATTAGATTATTTTAAGTATGTTGATCTTAAGATTCATTTCTACTTTTATTCTACAACTTGTACCTAATTCTCATTGATGACGATATGCATGGATTATTTAGACCATATTATGATCTGTCATACCATTCTAGTAGAATCTTTCATTTCTTTATGGCATGCTATACTTCATCACGTTATACATAATTCATGCCATGTATAAGATTAATGATTTAGGATATTTATGTGTATTTGTTCATTGTATCACCACACATCTCATACTTTTCTCATAGTTTGTATGATTATCTTTATGAGACGTATTGATATGATTTGGGGTGATCAATGTATGTTACTTGTCATTTTAATTACTTCATGACTGATGTTTAGCTATAATTTTATTTAAGAGATCTTTCATGTCTATAGCTAAATCTCTCATGTATGATATTTTCACAAGTGACATAACACTCATGCATATTGGTTAGTGATCTTCATGCTATATTTTTTGCATTGATTATCTCTCATCTCAAGCTCATGTTTTTATGATATGTTGGAGATAATTTTTGCTATACAAGATCATATAAGTTGTGTTTGATGATATGTATATTCTGACATAGATATTCTTCCATGAATATATCTTGATGCACTATGACTTCTTTGATGCTACCTTCGACTATATTGTGCTTACTCAAGTTTTTATTCTATTCGTACAATTGGTATGCATGCTTGCGATGTTCATGATAAATTTATTCGTAGACTATCTTCATGCTTTTGCTCAAAAGATGTTTTGTCACATTATGCTTCATGTTGAATTCTTTGTGATATTTGAGCTAGGATGAGATCTTGTCTCTATTATGTTCACTTGGTTTCCTTCTCAAGTGAGATCAAGATCTTGACATTATTTGCCTGCTTTGCATACTTTGTTAGACTACATTTGGTATCATCTCTACATATCATATCTACATTTGGTATCATATTTACAATTGTTAGACTATTGATATTGGATATCATCTTTTCATGATCTTGCTTGATGCTAGTTTTGAGCTTATGATATAGTGCTTATCTTCTTTATGCTCATGGATTTCCATGCTTTTCATTGACTCTTTATGTGAGTATTTATTCTGGAATGCATGCTTGTACTATGGTTCTTTTGAACATTGTTTCAATTAGTATCCTAGTGTGCTAGAATTGTGTATGCCATACGTTTTATGATGTTTATATCTCTATTTGGCATAACACCTTTGCATGATATAGATATTTGTGTATGCCCACATCGCACACTTCACTTAAATTTTGGCTGGAGATACTTTTGGAGATGATTTGGTATGACTACAATTTGTATCTCATGCCATTTTACTTAATTTGTGTTATTATTTAATAACATGACTTTGTACACATGGTTATAAATGATATTTCCACAATTGGTATCTGATATTTACTTTGTCGCTCGACGATTATATTGATTTGATAGCTTTGTTTGTATGAAAACATAGAATTGTTTTCCATGCACTCAATTTGCTAAAATATTGATCTATGTCAATATGATGATTTTGATTCCACCATGATGTATTTAATCATGTTCATGTCATTTGTCATGCTCATTGCTCAAGGACAGTTTATCACATTATGCTTAATGTTATAAATTTTGTGATAATTGAGTCTGTTTGGGTATTTGACACTATTTGATCACTTGTTTTTCTTTCACAAGTGATGTCATGATTTTTGCAATTGTCACTTTTCTAACACTGCTCACACTACTCTTTACAATTAGTATCTATTGTAATCTTTTATCTCATATGCTTATTGCTTATCTTTTTGTGATAATTGAGGGTGGTTGAGTTGTTGTTGGATATATGCTCTTGCAATTGATATCTTTATTTTGATATCCTGTTTTCAATTGGTAACTTTACATTTGAGAACTTTTCAATTGTTATACATTTTTGTTTTCCACTCTATTGTTGCATTTGTTGTTTCTATACCCCCATATCTTTTTGTTAATGACAAAGGGGGAGAGAAATAAACAAGATGTGCTTATTAATTGTTAAGTGTTAAACAATAACTTGAATCATATAGACTTTAGGTATGATCGTTCATGTATATGATTCAGGGGGAGCATTGGTGATTACATTGGTTTATATTGATTACATTATATATATATATATATATATATATATATATATATATATATATATATATATATATATATATATATATATATATATATATATATATATATATATATATATATATATATATATATATATAGAGGAAAATTTTCAAATGAGAACATTTCGCACGGTGCGAAAATGTTTTTATCTTTTTTTTGAAATTTTTTTTTTCAAAAATTCTTTTTTCCACCCTCATCATATGTTGTTATACCCCCCTCAAAAAACAATGGTTGAGAAATAATGTCATTTGGCCTTCGATCAAGGCATTTCATCAAATTCGCACGTTTTGAGACCGTTAAATTTGTAACGGGTGGATGTGTGCTCTAATGCCCAACGGGTTCACCCATTATTTTCCCTGGGGTATATATTTGTATGGATTAAACATCAAAAAAAGAAATTTTGAAAAAAAAAATTTCAAAAAAATAAAAAAAATGTTTTCGCACGGGCTTTCGCACCATTTTTTCGCAATGGAAGATTGCCATATATATATATATATATATATATATATATATATATATATATATATATATATATATATATATATATATATATATATATATATATATATATATGAGGAGGGATCAAATGACCCCCAAAAATAACCCCCAAAAATGACCCCCTATCAAAAATCCTATGCCCCCCATTTTTTCGGAAGATCCGAACCATTCATCTTGATCTCCACCCTCTAAATACATGACCCACCAATTTTCAACCCGATCCCATGTGTTTTTCCCATTCATCCATCCGACCCAAATTTAACGGTTTCGTATGAACAGAACTTTTGCGAATGGTTGATGAATGGGTAAAACACATGGAATCTGGTTGAAAATTGGTGGGTCATGTATTTAGAGGGTGGAGATCAAGATGAACGGTTCGGATCTTCCGAAAAAATGGGGGGGGGGGGCATAGGATTTTTGATAGGGGGTCATTTTTGGGGGTTATTTTTGGGGGTCATTTGATCCCTCCTATATATATATATATATATATATATATATATATATATATATATAGGAAAATTTTCAAATGAGAACATTTCGCACCGTGCGAAAATGTTTTTAGTTTTTTTTTGAAATTTTTTTTTTCAAAAATTCTTTTTTCCACCCTCATTATATGTTGTTATACCCCCCTCAAAAAATAATCATTGAGAAATAATGTCATTAGGCCTTCGATCAAGGCATTTCATCAAATTCGCACGTTTTGAGACCGTTAAATTTGTAACGGGTGGATGGGTGCTCTAATGCCCAACGGGTTCACCCATTATTTTCCCTGGGGTATATATTTGTATGGATTAAACATCAAAAAAAAATTTTTGAAAAAAAAAATTTCAAAAAAAAGATAAAATTCTTTTCGCACGGTGCGAAAAGCCCCTTTTTCGCAATGGAAGATTGCCATATATATATATACTAGTCATAACCCGTGCCCGCGGGCACGGTTCATTTCAGATTTCCACCCGTGAAATCTTTGTTCTCAAACATTATTTACACAGTCAAATTTGTGCGAAACAACAAATTCGGCGTAGAACAATAAATTCGGTGAGGGCGCCCTTGAGTCGAAAGAACAAATTAGAGTAAAAAAATTTAGCGGGCGCCTTCGACGCGAAGGGTGGAAGTGCATAAGTGCGTGCGTGCGTGTGTGTATGGTATGTGGGTAAAAAGTGAAATGAGAGGGGTTTTTAGCAAAAAATGAGAAATAGGTGGTATTCTGCGCAAATGTAATGATTGTGGGGGGTTTGAATACAAAAAGAAAAAAGTGGTGGGTTTTCCAAAAACTCATCTCAACCCTTCTTTTACCAAGATTAAATCCTAGCCATTCTTCTATCAACCTCTTTATACATCAGCATGACATCAGCTTGTCCCAATCAGCCCTAGAATTCAAAAATCTCTGTGTTTTAATATATAGATATATATATATATATATATATATATATATATATATATATATATATATATATATATATATATATATATATATATATATATATATGTTGACTAGGGTCCATTCGGATGGATCAAACATGCGGATCCATCCAAGTGGAATTTAAAGTTAGACAATGTAAATAGAAAATCCGACCGTTGGATGTCATCTAACATGTTTAAACTAGCTCCAAACACAATTTCAGCTAATTTGGACACGTTCTGCCCATGCATCAAGTGGTTACAAAATCGATGTTTTTGAATAGTTATAAAATCGGCTAATTTTGTCACCACTTGATGCATGGGACAAACATATCCAAATTAGCTGAAATTTTGTTTGGAGCTAGTTTAGACATGTTAGATGACATCCAACGGTCGGATTTTCTATTTACATTGTCTAACTTTAAATTCCACTTGGATGGATCCGCATGTTTGATCCATCCGAATGGATCCTAGTCAACCTATATATAGGGTGTTACGCCTATTTGACCGAGACCCCAAAAGACACGAGCCCAGGAGCCCGACTACTGGTCGAAGGCCCACCTGCATCCTCAAGCCCATTCAACAAAGGCCCTGTAAGGGATCTTCTCGAATGTCGATCTGACCCGGCCCCGATAACCCGCTGGACACTCACCCACTCCTGCGAAAACCGTTCCCCCGAACGCGCGACCACTAAATGGCGGTAATGGGGAGGTGCTGGAATGGCGAAGAGAGCGACGGCGAGGGGGCGGATTGATGGGGCACGATCGAGGGCGGGCGTGGGACGTGGGCTAGAGGCAATCACGCAGGGAGCTCTACAAAAGGGCTCGGAGGACGACGAAGAAGAGGACCGCATCTCAGGTAACAAAACCTAAGGTACTCCATCAACGACCGCATTCCCCCAATTCATCTCCTTCCTCCCCCGCTCGCGCCGAGAGACGCCGTTACGATCTCCTCACGAGTCGAACCGTCTCCGCTGGGCCTCCTCTCTCAGATCACTATCTGACTTAGGCATCGGAGGGGATTTGGCCGGAACCAAGGTCCAGCCCCCTGACGAGCGTTCTCGTCTACGCAGGTGGACAGCTGATCAACGGGCCGAGGCTACCCCTCACCCCTCTCCGACCACTCGATCGACTGGATAGTGAGGCTTCCCCTCACCGTCAGCCTGCCGAGGCCGAGCACGCCCCGCCGAGGCCGAGCGTCTTAGTCGGGTCCGAGACTCCCCCTCGCCGCCCGTCGGCCGTGCGTCTACCCGGGCCACTGAGGCTACCCCTAGTCCCCCTTCCAGCCGAGGCCGAGCACGCCCCGCCGAGGCCGAGCGTCTTAGTCGGGTCCGAGACTCCCCCTCGCCGCCCATCGGCCGTGCGTCTACCCGGGCGACTGAGGCTACCCCTCGTCCCCCTTCCAGCCGAGGCCGAGCACGTCTGTCCGAGGCCGAGCCTCTCAACCAGGGCCGAGGCTTCCCCTCGCCCCTTCTGCACCAATTCGAAGCCCCCCAAGGGACCCAAAGCGGGCCCCTTGACCACGTTGACCGGGTTCTCCATGGTCAACGCTTTGTAGTGAGAAAACACTCTGAAACATCTGGCGCCGTCTGTGGGAACGAAAACTGTCCCACGAAGAAAACCACACCAACAATGGCACGAGCCAGCAACGGAAGGAAGCGCATGCCCCCCATCCCGGAGGAGGGGAATGACGCATCGAATGGCAACCCCGAGGACATGCCCGTCGGCGACCACCATGCCCTCTCAACCGAAGAGACCGGCGGCTCAGAACTGGCCATGCAAGGACAACTCCGCGCCCTGGCTCAGGAGACCAACGCAAGCCTCCAGACGTTGGTCACGACGGTGCAGCAACTCGTCGGCCCGGCGCCGCCCAACAGGGGCACGTTGGATGATGGCCATCGATGGACAGGGGATCCCCCGCACTTGCGGTCTGCCGTGGTCGACGACCACGGGGCCCAGAAACCGAACACGGAGCGTCGGTTCACGCTGTCCGGCTCTCGTCAGGCGAGGTCACGCGCCTCCTCACCCTATCGTGAAAGGAGCCGAAGAGAGACCGAAGGGACGGACGGTGAATCGAGAACGGCATCGTCTCGTCGATCACGGTCGTCCCGCCGCAGGAGAAGCGAACGACACCACTCGAGAGACCGATCACGGCGGAGCAGGAGCTCCCGCAGGAGGAGTCGGGAGCGTCGGGACAGCCCGACCCCCAGCGTGGCGAAGGCTGCGGAGCCAGCCCCGCTGGCGCCGGTGCTACCTCCACCCCCGATCGATCCATAGGCAGGCGAGTACCACATCCCCGGAGGCATCCACGGAGACCGGTGTCCCTTATCACGGAGAATAACCGACGCACGGGTCCCCTCTCGATTCAGGATCCCGGTGCTGGGAAAGTACGACGGAATAGGAGACCCGGCACACCACGTGATGGACTACGAGGGGGACATGGCCTTCCAGGGAGCTGACGATGACCTGCTTTACCGGGGCTTCTATTCTACTCTCAGGGGAGCGGCGAGGATCTGGTACCACAGCCTGCCCGGCCGCTCCATCGACAGTTTCGAACAACTCGCCCAGTTGTTCTGCAAACAGTTCATGGCAGGGAGGCTGATCAAACCTGGTGCTGAACATCTGTTCAACATAGTGCAAGGCCCGGCCGAGCCACTCCGACAGTTCATGCGTCGCTTCAATGCGGAAAGGCTGAACGTGAACAACCCACCCGACCTGGTGGTCCAGACGGCCCTTAAGAAAGGACTTCGCCACAGGGGCCTCAAGAAGTCCCTACACAACGACCCCCCGAAGGACCTCCCCGGGATCATGGCGAGGGCCGAACGCTTCATGCTGACCGAGGAGGCCTTGGCCGAGGATGCAGGAAAAGCCGCTCGAGGGACCAAGCGCGGCGACGGCGGACGAGTTAGCCCCGAAGGGTACCGGACCGAGAAGAGGCAGAGGAACAGGCAGCGGGGAGAAAGCGCGAGGGACATCACCCCGGACGCCATTCTCGCCCAAGTACAGAAGGAGGAGCGAGCTGATCGCCCCCCACCGAAGGCTAAAAGAGGCGGGAAGAACAGGGACAAGTACTGCAAGTACCACAAGGACGATGGTCATGACACAGAAGATTGCTGGCATTTGAAAAAGGACATTGAGAAGCTGATGAGCCGAGGGCACGCCAGGAATCGGGCCGACGAGCCGGCCCACGGAGAAGGGACTTCCACACAGCCAGACAAGGGGAAGAAGATCAACACCATCCAAGGCCCCCTCCGCATCATAGAGTGAGCGGGCGACGTCTCTCCCCCCGGAAGCGGCCTAGTATGAGGGAGTTATCTAAGTTTACATCCCTCTGTCTAGCTTCATTTCTTTTTTTTTCCATTTCCTCCAAATGTACCGGTCCGGCAGGACTCTTGAGAGTACAAACGCATCCCTTTTGTTATCTTCATTTAAAACCCTGATGGAGTTGACATGACACCAATAGCACGAAAGGTTGGGGACCGCCGCCTCACTGGAGGAGGAAGAGGAGCTTTGCCCTCGCCGACCGACTCCAGCGCCCATAAGTCTGGGGGCAATTCCCCCAGCAGGCACAGACACCGACCGGTCCTAAGCAGAGGAGCTTTGCCCTCGCCGATCGACTCCAGCGCGCGTAAGTCTGGGGGTAATTCCCCCAGCAGGCACGGACGCCGACCGGTCCTAAGCCGAGGGGCTTTGCCCTCGCCCACCGACTCCAGCGCCCATAAGTCTGGGGCAATTCACCCAGCAGGCACGGACGCCGACCGGTCCTAAGCCGAGGAGCTTTGCCCTCACCGACCAACTCCAGCGCTCATAAGTCTGGGGGCAATTCCCCCAGCAGGCACGGACGCCGACCGGTCCTAAGCCGAGGAGCTTTGCCCTTGCCGACCAACTCCAGCGCTTGTAAGTCAGGGGGCAATTCCCCCAGCAGGCACGGACGCCGACCGGTCCTAAGCTGAGGAGCTTTGCCCTCGCCGACCGACACCAGCGCTCATAAGTCTGGGGGCAATTCCCCCAGCAGGCACGGACGCCGACCGGTCCTAAGCCGAGGATCTCTGCCCTCGCTGACCGACTCCTACGCCCCTAAGTCTGGGGAGAATCCATCCAGCCAACGCCAGCTTCGTCCATTCCTAAGCCAAGAACAAGGCGACAACGCAAAGTACACAAGAAGTCCAAGTAAGTCGATTTCGTTTATAATAGCTAACCAGAATACAAAAATGCGTCTTATTTACAGGGATCAAGGCGAAGGAAACACCCTACAAACAATCTACTCATGACGAACGACAGAGTTCTTCGCCTACAGAAGCTAGATCGACACCGACAGAGCAAAATTGGTTGACAAAAGACCCGAAGTAGGTAGCCCAAGCTAGCAGCCATGCAACCAGCATTTATTGGCCATGGAGCCGATAACGAAGCCGAAGGAGATAGCGGGGGCCAGGGATCCATTTCAAGTAGACTGGCCCAAAGCGAAGCGAATGCTTAAAAAGTTGAGGATAAGGCCGGGAGGGACGGCTTAGGGAGCCCGAGCTCGGGAGGACACATCCTCGGGCACTTCGCCCTGCTCGGAGCAAGGGGGATCGACCGGTGGTGGGGCTTGCCGAACACGCTCCGCACATTCCCGGAAAGAAGACTGGACGACTTCGACGATCCGAGGGGCGATGAGGTCTTCATACTTACCGAAAGCCCCCCTGAGAACCTCGAAGATCCTCTTCCCCAGGGTCTCGACGACGCCCTTCTCCACCTCCTCTGCAAGCCACACCACCTGGCGCCGATCCGACAGTTCCCTCTGAAGCTCCTCCCTCTCCAGGCGGAACGACTCCGCCGCTTCCTCAGCCGACTGATGAGCATCCTCCAGCTTTCCTTGGAGGTCACCCACTTGTCCCTCCAACTCGGCCACACGGAGGTTGAGACGCCGAGACTCCATCTGGGCCTCCGTCATAGCCACCTCAGCCGCCCCGGCCCGCTCCTGAGCCCTCATGGAGGACTCCTCCAGCTCCCTCAAGCGGACGGCTCGACACTGCAACTCCACAGCGAGCGGTGAACCCTGAAAAGACGAGACATGGGCTAAGAAGAGGATAAAGAGAAAGAGAGGATAGCAAGATAACCGAACCTGTTGAAGGATCCAGACCAAGGAATCCGACATCTTGTCGACCGGGATCTTCTTGAGGAGGCTGCGGTCCCGGGGAGGGACGGAGACCTCGGCAACCTGCTGGGCCAGGGCTCGGTCAACAAACATCGAACTCCCAGGGACGACGATCGAAGCCAAGTCGCTCGCCAACAAGGCCCCGACCCCTGGTGATACGGGCGAAGACGCTGCGAGGGGGGTGGCTGGCAAAGCTATCGAAGGATCCCCGGCGGTCGCCACGGGAAGCGCGGAACCTGCCGGACCGGAGGGATCCACGTCCTCCTTCCTCTTCTTTCCACCGTGGGGCTCCGAAGGCGCCGGAGGGGAACGCTTCCGCCTCGCACCATCCTCACCCCCCGGAAGGGGATCGCCAGAAGAAGAGGCGGGAGGCACGGCCACCACCTTACCCACGGAAGGCTCGGCTCGGCGCACTTCCTCCTCGACGGTCCTCCGAGGCGCCCTTCCCGAGGTACTACCCCGGCTCCGAGCGGCTCCACGACGGATCAGCTCGTCGACGTCACGAACGAATTCGCGGCCGGCCATCCCTGCAAAGGAGACCGAAATCAGGATGAGTCATAGGGCGATCCGGAGATGAAAAAGCGACCTACCCGGAGACCACAAGACGGCCTTCAGGAGTAGGTCGTCCAACAAAGACCAGATGGACTTCGTTTCCAAAGGAAGAGCCAACAGAAGCGCAGCGGCTGCCCGGTCGGCGTCTGAGAGAACTAACGACGGGCGAGGATGGACAGAACTGCCCCAGCTTGTTAGAATCTGGGCCTCACCCAAGAAGACCACGAAAACATAATCCGAGTTTCAATCCCCTGACCAGCGGGGTAACCCGATCAGGCATTCCCTCCTCGAACGAGCTCGGAGTAGCAGCCATGACCCCGGACCGACTGTCTGGACCTGGTAAAAGTGGAAGAGAAGGGGGAGAGTCGGCTCCAGACCACGGGTACAGCAGAGCGTTACGAAGCCCGTCAGTACCGCGATCGAACACGGGGTGAACTGACACAGGGACACTGTGAAATGTTCCATGACCTGGATGAAGAAGGGATGGAGCGGGAAGCGAAGACCCAGGCGGAACATCTCGACGTAGGCGCCGACCTCATTGCTCCTCGGAAGGCAAATCCGCTCGTCGACAAATGGAACCCGAACCTCGTATGGGAAACAGAGATATCTTTCCCGGATCTCCGCGGCCACCGAAGGAGGGGTCCTCGACGGCGTACGGAGGACAACCGGGGGCACATTAAGCCGTACATCAGCCGACGCCACGTCATCACGGGCGTAGTCTGGAAAAAGTTTCTCCTTCCCCTTAGCCTAAGGTACTCCATCAACGACCTCGTTCCCCCAATTCATCTCCTTCCTCCCCCGCTCGCGCCGAGAGACGCCGTTACGATCTCCTCACGAGTCGAACCGTCTCCGCCGGGCCTCCTATCTCAGATCACTATCTGACTTAGGCATCGGAGGGGATTTGGCCGGAACCAAGGTCCGGCCCCCTGACGAGTGTTCTCATCTACGCAGGTGGACAGCTGATCAACGGGCCGAGGCTACCCCTCGCCCCTCTCCGACCACTCGATCGATTGGATAGTGAGGCTTCCCCTCACCGTCAGCCTGCCGAGGCCGAGCACGCCCCGCCGAGGCCGAGCGTCTTAGTCGGGTCCGAGACTCCCCCTCGCCGCCCGTCGGCCGTGCGTCTACCCGGGCGACTGAGGCTACCCCTAGTCCCCCTTCCAGCCGAGGCCGAGCACGCCCCGCCGAGGCCGAGCGTCTTAGTCGGGTCCGAGACTCCCCCTCGCCTCCCGTCGGCCGTGCGTCTACCCGGGCGACTGAGGCTACCCCCTCGTCCCCCTTCCAGCCGAGGCCAAGCACGTATGTCCGAGGCCGAGCGTCTCAACCAGGGCCGAGGCTTCCCCTCGCCCCTTCTGCACCAATTCGAAGCCCCCCAAGGGACCCAAAGCGGGCCCCTTGACCACGTTGACCGGGTTCTCCACGGTCAACGCTTTGTAGTGAGAAAACACTCTGAAACATAGGGGAAGAATGGTGCTGGCGGCTGGCGATACTGGCGATCCTGATGGCGATTCGATTCGCGCTGGAGGCTTTGAAGATCGGAGGACTGGAGACGCAAACAGGGATGAGAGAAGACTTGGGGTTGATGGCCGTTTGCGTGACTTGGGCAAAAAGGTAACTGGGGTTGATGGGAGGAACCTTGATCTGGCTAAGGGCAAAGGAGGGGATGGTCTGGACATCAATGGCGGCACAATGGCAGCTTCTGAAGGCGATTGGGCAGCGACCGGTGACAGAGATTGGGGTGATCCAGGGGTTAAAGGCAAGGGCAGAGCTGGTCCTTTGACTACGGCGGGAAACCGTGACCCAGCAACTAGATTGGCTAATAGTATCGGACGGGTTGATGGCAATATGGGAGATCTGAAGGGGGGATTTATCTCAAGAGATTTGGGAGAGAGCAGTCGGCATCCAATCTCGCAGACTGTAGAGGACTGCGGGGATGGTTGGAAGATTGTGCGTCGTAAGGCTGTGACTCGGACACAGAACGGCGGCCAAGCGAGAGACAGATGGATTCGGTCATGGAATGGTGATGGGGCACCTTGGGGATCGTGGCGGAGTGCGGGGGATGGTAGAAGCAGGGCCTGGATTCGGCAAAAGGAAATTGCAAGAGAAGGACCTACGCAAGCCCACAAGGTGTTCGATGGTATGTCTACTAGAGCTCCTATTATTAATATGGTCAGTTCTTCTGAGAAAATTTCATGGGTTGATGTGTGCACTGCTCGAAGAAGTTATGGTACGGCCCTTAGTATGACCCATGTCCCTCCTAAGGTACGGGATGATGGAAGTATCTGTCCTAGGTTCTCTAGTGATCTGGTTCAACGGGGAGCAGCGACCTGGAAGAATACTATTGTGGGATATGTACTAGGAGATATCCCATATTACGGACAAATTTTGGCCTGGGTTGAGCGATTGTGGAAACCTAGGAAGAAAGTTCAAATCTACAGTAAGGAGAATGTGTTTTTCTATTTCAGATTTGAGTCACAGGAAGAGTGCAATAGGATTCTGAATGGAGGGCCTTGGCTATTTGATGGGCGGCTCGTTGTGCTAAAGCGATGGAGTTTGGACATGAGACATGACCGTGATATCCTAACCTCAATCCCAGTCTGGGTCCAGCTTCATGGGGTGCCACTCTATATGTTGAATTTGGAGGGACTTAATATTATTGCTTCAGTTTTGGGTAAGCCATTGTGCCTTGACCGAGCTACAGCTTATCTTGAACGTATCTCTTATGCCCGGTGTCTCATAGAAGTCGACGCTTCAGGCCCACTACCCTCATCTCTTGAAGTGGAATTGGATGATGGGGGGATAATTACTATTGAAACTAGGTATGAGGGTGACCCTCCTCGTTGCAGTGGTTGCGTATGTTTTGGCCACACGGATGAGCAGTGCCCTAATAAGTGTAAGCTCCCTTCAATCCAAGAAGTTGGTTATGATATAAACAAGGTGGAGGATAAAACTTATAATGAGGAGGCCCCTACAAGCGTGTGGATGGAATTGGGTAATGTGAACCTTGAAGGATCCTGTCCAAAACAAAGTTAGGATCGATAATATGAAGTTTAGACTTACGCTTGCGTACGCTGCACGGTAGTCTACGAACTTCGCCTTCGGATTCGCCACGACGGATCGAGTCTACTCACGAACGTAGTAAGGCTACTAAATCCACAATCTAAATCTCTACTTTAGATTAAGAACTTGGATAGAGGGAGAGGAAATATTTCTGCAGAGCTTCGCTAGGATGAAGATGCATGCATGAATTTCATGCAAAAGGTGTAAGAAATGGCTTACCCTTGGGTCTTATTTATAGCCCCCAAGGTAGTTATTTTAGGGTAAGTTGTTCCTTTGGAACAACTTAATTAAGGCGTACCATGATACATGGCACATTATAAGCTTAAGTTGTACCATATGCATGGTACAACATAAGCTTAAGATATTCCCCCTTTATTAGCCATATGTCGCATGCACTTATGCATATATAATGCGACTTTCTCACTCATCCAGAGATCCTCTCCGCAAGGGAACAGATTCCCTTTGTACACGACTTCGTGTACGCGACGTTCGAGGTCCGTATTCCCTCGTACATCTCCCACAAGGGTGTACAAACGTCTTCCATATCCAACATCTCCCACTCACACTTGAGGGGATTATAAGAGAACGTCTTTCCCTTAGTTCTTTCATCTATCATACCGAGAAATAGACCGTGCGACCGTCATGCGCGTAGAGTCTGTTGTTGTGCACTTGTTAGAGATACACAACGACCTCGAAGGTGCAAAGTTGAGTAGTTCAACGCATGCTTTACCCTAGATTATTTCTTCGCATTTCTTATACTTTATATTCAACAATTGAATCCCATCTGGATTACAATTGGCTGGCCAGCTTTGAATCATTAAAGTCCAAATGCGAATATGAAATCAATCTTCCTCTTCTTGCGAACCTTCTGATCTTGACTTGATTCGCTTTTCTAACGTGCCCCGCCGAGCCGAATTATCATAGCCCATAAGTAACACGCTAAGATAGCGATCATCTCGTCAAATCTAAAGGAACCAATTGGAGTCCTTGAGGGTAAGAGTTAAGACCCGTATGGCCTTTGAGTCTCACATAATAGCAAACACTATTGCTACTAACTCAGTGGTCGAAATGCATACGTTGTATGAACACGTATTACAACATCACTCCTTTCCCAGGGAGAGTATGTCTTAATGATGTTGTACGGATGAAAGATCAGACACCACAGTGCCTATCTTTTGAGTCCCCTTACTACTCAGGAAATATTCCTGGACTCTCATCCTGCATAAGACAGATAGGATATAAAAATTCTACGAGATCTCTTTCAAATATCCTTGTGATACAGATCTCAGATCTTTTGTAAGCATCCATATGATGCAGATCTTTCATTCGACTATCTTGTTTAAGTCATGACTCTAAATCATTCGTCTAATGATTTTGACTTTAAACTAGTCTCATCTCTACCTTATCCATCTGATAAGATAATGCGGTTGCTCATGTGAGAGAGCCAACCTTTATCTGTCCGACATACACACAATTCAGCTGAGATTTCAAAAATGTACACAAACATTTCTTAAGAAATTCATATGCAATGTTTGAAAAAGAACTTATTCTTTTATTAAATTTGATCTTTCTTAGACATGGGAATATATATTGGTACAACTCAGCTCATACGCAATCCTTGGGATGATAAGTGTTTATAAAACACATTTCTGGGGATCGCTTTCGTAAGCTGATCCTCTATCATCTCATGCGTAGATATGTACCTTATGTCTACCTTCTTGGTTTTATCATAGTCTTTTGCAAATCTGCAGTTCCTTTAAGATACTGCATTATCCTCTTAACCGCTTTCCAGTGTTCTTGCCCTGGGTTGGATTGGTAACAGCTTACCATTTCCAACGGCAAAACAGATGTCCGGTCTCGTACACACCATAGCGTACATAAGACTATCAACTGCACTGGAATATGGAACTTTTTCCATAATTTTCTTTTCCTTTTGGTTCTTTGGACACGATTCCAGATATAAATTATCGCATATGTTTATATGAATATCAATGGACTTACAGTCCTGCATATTAAATCGTTCTAGAACCTTCTTTATATAAGTCTCCTGTGAAAGAGAAAGAAGTTTCTTCGAACGATTCCTTGAAATCTTAACTCCAAGGATATATGCGGCTTTTCCTATGCCTTTCATCTCAAATACTGATGAAAGCCAAGCCTTGATACTCATCACAAAGCCCTTGTCATTTCTGGCTATTAAAATGTCATCTACATATAGAGACATGATAATATACTTGCTTTTAATCCTCTTGATATATACTCAGTTATCTTCATCGAGCATGGAAAAATCCATTTGATAAGATAACTTCTTGAAATCGTATATACCATTGCCTCGAGGATTATTTAAGACCATATATGGACTTACGAAGTTTACAAACCTTATGTTCATTTCCTTCTTTTACAAACCCTGTTGGTTGTTCCATATAGATCTCCTCGTCCAATTCTCCATTGAGAAAGGCAGTCTTTACATCCATCTGATGTAATTCGAGGTATAAGCAAGCTACCATTGCCAGAATCATGCGAATCAAGGTAAAATGCACAACAGGTGAGAAGGTCTCTTCGTAGTCTATCCCTTCCTGTTGCGTAAAACCTTTCGCGACAAGGCGAGCTTTATATCTGTCAATAGAGCCATCAGCCTTATGCTTGATCTTGAGAACCCATTTGTTCCCAATTGCTCTATGTCCTCTGGGTAAGTTAACTAAGTCCCAGACTTGGTTAACTCGCATGGATTTCAATTCCTCCTTCATCGCTTCCATCCATTTGTCTTTCGCAGGGCATGATGCGGCCTGTTTGAAAGTAGCAGGCTTGTCATCATCTTGTAGTAAAGTCATAAAGGTTTACCTCAAATCTTAGAGGAGCCAACCTTGTACGACTACTACATTGTATTTGAGATTTCTTCAAGTCCTTGTTGACTCGAATTTAGATCAATTCTAATATCACTCCCACTTGGAATGTCGTTAGAATTGCTCCCACTTGGATCATTATTCCCGTATGGAATAGGATAATCGTCATTCGTATAATCCATTGGTGAAGGTTGAAACGTATTTTCGTTTTCACCAAGAATTCTCTCACTCGAATGAGGTAATCCTTCTTGATCATAAATCTCAAATAAAGATAAGTCCTGACTTATCTCGCCCTGTCTTGGAAACTCGTTTTCCAAGAAAGTGACATCCCTCGGCTCAAACTCAATTAGCCCACCATTGTCTTCCTGACTAACAAAAAGATAACCTTTGGAGTTTTCTGCGTATCGTATAAAGATACGTTTCCTTCCCCTTGGCCCAAGTTTGCCATACTTATGGGAGGAAATATGTGCGTAGAATGCACAACCCCAAGGTTTCAAAATGTTTAAGTCAGGAGACCTTTGGTTCCACAACTCATAAGGAGTGGAGCTAACTGATTTCGAGGGTACGCGGTTCAAAATGAAAGCAGCCGTCAATAATGCATCACCCCAAAAGGTGATTGGCAATTTAGCTTGCTCCATCATTGAACGGACCATTTTTCATTAAAGTCCTATACCTCCTTTCTGCAACACCAATTTGTTGAGGAGTATAAGGCATAGTTACCTGATGTACTATGCCTTTTTCATCACAAAGTTCCTTTAAACTTGTTGACTGATATTCACCGCCCCTATCGGTTCGCATGACCTTAATCGTGCGATCTAATTGATTCTCCACTAAACTCATATAGTTTTTAAAGCAGGTTTAGTGCTTTCACTTTGTGGGATATCAAATAGATATGACCGAATCGGGTGAAATCATCAATAAAAGTGATGAAAAATAGGACCTCCCGCGTCTTGTCTTGACATTCATCGGACCACATATGTCCGAATGGATAAGCTGTAATGGAACCTCGGCCCTTGTGCCGGTTCCAAACGGCTTGCGACAAGATTTCCTCACAAGGCAATGTTCGCAGGTCGACATTTCAACCTTTGAAACATTGGATAGAAGGCCACGTTTGGCAAGTCTATCCATACGCTTTGGTCCAATATGACCAAGCCTTGCGTGCCAACAAATTATATTAGACTCATTAGTCAAAGAATTTGTCACAAGGAAATTTTTATTACATGAGGAAATACATTGTACTTATTACAATAAATCCTTTGAAATACAAACCCAGTACCAATAAAGGAATTATTACAAAATAGGTCCATATTACAATCATGAAGGAACCAATTATAACCAAGACCCATTAAATTGACCACAGTATTAATATTCCTTTGAATATATGGAATGAAGAGAACATCATAAAGTAGGAGAGTGTGGCCGTTGTCCAAGTCTAGCTTGCAATTCCCAACGCCTTTCTCTACAACACGTGTGTTGTTTCCTACATTGATCCACTTCATTCCTTGGGGTATCCGATGATACTCCACGAAGGACCGTCTGTCCTTTGCTATGTGGTCGGTGGCACCTGAATCAATTATCCCAAAATGGATTAGATTCCACAAGAAATATTGAACTAGAAACACATATGTAACTAGTATTACAAGTTACCTCGTCACTTCCACTCGTACACGAACGAGCATAGTGACCGAGTTTGTTGTACTTGAAGCACTTGATCCTTTTCAAGTCTTTCTTCTTGTGCCATTTCTTGTGCCCACCCTTATGTTTAGGTTCCTTGGTAGACTCAGGTTACTTATTACGTTCATTAGAAGACTTCGAACGATCTTTACGTTTCTTTCCCCCGTGTGAGGAATTAGCAACCATGTGCACTTCTGCACTTGGCTTGGCAGCCGCAAGCCGCTCTTCCTCTAATTCGAGGTGCTTGGAAACATCGCTGAAGGTCTTGATGCTCTCATTGTGAGTGAGATGCATCTTCATTTGATCCCACCCATTTGGTAGGGAACGTATGACTGCTTGGATTTGTTGCTCATCAGTGAGCACATGACCTGCGTCCTTTAACTCCGAGATAAGGTTCGCCATATGTCGCAGATGTTTCCCCATGGAATGATCTGGACGTTTCTTATATGTATCGAACCTTATAGTTAAGGCGCGAAGTTTGGACACCGATGTGCCACCGAACTTCTCCTCTAGCTTGGACCATATGTCCATGGCTAGGTCATGTTCTCGGAAGATGCGCATTATGTCATCAGCCATACTGCTTAATAACGTAATGTGCGCTATCTTATTCTTCCGAGACCAAGCATCAAAAGCTTCCTTGTCTCGTCTGTGTTGGGCCGTAGTGCCCAACTCGGGTTCAATCATTACGTTCTTTAGAGTTTCGAGCACTTCTTGCTCCTCTAAAACGTATTGTATCTTAATGGACCAAAGTTTGTAATTATCGCCGTTGAGTTTTTCACCTTTGTTTAACTCAGCGACGATATTCTTTGAAGTGGAAGACATTTTACTTTTAAAATGCTGCAAAAGACATAAAAACCGAAGGTTCGATCAAAAACACATTGCATAAAATTCTTAAAATATAACTCCCACTTGAAATTATATTATATTTGATAAGTTACTTTCGAAAAATATTGAAGATGTCGTTCTAGAATCGAAAAGGTCTCTTTGATTCCAATCACCATCTAGAACAACCTTCAATATTCCCCCATCACTTATCAAACAATAGTACTCTTATAGTACTAGCAGCGGAAAACGAGTATTTGATAAGTTACTTTCGAAAAATATTGAAGATGTTACTCTAGAATCGGAAAGGTCACTATGTTTCCAATCACCATCTAGAGTAACTTTCAATATTTCTCCCTCACTTTATCAAATGTTAGTACTCTTATAGTACTTTGCAGCGGAAAAGCATTTTTGAAAACGTATTTTTCAAAACGAATTTAAAATACATTGGCTAATCTCCGTAGAGTAGAGCACAACGTCATAAGTTCATTGGCTAATCTCCGTGGAGTAGAGCACAATGACATGGCTAATCTCGCATGAAGTAGAGCACTGGGCTAGTCTTCAAGGAGTAGAGCCCAAGTTTTAAAAAAACTTCATTAAAACGTTAGTCCCGTATGAACTAGTCGGCACTGTGGTTAGCCCCGTATGGGCTAATCGACACATTCGAGTTTGACCAATGCCTTTTGTTACCCCGTATGGGTCATTTGGCAAGTTTGCAGTCGACCCAGACCTTCTGTCGGATTCGTCGACCAAAAACACAAAATTGGTCGACCAATTTTTTTCGGACTGCAACTTCTTCCGGCCAGGGCCTCTGCCCTGGCCGGCCAGGGGCCCTGGCCCCCTCGGCCAGGGCCGGCCGGCCAGGCCACTGGCCGGTGCCAGGGCTCCTGCCCTGGCCTCGGCCAGGCCCTGGCCTGAGGCCAGGGCGCTGCCCTGGCCGCTGGCCGGGGCCAGGGCTCCTGCCCTGGCCACTGCCAGGGCCGGCCTGGCTGGCAGGGCTTGGCCAAGGCCGGCCACTGCCGGCCTGGCCATGGCCGGCCATGGCTTGGCCATGGCCGGTCATGGCCAAGGCCATTCGGCGTTGGCCGGCCATGGCCCCTTTGGCCATGGCCGGCCACCCCCTTTAAATGGGGTTGCCGCACTCATTCATCCCCCTTGATGGGGTGGTCGCCGGTGGTTATTGGCCGTAGCCAACCCCTTCCGCTTGGGGAGGGGGGGGGGTGCATGGCCTTCATAGCCCATTTGGCCATGGTGCACATGCACCAAATTTCCTCTTACCCGATGGAAATAACTACCATCATCTTCCTCGATGAAGCACCCGTTCGTCGATGAAGCACCCGTTCGTCGATGAAGCACCCGTTCGTCGAGAAATTAGTTATTTCCTAATGGCCGTGTGCCAAAAATTGAATAACATACTACGTGAACGGTCGGTTCTTCCCGTCACGGAGAGTTCCTATCATATCCGTAATGATAGGAGACCCTAACGTGAAAAGAACAACCGCTGCGTTCTCTCCGTCACGAAGCGTTCCTACTATATCCGTAATAGTAGGAGACCCATTCGTGAAAAAGACAACGACTTGTTCATAGTTTCGACGGGGTGGCGGTTTGACCGGGGCGAACCCATATGGCTCTGATACCAATGAAGGATCCTGTCCAAAACAGAGTTAGGATCGATAATATGAAGTTTAGACTTACGCTTGCGTACGCTTGTAACGACTGCTTTTCATGAATCTGGATTTAATATAATATAATATATGTTTTGGTGGATTTTCTCCTCTGTGAGGTTTTCGTCTCCGTAGGTTTCATTTTCGATCGATTCGTCGTATTTTCTCGCTTTTTCCTTAGGATTGTCGATTTCGAAGTAAGTCATTCGTGACGGACTTCATAACGGTCGTATCTTACTGTTAGATCAAGCCTAGGAGTCTTAGGAATCGATCCCGGGGCCCCGCGCTCCGTATCGGTACTTTTCTGTGCTCATTAGCCGGTGTAAGAAGGGCCACCGACCGACTAGATGACGATCCAGTCGGTCGACAATCCTTCTTGGACCGACTAGTTAGCTTTCTAAATTTCTCAGGAGTTACTGTCTATCGTTAGTCGGTCTAAGAACGTTGGTTGACCGACTAGGTTGCAAACTAGTCGGTCAGCAATGCTTCTTGAACCGACTAACTCATCATATTATTTTAGTATCAGTTACTGTTTATTCTTAGTCGGTCTAAGTTCATATTTCGACCGACTAGTTGTTAAACTAGTCGGTTAAGTTTTGTTCTCAGACCGATTAATTCTTGGTTCTACTGTACAGTCTAGTTACTGTTTGCTCTTAGTCGGTCTAAGAATGCTCATCGACCGACTAGATGTTAAACTAGTCGGTCAGTATTTGTTCATGGACCGACTAACTCTAAATCCTATTTTCCGTTCAGGAGTTACTGTTTACACTTAGTCGGTCTGCGTTGGTCGACCGACCGACTAGTTGCCAAACTAGTCGGTCAGTGGTTGTTCTTTGACCGACTAGTCTGTGTTAAAACACTAATTTCTGGGCAGCCGCCAGCCTAGCCTATAAATACCCAACCCAAACGTTTTCTTCTCCCTCAACACGATCCAAAACCCTAAAATCTTTCCCTCCAAGCCCCCATCTTCCTCCAAGCTTCAATCCTTCATTCCAAGCCCTAAATCCATCATCCAATCCATCCATTCACTCATTCCACCTCTCATCTTCCCCAAATCTCCATCGAAATCCATCAAAACCCCCAAATCACCCAAAACCCTAGTTTCTCCAACTTCCCCCAATCTTTTCCAGATCTGATCCTAGGGTTCCCCGGAGTGTTTCTTCCGCCTTCCCTCGGTAAGAAATCGATCTACCGTTGTTTTTATAACCTATTTATATTTTTATGAAACCCTAATAAATTTCATGTTGTTTGTTGATTGTCCCCCAAAACAGCGATTTCCCCGTAGATTAGCATCCGTGTGACGAAGTGGTCGTCATCCCCGGTGCTAGGCAAGTGAAACTTGCCACTTAGGGTTTGGGCCATGTTTTAGGCCATTTTCTTATAGTAGGCGTAAAAGAGGCTAGGCGACGAAATGATACTCGCCTAGACGCAAATTGGGGAATTAGCTTGACAACGAAGCTAATTCCGACATTTAGCATGTTGCACAACTATCATGTCACGTTTACTTTCCATTATCGGTACACAAGTTAATTGTCATGTCATTGCATCCTTCATGCATTTCAGGGATTGCGTAGCTTTGCTACATTGCTTGTGTTCCTGGCTCGTGTTCCAGAAGCGGGCCATGTGTTGGTTGATAGCCAATGCCTGAATTGTGTGTTTCCTGGCTCGTGACCAGAAGCGAGCATAATGAGTTGGAAACCCCAACGCTCGATATTGAATTGTGAAATAGGAATGCGAGCTCATTGTGCGGGGCAACCCCAGGCTCACTAGCTGAGTTCATTGTGCGGGGACCCTAGGCTCCATTACGTGTGGGTATAAGGGGTGAGGGTTAAGCGGCCATTCAACTGGGAGTCTGTTTGATCAACAACTGCAGTTGTAAGGCGTAAACTCTTTGGGGTGGGGTAGTTGTTAAGCGGCCAATCAGCGAATGTGGAACCATTCAGCTGTAAGGCGTAAACAATCTACAAAACAACGTGAATAGTGAATTGATTGAGATTGATAGTAGCGTGGCTACTCTTGTCTTGTCTTGCCCCGATAATTGTTCCCTTGTACAAAATTGTCTTGCCATGTTTTAATTGTGCACTCATGTTATAACTGCCATGCCATGCATCATACTAAACTGCTAGGTTGCTAGTTGCCTTACATTCAGTTTCCTTGCCCAAGTCTTTTAGACTTGCTGACATGTGCCCCTTTACTCTTTCGGGTGACACATGTTAGATCCTGAGCCTGAGTACCTCGTTGAGGACGAGGTGTTTGCTGACGCCGAGCCCGAGCTTGTGTTTGACGGGGAGTACGTGGACACTGGGGACCAGTCCTAGTGTCTTCGTTATGCTTTACTTTTGTTAGACAGTTGTTTTGTTATCGGTGCGTAGCACCTATACTTTGTTATGTCGTCGTTTTGTTGGCCTTGTTCTGGGCCTTTAGACTCTTTTCTTTTAGCCTGGTGGCTTTTCTGGATGTTGGACTCTTTGTTGATGTTGGACAATTTGTGAGATGTGGAATTTTATTTCAGCCTCGCCTTGTGTTATTATTGTTATTCTGTTGTGGTTACAGGGACCTGTTTATGTATTGTGGACGCTTATCGGGTTTGGGGCTTCACAGCTCCACTCCCGTGCGGACCTTTTCACGTCTCGCCTCCATTTTAGGGAAGCGGGTCGTGACAGGTTTTAGTGGTGGCCCATGCAGGTCCTTTTGTAACTGCGATTTTTGGAATAGCGATAATAATATTAGAATGTCCAATAAACTAAGTTCGACGTCCGATGTCATAGGCTATGAGTCTAATCTGATTCGTTCTCTATGTCACTAGATGGCAGGAAGGCGTTTCACCCGTGGTGGGGGTAGTGGTGCGCTCCCTCATGATGAGGAGCCTGAGCGGGAACCCACTAGCGGTGAGATGATGCGGATGATGCTCCAGATGATGCAAGTGCAGCAGGGCGTGCTTCTGCAAGTCCAGAATGCTCCACTTGCTCGAGCTGCCCGGGCTCTTCCGGATGCCCCTCGCTCTGAGCCAGGAGCGAAGCAATTTCGGGAGCTGGGTCCCGCATATTTTGATGGTTCTGAGGGTCCTCTGGCTGCCGATGAATGGATTCGGAACATCGAGGACAATCTGAAGATGGCCAAGATCACCCCGGCTGGATGGGTTGATTTGGCGAAGAGGCAGCTCAAGGATAACGCCAGGAATTGGTGGGATGCGGAGGAGAAGTTGTTGGTGGAGCCGATTGCTTGGGCTACCTTCAAGGCCAGATTTGAGGGTGAGTTCTTCCCGAAGGCTGCCAAGGAGGAGATGCTGCAGCGTTTTATCGATCTAAAGCAGGGGAACTCGTCGGTGGACATGTATCACCAAGAGTTCATGAGGCTGAGTCGGTTTGCACCAAAGATGGTGCAGGACGCTGAGGAGAGAGCTCAGAGGTTCTTGCAGGGGCTTGCTTCAGAGCTCCAGAGTTTTGTGACCTCTTCTGACTGGGAATCTTATCAGAAGGTTCTGGTCGCTGCCAAGAGGCAGGAGCTGCTTGTGAACCAGAGGAGAGGGTCTGTTGTTGGTGCTGGGAAGAGGCCTGTGGAACAGGCGAGAGCTGTGGTTAGACCTGGATTCAGGCCTAATCAGTCCGCTCAGTTTAAGAGGCCAGGAGTGCCTATTCTGAAGCTTTGCCATTTTTGCGGCAGGCCTGGCCATGTCAAGGATCAGTGTCGGAAGTTTTTGGGCCAGTGTCTGATTTGCGGTGATGCTTCCCATGTCGCGAAGGATTGTCGGCATGCGAATCAGCTGCGGAGGGCTCCTGTTGCAGCACAGCCGTTGCAGCAGCGAGTGTCTGTTCCTGCTGGCCGTGGAGCAGCTCTTGTTCCGCATGGGCAGGCTTTTCGGCAGGCTGTTCCGCCGAGGAGGCAGGCTTTTCTGATGACCGCTGCGGAGAGCGAGGCTGTGGATGAGGTTATCGCAGGTAATCCTCAATCTAGCTGTTACTTTCCTAGCTGGTTTTGAATGTTTGATTGTGTTGTTTGCTTGAACATGGTTATTTGTTAGATTAGGGTTTGATTGTTAATTGCTTGATTAGGTGTGATTTTGGTTTGCACATTTCCTGCACGAGTCCTCTTTGACTCGGGTGCATCGATGTGCATTATTTCTCAGAGCTTCGTGGAGAGGCATTCCTTGTCGACGTCCCC
Organism: Scilla litardierei; assembly: GCA_030789695.1. NCBI lineage: Eukaryota > Viridiplantae > Streptophyta > Magnoliopsida > Asparagales > Asparagaceae > Scilla > Scilla litardierei. Next base: position 77,264,755 of record CM061137.1, read on the forward strand.
TCTCCCCAAGAGTTGGAATATCGTTACAGGGAATGGTGTGGCCTCGGTGCATCGTGGTTGCAATTCTTTCTCGTTGGTGGCTGTGGACATGAGCTTTTCGCTGATTTCATCGTCCACGACATCATCAACTATGATGCAGTTCTTGGGATGGATTGGCTGGCGAGCTTCTATGCTACGATTGACTGCAGGAGGAAGAAGGTGGTATTCGAGATTCCCGGACATCCAGTATTTGAGTTCAGTCGTGGTAGCAGTTCGCTTGGTCCTGTCAGATTTCGGGCCAGGCCGGTGGAGGCTGTGGCTATACAGATGGAGCTGGAGTGGCCAGCTGTGGTGCGTGATTTTGGCGACGTCTTCCCCGAGGAGATGTCTGGTTTGCCGCCTGATCGGGCTTTGGAATTTTCTATCGATCTTGTTCCAGGTGCGCAGCCGATTTCGAAGGCGCCGTATCGTATGGCACCTGCAGAGTTGGAAGAGTTGCGGAAGCAGTTGGATGAGCTCTTGCTGAAGGGTTATATTAATCCTACCGTGTCTCCGTGGGGAGCACCGGTGTTGTTGGTTAAGAAGAAGGATGGTTCGCGACGCATGTGCGTGGACTATCGGGAGTTGAATGCGGTGACCATTAAGAATAAATACCCGTTGCCTCGCATCGATGATATTTTTGATCAGCTTGGAGGTTCGAGGGTGTTTTCTAAATTGGATTTGAGGAGTGGTTACCATCAGTTGAAGGTGAAGAAGGGAGATGTTCCGAAGACAGCGTTCAGGACGAAGTATGGACACTATGAGTTCGTGGTTATGCCTTTCGGCGTAACTAACGCGCCCGCAGTTTTCATGAATTTGATGAACCTGATTTTCTACGACTTTTTGGATAAGTTTGTCGTTATCTTTATTGACGACATTCTGATCTATTCGAAGTCGGAGGAAGAGCATGCCTCGCACTTAAGGACGGTGTTGGAGATTTTGAGGAAGCATCGGTTGTATGCTAAGTTTTCGAAGTGCGAGTTTTGGCTGGATCGCGTTGCTTTTATCGGGCATGTGGTGACTGGAGATGGTATTTCAGTGGATCCCGAGAAGATTAGGGCCATCAGGGAGTGGCCTGTTCCGTCGTCTGCGTCTGAGATTCGGAGTTTTCTCGGACTTGCTGGTTATTATCGGCGATTCATTAATGACTTTTCCCGTATTGCTGAGCCGATGACCAGGTTGACGCGGAAGGATGTTGCTTTTGTTTGGTCGGGTGATTGTGAGGGTGCTTTTGGTGTTCTGAAGGAGAGGTTGACGACTGCCCCCATTCTTGTTGTGCCTGATCGCAGCGGTGGATTTGAGATCTTTTGCGATGCTTCTGGCAAGGGTCTCGGTTGTGTGTTGCATCAGCATGGGCATGTTGTGGCGTATGCGTCTCGTCAGCTTAAGGTTCATGAGAAGAATTATCCGACGCATGATTTGGAGTTGGCTGCCGTTGTGTTTGCTCTTAAGATTTGGAGGCACTTCCTGCTGAGTGAGAAAGTGAAGATTTTCACCGATCACAAAAGCTTGAAGTATGTTTTCACTCAGAAGGAGCTCAACATGCGACAGCGTCGATGGTTGGAGCTTATGGCGGATTATGATATTGATTTGCAGTTTCACCCTGGCAAGGTGAATGTGGTTCCAGATGCTTTGAGTAGGCTTCCAGCGGTGATGATTTTGACCTCGCAGTGGAGATTGCAGCAGGATTTTTGCGAGTCTGGCGTGGAGTCGTTCTTCCTGGAGAGGCTTCTTCGTTGATGTACATGCAGGTACAGTCGACGATCGTGGATTTGATTAAGGCTGGCCAGGCTGAGGATCCGAAGCTGGTAAGGATTCGGGAGCAGGTGGAAGCCGGTCTGCGGACTGACTTTTTGATTCATGAGGATGGCTCGCTGAGGTTTGGAGCCAGGTTGTGTGTGCCTGCTGGGGATATCAGAGAGGAGCTGATGGTGGATGCACACAGTTCACCGTATTCTGTGCATCCTGGTGGCACCAAGATGTACCAGGATCTTCGTCTGAATTATTGGTGGTATGGTATGAAGAGGAGTGTGGCTCGGAGTGTAGCCAAGTGCTTGGTTTGCCAGCAAGTGAAGGCGGAGCATCAGCGTACGGCCGGGTTGCTACAACCGCTTCCGATCCCGGAGTGGAAATGGCAGCACATCACTATGGACTTTGTGACTGGACTACCTCGGAGTCCGAAGCAGAATGACGCGATTTGGGTGATCGTAGATCGATTGACCAAATCTGCGCATTTTATTCCTTTTCGAGTGGGACAGTCCACTGAGGCGCTAGCGAGGAGATATATGGAGGTAAAATTCTTTTACTCTCCGTTTTTATTTCCTTTTCCTAGTTTGGATAGTGATGTAACGTGAATCGTGCAGGAGGTTGTGCGACTTCATGGAGTCCCCGTGAGTATCGTGTCTGACAGAGACACGAGGTTCACATCTCAGTTCTGGCAGAGTTTGCAGAAGAGCTTGGGTACGCGTCTGAGTTTCAGCACGGCGTACCACCCGCAGACGGATGGCTAGTCCGAGAGGACGATTCAGATTTTGGAAGACATGCTGAGAGCGTGCATGTTGGATTTCAAGGGTTCGTGGGAGGACCATCTGCATTTGGTGGAGTTTTCCTACAACAACAGCTTCCAGGCGAGTATTGGCATGGCGCCTTTCGCCGCTCTTTATGGGAGGAAATGTCGATCGCCATTGAGTTGGGATGACGTTGGAGATCGGGAGTTGTTGGGACCTGAGATGATCGTGGAGGCCGTGGAGATCGTCAGGAATATTCGGGAGAGGTTGAGAATTGCTCAGGACCGTTTTAAGCATTGGGCAGATGCTAAACGTCGTCCTTTGGAGTTTCAGCCGGGCGACCATGTGTTCTTGAAGATTTCCCCGAATCGTGGTGTGATTCGTTTCGGGAAGCGTGGAAAGTTGAGCCCGCGATACATTGGACCATATGACATTTTGGAGAGGGTTGGCGAGGTAGCTTATCGCTTGGCCTTGCCGCCATCTTTGGAAGGAGTTCACAATGTTTTCCATGTGTCGCAGCTTCGTCGATACATTAGCGATCCGTCTCATGCGGTGGATTTTTCGGAGATTACCGTTCGCCCCGATATGACGTATGACCAGCATCCCGTGCAGATTCTGGACAGGCGTCAGAAATCGCTTCGGAACAAGATTGTCAATCTTGTGAGGGTGATGTGGCGACACGGTTCACCTGGAGAGTCTACTTGGGAGAATGAGGATGAGATGCGAGAGCGTTTCCCACTTTTGTTTCCGGACTCGTGAGTATTTGGAAATTCCGAGGACGGAATTTTTCTTAAGTTAGGGAGGATGTAACGACTGCTTTTCATGAATCTGGATTTAATATAATATAATATATGTTTTGGTGGATTTTCTCCTCTGTGAGGTTTTCGTCTCCGTAGGTTTCATTTTCGATCGATTCGTCTTATTTTCTCGCTTTTTCCTTAGGATTGTCGATTTCGAAGTAAGTCATTCGTGACGGACTTCATAACGGTCGTATCTTACTGTTAGATCAAGCCTAGGAGTCTTAGGAATCGATCCCGGGGCCCCGCGCTCCGTATCGGTACTTTTCTGTGCTCATTAGCCGGTGTAAGAAGGGCCACCGACCGACTAGATGACGATCCAGTCGGTCGGCAATCCTTCTTGGACCGACTAGTTAGCTTTCTAAATTTCTCAGGAGTTACTGTCTATCGTTAGTCGGTCTAAGAACGTTGGTTGACCGACTAGGTTGCAAACTAGTCGGTCAGCAATGCTTCTTGAACCGACTAACTCATCATATTATTTTAGTATCAGTTACTGTTTATTCTTAGTCGGTCTAAGTTCATATTTCGACCGACTAGTTGTTAAACTAGTCGGTTAAGTTTTGTTCTCAGACCGACTAATTCTTGGTTCTACTGTACAGTCTAGTTACTGTTTGCTCTTAGTCGGTCTAAAAACGCTCATCGACCGACTAGATGTTAAACTAGTCGGTCAGTATTTGTTCATGGACCGACTAACTCTAAATCCTATTTTCCGTTCAGGAGTTACTGTTTACACTTAGTCGGTCTGCGTTGGTCGACCGACCGACTAGTTGCCAAACTAGTCGGTTAGTGGTTGTTCTTTGACCGACTAGTCTGTGTTAAAACCCTAATTTCTGTGCAGCCGCCAGCCTAGCCTATAAATACCCAACCCAAACGTTTTCTTCTCCCTCAACACGATCCAAAACCCTAAAATCTTCCCCTCCAAGCCCCCATCTTCCTCCAAGTTTCAATCCTTCATTCCAAGCCCTAAATCCATCATCCAATCCATCCATTCACTCATTCCACCTCTCATCTTCCCCAAATCTCCATCGAAATCCATCAAAACCCCCAAATCACCCAAAACCCTAGTTTCTCCAACTTCCCCCAATCTTTTCCAGATCTGATCCTAGGGTTCCCCGGAGTGTTTCTTCCGCCTTCCCTCGGTAAGAAATCGATCTACCGTTGTTTTTATAACCTATTTATATTTTTATGAAACCCTAATAAATTTCATGTTGTTTGTTGATTGTCCCCCAAAACAGCGATTTCCCCGTAGATTAGCATCCGTGTGACGAAGTGGTCGTCATCCCCGGTGCTAGGCAAGTGAAACTTGCCACTTAGGGTTTGGGCCATGTTTTAGGCCATTTTCTTATAGTAGGCGTAAAAGAGGCTAGGCGACGAAATGATACTCGCCTAGACGCAAATTGGGGAATTAGCTTGACAACGAAGCTAATTCCGACATTTAGCATGTTGCACAACTATCATGTCACGTTTACTTTCCATTATCGGTACGCAAGTTAATTGTCATGTCATTGCATCCTTCATGCATTTCAGGGATTGCGTAGCTTTGCTACATTGCTTGTGTTCCTGGCTCGTGTTCCAGAAGCGGGCCATGTGTTGGTTGATAGCCAATGCCCGAATTGTGTGTTTCCTGGCTCGTGACCAGAAGCGAGCATAATGAGTTGGAAACCCCAACGCTCGATATTGAATTGTGAAATAGGAATGCGAGCTCATTGTGCGGGGCAACCCCAGGCTCACTAGCTGAGTTCATTGTGCGGGGACCCTAGGCTCCATTACGTGTGGGTATAAGGGGTGAGGGTTAAGCGGCCATTCAACTGGGAGTCTGTTTGATCAACAACTGCAGTTGTAAGGCGTAAACTCTTTGGGGTGGGGTAGTTGTTAAGCGGCCAATCAGCGAATGTGGAACCATTCAGCTGTAAGGCGTAAATAATCTACAAAACAACGTGAATAGTGAATTGATTGAGATTGATAGTAGCGTGGCTACTCTTGTCTTGTCTTGCCTCGATAATTGTTCCCTTGTACAAAATTGTCTTGCCATGTTTTAATTGTGCACTCATGTTATAACTGCCATGCCATGCATCATACTAAACTGCTAGGTTGCTAGTTGCCTTACATTCAGTTTCCTTGCCCAAGTCTTTTAGACTTGCTGACATGTGCCCCTTTACTCTTTCGGGTGACACATGTTAGATCCTGAGCCTGAGTACCTCGTTGAGGACGAGGTGTTTGCTGACGCCGAGCCCGAGCTTGTGTTTGACGGGGAGTACGTGGACACTGGGGACCAGTCCTAGTGTCTTCGTTATGCTTTACTTTTGTTAGACAGTTGTTTTGTTATCGGTGCGTAGCACCTATACTTTGTTATGTCGTCGTTTTGTTGGCCTTGTTCTGGGCCTTTAGACTCTTTTCTTTTAGCCTGGTGGCTTTTCTGGATGTTGGACTCTTTGTTGATGTTGGACAATTTGTGAGATGTGGAATTTTATTTCAGCCTCGCCTTGTGTTATTATTGTTATTCTGTTGTGGTTACAGGGACCTGTTTATGTATTGTGGACGCTTATCGGGTTTGGGGCTTCACAGCTCCACTCCCGTGCGGACCTTTTCACGTCTCGCCTCCATTTTAGGGAAGCGGGTCGTGACAGGTTTTAGTGGTGGCCCATGCAGGTCCTTTTGTAACTGCGATTTTTGGAATAGCGATAATAATATTAGAATGTCCAATAAACTAAGTTCGACGTCCGATGTCATAGGCTATGAGTCTAATCTGATTCGTTCTCTGTGTCACTAGATGGCAGGAAGGCGTTTCACCCGTGGTGGGGGTAGTGGTGCGCTCCCTCATGATGAGGAGCCTGAGCGGGAACCCACTAGCGGTGAGATGATGCGGATGATGCTCCAGATGATGCAAGTGCAGCAGGGCGTGCTTCTGCAAGTCCAGAATGCTCCACTTGCTCGAGCTACCCGGGCTCTTCCGGATGCCCCTCGCTCTGAGCCAGGAGCGAAGCAATTTCGGGAGCTGGGTCCCGCATATTTTGATGGTTCTGAGGGTCCTCTGGCTGCCGATGAATGGATTCGGAACATCGAGGACAATCTGAAGATGGCCAAGATCACCCCGGCTGGATGGGTTGATTTGGCGAAGAGGCAGCTCAAGGATAACGCCAGGAATTGGTGGGATGCGGAGGAGAAGTTATTGGTGGAGCCGATTGCTTGGGCTACCTTCAAGGCCAGATTTGAGGGTGAGTTCTTCCCGAAGGCTGCCAAGGAGGAGATGCTGCAGCGTTTTATCGATCTGAAGCAGGGGAACTCGTCGGTGGACATGTATCACCAAGAGTTCATGAGGCTGAGTCGGTTTGCACCAAAGATGGTGCAGGACGCTGAGGAGAGAGCTCAGAGGTTCCTGCAGGGGCTTGCTTCAGAGCTCCAGAGTTTTGTGACCTCTTCTGACCGGGAATCTTATCAGAAGGTTCTGGTCGCTGCCAAGAGGCAGGAGCTGCTTGTGAACCAGAGGAGAGGGTCTGTTGTTAGTGGTGGGAAGAGGCCTGTGGAACAGGCGAGAGCTGTGGTTAGACCTGGATTCAGGCCTAATCAGTCTGCTCAGTTTAAGAGGCCAGGAGGGCCTATTCTGAAGCTTTGCCATTTCTGCGGCAGGCCTGGCCATGTCAAGGATCAGTGTCGGAAGTTTTTGGGCCAGTGTCTGATTTGCGGTGATGCTTCCCATGTCGCGAAGGATTGTCGGCATGCGAATCAGCTGCGGAGGGCTCCTGTTGCAGCACAGCCGTTGCAGCAGCGAGTGTCTGTTCCTGCTGGCCGTGGAGCAGCTCTTGTTCCGCATGGGCAGGCTTTTCGGCAGGCTGTTCCACCGAGGAGGCAGGCTTTTCTGATGACCGCTGCGGAGAGCGAGGCTGTGGATGAGGTTATCGCAGGTAATCCTCAATCTAGCTGTTACTTTCCTAGCTGGTTTTGAATGTTTGATTGTGTTGTTTGCTTGAACATGGTTGTTTGTTAGATTAGGGTTTGATTGTTAATTGCTTGATTAGGTGTGATTTTGGTTTGCACATTTCCTGCACGAGTCCTCTTTGACTCGGGTGCATCGATGTGCATTATTTCTCGGAGCTTCGTGGAGAGGTATTCCTTGTCGACGTCCCCTCTCCCCAAGAGTTGGAATATCGTTACAGGGAATGGTGTGGCCTCGGTGCATCGTGGTTGCAATTCTTGCTCGTTGGTGGTCTGTGGACATGAGCTTTTCGCTGATTTCATCGTCCACGACATCATCAACTATGATGCAGTTCTTGGGATGGATTGGCTGGCGAGCTTCTATGCTACGATTGACTGCAGGAGGAAGAAGGTGGTATTCGAGATTCCCGGACATCCAGTATTTGAGTTCAGTCGTGGTAGCAGTTCGCTTGGTCCTGTCAGATTTCGGGCCAGGCCGGTGGAGGCTGTGGCTATGCAGATGGAGCTGGAGTGGCCAGCTGTGCTGCGTGATTTTGGCGACGTCTTCCCCGAGGAGATGTCTGGTTTGCCGCCTGATTGGGCTTTGGAATTTTCTATCGATCTTGTTCCAGGTGCGCAGCCGATTTCGAAGGCGCCGTATCGTATGGCACCTGCAGAGTTGGAAGAGTTGCGGAAGCAGTTGGATGAGCTCTTGCTGAAGGGTTATATTAATCCTAGCGTGTCTCCGTGGGGAGCACCGGTGTTGTTGGTTAAGAAGAAGGATGGTTCGCGACGCATGTGCGTGGACTATCGGGAGTTGAATGCGGTGACCATTAAGAATAAATACCCGTTGCCTCGCATCGATGATATTTTTGATCAGCTTGGAGGTTCGAGGGTGTTTTCTAAATTGGATTTGAGGAGTGGTTACCATCAGTTGAAGGTGAAGAAGGGAGATGTTCCGAAGACAGCGTTCAGGACGAAGTATGGACACTATGAGTTCGTGGTTATGCCTTTCGGCGTAACTAACGCGCCCGCAGTTTTCATGAATTTGATGAACCTGATTTTCTACGACTTTTTGGATAATTTTGTCGTTATCTTTATTGACGACATTCTGATCTATTCGAAGTCGGAGGAAGAGTATGCCTCGCACTTAAGGACGGTGTTGGAGATTTTGAGGAAGCATCGGTTGTATGCTAAGTTTTCGAAGTGCGAGTTTTGGCTGGATCGCGTTGCTTTTCTCGGGCATGTGGTGACTGGAGATGGTATTTCAGTGGATCCCGAGAAGATTAGGGCCATCAGGGAGTGGCCTGTTCCGTCGTCTGCGTCTGAGATTCGGAGTTTTCTCGGACTTGTTGGTTATTATCGGCGATTCATTAATGACTTTTCCCGTATTGCTGAGCCGATGACCAGGTTGACGCGGAAGGATGTTGCTTTTGTTTGGTCGGGTGATTGTGAGGGTGCTTTTGGTGTTCTGAAGGAGAGGTTGACGACTGCCCCCATTCTTGTTGTGCCTGATCGCAGCGGTGGATTTGAGATCTTTTGCGATGCTTCTGGCAAGGGTCTCGGTTGTGTGTTGCATCAGCACGGGCATGTTGTGGCGTATGCGTCTCGTCAGCTTAAGGTTCATGAGAAGAATTATCCGACGCATGATTTGGAGTTGGCTGCCGTTGTGTTTGCTCTTAAGATTTGGAGGCACTTCCTGCTGAGTGAGAAAGTGAAGATTTTCACCGATCACAAAAGCTTGAAGTATGTTTTCACTCAGAAGGAGCTCAACATGCGACAGCGTCGATGGTTGGAGCTTATGGCGGATTATGATATTGATTTGCAGTTTCACCCTGGCAAGGTGAATGTGGTTCCAGATGCTTTGAGTAGGCTTCCAGCGGTGATGATTTTGACCTCGCAGTGGAGATTGCAGCAGGATTTTTGCGAGTCTGGCGTGGAGATCGTTCTTCCTGGAGAGGCTTCTTCGTTGATGTACATGCAGGTACAGTCGACGATCGTGGATTTGATTAAGGCTGGCCAGGCTGAGGATCCGAAGCTGGTAAGGATTCGGGAGCAGGTGGAAGCCGGTCTGCGGACTGACTTTTTGATTCATGAGGATGGCTCGCTGAGGTTTGGAGCCAGGTTGTGTGTGCCTGCTGGGGATATCAGAGAGGAGCTGATGGTGGATGCACACAGTTCGCCGTATTCTGTGCATCCTGGTGGCACCAAGATGTACCAGGATCTTCGTCTGAATTATTGGTGGCATGGTATGAAGAGGAGTGTGGCTCGGAGTGTAGCCAAGTGCTTGGTTTGCCAGCAAGTGAAGGCGGAGCATCAGCGTACGGCCGGGTTGCTACAACCGCTTCCGATCCCGGAGTGGAAATGGCAGCACATCACTATGGACTTTGTGACTGGACTACCTCGGAGTCCGAAGCAGAATGACGCGATTTGGGTGATCGTAGATCGATTGACCAAATCTGCGCATTTTATTCCGTTTCGAGTGGGACAGTCCACTGAGGCGCTAGCGAGGAGATATATGGAGGTAAAATTCTTTTACTCTCCGTTTTTATTTCCTTTTCCTAGTTTGGATAGTGATGTAACGTGAATCGTGCAGGAGGTTGTGCGACTTCATGGAGTCCCCGTGAGTATCGTGTCTGACAGAGACACGAGGTTCACATCTCAGTTCTGGCAGAGTTTGCAGAAGAGCTTGGGTACGCGTCTGAGTTTCAGCACGGCGTACCACCCGCAGACGGATGGCCAGTCCGAGAGGACGATTCAGATTTTGGAAGACATGCTGAGAGCGTGCATGTTGGATTTCAAGGGTTCGTGGGAGGACCATCTGCATTTGGTGGAGTTTTCCTACAACAACAGCTTCCAGGCGAGTATTGGCATGGCGCCTTTCGCCGCTCTTTATGGGAGGAAATGTCGATCGCCATTGAGTTGGGATGACGTTGGAGATCGGGAGTTGTTGGGACCTGAGATGATCGTGGAGGCCGTGGAGATCGTCAGGAATATTCGGGAGAGGTTGAGAATTGCTCAGGACCGTTTTAAGCATTGGGCGGATGCTAAACGTCGTCCTTTGGAGTTTCAGCCGGGCGACCATGTGTTCTTGAAGATTTCCCCGAATCGTGATGTGATTCGTTTCGGGAAGCGTGGAAAGTTGAGCCCGCGATACATTGGACCATATGACATTTTGGAGAGGGTTGGCGAGGTAGCTTATCGCTTGGCCTTGCCGCCATCTTTGGAAGGAGTTCACAATGTTTTCCATGTGTCGCAGCTTCGTCGATACATTAGCGATCCGTCTCATGCGGTGGATTTTCGGAGATTACCGTTCGCCCCGATATGACGTATGACCAGCATCCCGTGCAGATTCTGGACAGGCGTCAGAAATCGCTTCGGAACAAGATTGTCAATCTTGTGAGGGTGATGTGGCGACACGGTTCATCTGGAGAGTCTACTTGGGAGAATGAGGATGAGATGCGAGAGCGTTTCCCACTTTTGTTTCCGGACTCGTGAGTATTTGGAAATTCCGAGGACGGAATTTTTCTTAAGTTAGGGAGGATGTAACGACTGCTTTTCATGAATCTGGATTTAATATAATATAATATATGTTTTGGTGGATTTTCTCCTCTGTGAGGTTTTCGTCTCCGTAGGTTTCATTTTCGATCGATTCGTCGTATTTTCTCGCTTTTTCCTTAGGATTGTCGATTTCGAAGTAAGTCATTCGTGACGGACTTCATAACGGTCGTATCTTACTGTTAGATCAAGCCTAGGAGTCTTAGGAATCGATCCCGGGGCCCCGCGCTCCGTATCGGTACTTTTCTGTGCTCATTAGCCGGTGTAAGAAGGGCCACCGACCGACTAGATGACGATCCAGTCGGTCGGCAATCCTTCTTGGACCGACTAGTTAGCTTTCTAAATTTCTCAGGAGTTACTGTCTATCGTTAGTCGGTCTAAGAACGTTGGTTGACCGACTAGGTTGCAAACTAGTCGGTCAGCAATGCTTCTTGAACCGACTAACTCATCATATTATTTTAGTATCAGTTACTGTTTATTCTTAGTCGGTCTAAGTTCATATTTCGACCGACTAGTTGTTAAACTAGTCGGTTAAGTTTTGTTCTCAGACCGACTAATTCTTGGTTCTACTGTACAGTCTAGTTACTGTTTGCTCTTAGTCGGTCTAAGAACGCTCATCGACCGACTAGATGTTAAACTAGTCGGTCAGTATTTGTTCATGGACCGACTAACTCTAAATCCTATTTTCCGTTCAGGAGTTACTGTTTACACTTAGTCGGTCTGCGTTGGTCGACCGACCGACTAGTTGCCAAACTAGTCGGTCAGTGGTTGTTCTTTGACCAACTAGTCTGTGTTAAAACCCTAATTTCTGGGCAGCCGCCAGCCTAGCCTATAAATACCCAACCCAAACGTTTTCTTCTCCCTCAACACGATCCAAAACCCTAAAATCTTCCCCTCCAAGCCCCCATCTTCCTCCAAGCTTCAATCCTTCATTCCAAGCCCTAAATCCATCATCCAATCCATCCATTCACTCATTCCACCTCTCATCTTCCCCAAATCTCCATCGAAATCCATCAAAACCCCCAAATCACCCAAAACCCTAGTTTCTCCAACTTCCCCCAATCTTTTCCAGATCTGATCCTAGGGTTCCCCGGAGTGTTTCTTCCGCCTTCCCTCGGTAAGAAATCGATCTACCGTTGTTTTTATAACCTATTTATATTTTTATGAAACCCTAATAAATTTCATGTTGTTTGTTGATTGTCCCCCAAAACAGCGATTTCCCCGTAGATTAGCATCCGTGTGACGAAGTGGTCGTCATCCCCGGTGCTAGGCAAGTGAAACTTGCCACTTAGGGTTTGGGCCATGTTTTAGGCCATTTTCTTATAGTAGGCGTAAAAGAGGCTAGGCGACGAAATGATACTCGCCTAGACGCAAATTGGGGAATTAGCTTGACAACGAAGCTAATTCTGACATTTAGCATGTTGCACAACTATCATGTCACGTTTACTTTCCATTATCGGTACGCAAGTTAATTGTCATGTCATTGCATCCTTCATGCATTTCAGGGATTGCGTAGCTTTGCTACATTGCTTGTGTTCCTGGCTCGTGTTCCAGAAGCGGGCCATGTGTTGGTTGATAGCCAATGCCCGAATTGTGTGTTTCCTGGCTCGTGACCAGAAGCGAGCATAATGAGTTGGAAACCCCAACGCTCGATATTGAATTGTGAAATTGGAATGCGAGCTCATTGTGCGGGGCAACCCCAGGCTCACTAGCTGAGTTCATTGTGCGGGGACCCTAGGCTCCATTACGTGTGGGTATAAGGGGTGAGGGTTAAGCGGCCATTCAACTGGGAGTCTGTTTGATCAACAACTGCAGTTGTAAGGCGTAAACTCTTTGGGGTGGGGTAGTTGTTAAGCGGCCAATCAGCGAATGTGGAACCATTCAGCTGTAAGGCGTAAACAATCTACAAAACAACGTGAATAGTGAATTGATTGAGATTGATAGTAGCGTGGCTACTCTTGTCTTGTCTTGCCCCGATAATTGTTCCCTTGTACAAAATTGTCTTGCCATGTTTTATTTGTGCACTCATGTTATAACTGCCATGCCATGCATTATACTAAACTGCTAGGTTGCTATTTGCCTTACTTTCAGTTTCCTTGCCCAAGTCTTTTAGACTTGCTGACATGTGCCCCTTTACTCTTTCGGGTGACACATGTTAGATCCTGAGCCTGAGTACCTCGTTGAGGACGAGGTGTTTGCTGACGCCGAGCCCGAGCTTGTGTTTGACGGGGAGTATGTGGACACTGGGGACCAGTCCTAGTGTCTTCGTTATGCTTTACTTTTGTTAGACAGTTGTTTTGTTATCGGTGCGTAGCACCTATACTTTGTTATGTCGTCGTTTTGTTGGCCTTGTTCTGGGCCTTTAGACTCTTTTCTTTTAGCCTGGTGGCTTTTCTGGATGTTGACTCTTTGTTGATGTTGGACAATTTGTGAGATGTGGAATTTTATTTCAGCCTCGCCTTGTGTTATTATTGTTATTCTGTTGTGGTTACTTGGACCTGTTTATGTATTGTGGACGCTTATCGGGTTTGGGGCTTCACAGCTCCACTCCCGTGCGGACCTTTTCACGTCTCGCCTCCATTTTAGGGAAGCGGGTCGTGACAACGCTGCACGGTAGTCTACGAACTTCGCCTTCGGATTCGCCACGACAGATCGAGTCTACTCACGAACGGAGTAAGGCTACTAAATCCACAATCTAAATCTCTACTTTAGATTAAGAACTTGGATAGAGGGAGAGGAAATATTTCTGCAGAGCTTCGCTAGGATGAAGATGCATGCATGAATTTCATGCAAAAGGTGTAAGAAATGGCTTACCCTTGGGTCTTATTTATAGCCCCCAAGGTAGTTATTTTAGGGTAAGTTGTTCCTTTGGAACAACTTAATTAAGGCGTACCATGATACATGGCACATTATAAGCTTAAGTTGTACCATATGCATGGTACAACATAAGCTTAAGATATTCCCCCTTTATTAGCCATATGTCGCATGCACTTATGCATATATAATGTGACTTTCCCACTCATCCAGAGATCCTCTCCGCAAGGGAACAGATTCCCTTTGTACACGACTTCGTGTACGCGACGTTCGAGGTCCGTATTCCCTCGTACATCCCCCACAAGGGTGTACAAACGTCTTCCATATCCAACAAACCTAGGCCTCCTGAATGAGCAAGAAGCAGCTGTGCGGTTGGTTGAAGAATTGGACGCCCTGTGTCCCAATATGCAGGCTACTATTTCTAAGGACCTAGTTATTGCGGACCCTGATGCTGATGCCATGGGATTTATACCGCGCACAAGTGAAGGAGTTGCAGGATCATTTGCGGCTGATTGCAACTTGCCACCATCTTGTTTGTCACTTGAGAAGCCCCAAAGTAAGGATGGAAGTGTACCCCAGAATGTAATTCTTGAAGCAGTTAATAATAATGAGCCTATAGAGGCTCATAGTAACCTTACGGCTCCTCTACTGAATGCTCATAACATTGACAGAATCCCTTCGGAAATTACTGTAGAAAACCCAATATGAGAGGAGGAAGTTGAAGAGCTGGCGTGTCGCAAAGCTGAAATTAGAGCAGGGAAGAAGAAGATGAATATATGTGATTCAGCTACAGGCAGAAGGAACACAAGGTCACAGGGCTTGCTAAATACAGGTGACCAAGAGCCTCAAAAATCTCAATCAAATCAATGACGGTCTTCTATTGGAATACAAGGGGACTGAATAATCAGGTTCGTAGGAGAGACCTGAGAAATAGTATATCTCAAATAAACCCCTCTGCTATTGTCATCTTGGAAACCAAGCTTAAGGCTCTATTGGCTAATAGTAAAGCAGGGATCCCTAAGGAGTGGACACTCCTGGATAATTCAGATTTTGCACCGGGTGGGAGAATTATAATGGGGTTTAACCCCTCTATATGGAAGACCTCTACTCTTTCTTGTTCAGATCAGCACATTTCGGTGTCATGTATAAATGTGGGAGGCTTCTCCTGTGTCATCACTGGAGTGTATGGCCGCAACACTATGCCAGCAAGACAGGAGCTGTGGAGATGCATGGAAAGCGATATGTCCTTGATTGGTGACATAACATGGCTAGTGGGTGGGGATTTCAACAGCGTACTCTTTGCCAAAGATAAGGTGGGGGGAGGAAACTTGAGGAATCTATGTTGTTGGACTTCGGAAACTGTATAAGGAGATGCTCGCTTCAGGAGCTGAAGAGCAAGGGGAATAAGCTGAGCTGGTGTAATAATCGAATAGGGAACTCCCGTATTGCAGCCCAATTAGATCGTGTATTATGCAATTCCAATTGGGTTCATATGTTGCCAGAGACTTTTACTGAGTATTTGGATCCTCTAACAAGTGACCATTCGCGCATGGTGGTGCATCTACACAATCAGGTTCCCTCTGCCCCAAAACCATTCAAGTTTTTTAATTATTGGTTACAATGCCCAGGTTACAATAGTGTAATAGAGGCCGGTTGGCAATGCCAGGAGAAGGGTACTCCTATGTTCAGGTTGACACAAAAACTTAAAAGATTGAGGCCAATTCTGCGAGCTTGGGCTAAGGACTATCTTGCGGGGAACATGGTAAAGAAATGTAGGGAAGAATTGGAGGACATTCATAAGGAGGCTCAGATCCATTCGGCAATCATTCTCCAGCAAAAAGAGAGTCAGATCCGCAAAAATCTTATAAAGGCTATAAACCTTGAAGAAGATATGTTTCGACAGAAGAGTAGACAAGACTGGCTAACACTGGGCGATCGGAATACTAGGTACTTTTACATGGCTATAAAGGCAAGGATTTCCCGCAACAATCTAAATCATTTGGTGGATAGAATACGGAACCGAAACAACGTCTATGATGTGCTTGAAAAAGATGCACCCACCTTCTTTGAAGCTTTATACAACCAGGACAACTACACTACCTCATTCCAGAATATGGTTCCGAAGCGTATTTTAACTGAAGACTCTTCTGTCTGGCTGAGCAGGAGGGTATCTGATGATGAGATTAGGGAGGCAGTATTTCAGATTGGGGCGAATAAGGCGCCTGGGCCTGATGGGTATAATGGTTACTTTTTCCAGCAGAACTGGGGACTTATTGGAGATGAGGTACTTGCTACTATCAATTCCTTTTTTAGGTCTGGGTCTCTCCTCAAAAGCATCAATCACACTTTTCTCACTTTAGTTCCCAAGAACGACAATGCCTCAACCTTGTGTGATTACAGGCCCATTGCCTGCTGCAATGTGCTCTATAAAATCATTAGCAAAATAATTTGCAACATGATGAAAGTGGTGATACATGAACTAATTTCTCCGAACCAAGCGGCATTCCTTAAAGGACGGCTGATGACTGATTGCACCCTCCTAGCCCACGAACAGATCAGAGATTTCAGCAACCAAATGGGAGGAAGAGCCTGCCCAAAGCTTGATTTACGCAAGGCTTTTGACTGTGTTAACAGAGATTTTATACTTTTCATCATGCAGCAAATGGGTTTTCCTGAGATTTTTGTAGGATGGATACATGAATGCATCTCGACACCCACCTTCTCAGTTATGGTCAATGGGACCCCCTGCGGATATTTCTCAGGTAACAGGGGCATCCGCCAAGGTGACCCTCTCTCTCCTTATTTATTCGTCATAATGATGGAGGCTTTCTCAATCTTGATTACTAAGGCAATTAACCTGAGACACATACAACCTATAAGGCGTATCGGTTCTATATCCCATCTGCTTTTTGCAGATGATCTTCTGGTCTTCTGTCGGGCAAACATTGCCTCTTTCTTGGGGATTAAGAACCTCCTAGCAGAGTTTTACAACTATACGTGACTGCAGGTGAATTGGGACAAAAGTGCATGCATTTTGAGCAAGGGGGCAAAAAATAAAACTGAGTTGGCTAATATTCTGGGAGTCAAGATATCTACATCATTCTCTACTTACCTTGGGCTTCCTCTCTCATCAAAATATCCAAAAGCAACTAACTGTGCCAGGTTAGTCGATAAGTGCAAGAAAAGAATGTTGGGCTGGAGTTCCTCTCTGCTTTCAATCTCAGGTCGTATCGAACTTGTGAGAACAGTCATATACGATATGGTGGCTTTTTGGATCCATGCTTTTCATATACCAGTCAGTGTTCTAAGGACAATCTCGGCCATGTGTAGAAGATTTGTCCTAGGCAATTCGCGAGCTTGGGCTTGGGAGGACATTTGTAAACCTAAGAATGAGGGGGGAGTAGGTATAAGAAGGCTGGAGGATTTGAATGATGCAGCTGGAATGAAATTGACCTGGAATTTTCTCACTTCACAGAGTATATGGGCAAGGCACATTGCGGCAATATATAGGCACGCTACAGGATTTTATGCGGCTAGGAGCAGATCGGTAGACTCGGGAACCTGGAAGAGACTGTTGAGATGCCGAGCAATCTCTCACAGGCTGATTCGACGACGAGTACGGGATGGTTCGAGCACACAATTCTGGACGGACCCTTGACTTGAAGTGGGGCCGCTCTGCACTCACGTCTCAATCCCTCAAGGCGCAGCACAAAAAACAGTGAGTGACAATTGGGAGAATGGCGGCTGGACATCGGATCCTACAATTAACCCTGTGCGGCATTTTCTGGGCCTGCGGAAATTAAAACCGGGTAGTGATGATTGGGAATGGGTGCCAGGGAAGGAGTTTAGCTTCAGACAGGCGTGGGATGGCATACGGCAACGAGGTACCCCCTTTGCCTATCGCAAATTAGTTTGGTATAATAAACACGTAACAAAACTTTCTCTTTCTCTCCTCCGAGCTTTTAAATGAAATTTTTTGACTGGAGATCTGTTAAGGCGATGGGGTTTAAGTGCACTAGAGAGCTGTGTTTTATGTGATGAAAATAAAGAGGAGAATACTGACCATCTATTTTTCGAATGTGGATTTTCTAATTACATCTTGCGCAGATTGTTGCTTAAACTTGGTGTTTCAAATCAGATTGCTCCTAAGCTGCCTGATGTAGGTGATTACTACCTTGCTAATTTCGGAGGGAAGAGCAACTTGGACATCTTGGCGAAAACTGCACTTGCCTCTTCTGTATGGCACATCTGGAATGAGAGGAATAGGCGCATCTTTGAAGGGGAGAAAAGAAGTCGGACCACTGTCTTTGATGGGATTGCAGCTGATATCCGTATTGCCATACATGACTTAGAGCCATCCAATGTTGATGAAGTTGCAGCCTTTAGCAGATGGGAATTTAGGGATATGGGTTGACATTGATTGAGTGATTCATGTAACATAGCTTTGAGTAGTGACCTTGAGGATGTGGGATTGACAGTTGAGAGTGACGGCGCTTGTGCCATATCCTCGCTCTGGAAATTTCACATGGCTTGAGGCCCTACTTTTGTACATTGTATATTTTTAATAAAATTACACGCTAACTTTTCATATATATATATATATATATATATATATATATATATATATATATATATATATATATATATATATATAGGTAATCATGCTCATGTTTATGATGTGTATCACCTATGTGATTTGTATTGTGTATGCATATTATTTCTGGGCATTCATGCGATATATACACAACCACATGTGATACACACACTATTAACTACTGAATGATGCTATTGATTATTGATATTAACTTGATTGGCATCATTGCAGGGGGAGTAAGTATATTTAATGCACAATTATTTGTTTTGTTTATATTTGGTTTGTCATCATCAAAAAGGGGGAGAATGTTGAGTATTGGACTCTCCACCTTGATTTTGATGATGATCAAACACAAATCATTGTGACTAACTCTTGTGATTGCAGTTAGCTATAAAGTCACCAATCAGATTCTAGAAGATCAAAAATGACTACACGTGTTGATTCTGGTAGATCAACAAAAGTGAAGCATTGGCTTGAAGAATTCAAAGGCTACTTCAAACATCAAGCCAATGGCATCAACAAATGAATGGAGATTCAATCCAAAGAGAAGAAAGGAATGGATGAGTCAAAAGCTTCGAAGACTATGACGTTCAAGTCATTCAACTAAAAGACTCAAGACCATGAAGATTTATGGAGATCGTCGCCAAAGTAATTTGTTCATCTCAAGCGACGTCCCAAGACTTCCGCAGGACACATGATCGTTGTGCCTGGAGCTTCTTTGAAGCTCAAGGAGTATTCATGAAGTCAAGGGATTTGGATTCTCCATGTTGAAGCTTCGAAGACGGTTCGTCATGTTATTTATATTGTCTTCTAGCTTCAGTTTAGTAGAATGTTAAGCCTTGAGTAGTACTTGCCTAGAAATCTTCATAACTTTCATATCGTATCTCTAGAAGCCATTAAAAACTTTCCCGTAGCCTATCGTTTCATTTCACGGCTTATTATGCATCTTAGTTGGTTCAAGAAGAAGAACCAAACGACTAGATGACGATCTAATCGGTTGGAAATCCTTCTTGAACCGACTAGATATCCTTGCTCAACTCAGCCCATTCTCTGTTGGTCAATTAGTCGGTCCAAGAAGGTTCACCGACCGACTAGATGACGATTTAGTCGGTTGGAAATCCTTCTCAGACCGACTAGTTATCCTAATCAATTGAAGACAATTTGTTGACCAATTAGTCGGTCCAAGAAGGCTCATCGACCGACTAAATGACGATCTAGTCGGTTGGTGTTTCTTCTCAGACCGACTAGTTTTCCTTGTGAAATTCAGCCTTTGTACTGTTGACCAGTTAGTTGGTTCATGAAGGATGGTTAATGCATTAAAATCCAATCTAGTCGGTCCAAGAAGGTTCACTGACCGACTAGTTGTCAATCTAGTCGGTTGATGATCCTTCTTTGTCACGACCCGCTTCCCTAAAATGGAGGCGAGACGTGAAAAGGCCAGCACGGGAGTAGAGCTGTGAAGCCCCAAACCCGATAAGCGTCCACAATACATAAACAGGTCCCTGTAACCACAACAGAATAACAATAATAACACAAGGCAAGGCTGAAATAAAATTCCACATCTCACAAATTGTCCAACATCAACAAAGAGTCCAACATCCAGAAAAGCCACCAGGCTAAAAGAAAAGAGTCTAAAGGCCCAGAACAAGGCCAATCAAAACGACGACATAACAAAGTATAGGTGCTACGCACCGATAACAAAATAACTGTCTAACAAAAGTAAAGCATAACGAAGACACTAGGACTGGTCCCCAGTGTCCACGTACTCCCCGTCAAACACAAGCTCGGGCTCGGCGTCAGCAAACACCTCGTCCTCAACGAGGTACTCAGGCTCAGGATCTAACATGTGTCACCCAAAAGAGTAAAGGGGCACATGTCAGCAAGTCTAAAAGACTTGGGCAAGGAAACTGAAAGTAAGGCAACTAGCAACCTAGCAGTTTAGTATGATGCATGGCATGGCAGTTATAACATGAGTGCACAATTAAAACATGACAAGACAATTTTTGTACAAGGGAACAATTATCGGGGCAAGACAAGACAAGAGTAGCCACGCTACTATCAATCTCAATCAATTCACTATTCACGTTGTTTTGTAGATTGTTTACGCCTTACAGCTGAATGGTTCCACATTCGCTGATTGGCCGCTTAACAACTACCCCACCCCAAAGAGTTTACGCCTTACAACTGCAGTTGTTGATCAAACAGACTCCCAGTTGAATGGCCGCTTAACCCTCACCCCTTATACCCACACGTAATGGAGCCTAGGGTCACCGCACAATGAACTCAGCTAGTGAGCCTGGGGTTGCCCCGCACAATGAGCTCGCATTCCTATTTCACAATTCAATATCGAGCGTTGGGGTTTCCAACTCATTATGCTCGCTTCTGGTCACGAGCCAGGAAACACACAATTCGGGCATTGGCTATCAACCAACACATGGCCCGCTTCTGGAACACGAGCGAGGAACACAAGCAATGTAGCAAAGCTACGCAATCCCTAAAATGCATGAAGGATGCAATGACATGACAATTAACTTGCGTACCGATAATGGAAAGTAAACGTGACATGATAGTTGTGCAACATGCTAAATGTCGGAATTAGCTTCGTTGTCAAGCTAATTCCCCAATTTGCGTCTAGGCGAGTATCATTTCGTCGCCTAGCCTCTTTTACGCCTACTATAAGAAAATGGCCTAAAACATGGCCCAAACCCTAAGTGGCAAGTTTCACTTGCCTAGCACCAGGGATGACGACCACTTCGTCACACGGATGCTAATCTACGGGGAAATCGCTGTTTTGGGGGACAATCAACAAACAACATGAAATTTATTAGGGTTTCATAAAAATATAAATAGGTTATAAAAACAACGGTAGATCGATTTCTTACCGAGAGAAGGCGGAAGAAACACTCCGGGGAACCCTAGGATCAGATCTGGAAGAGATTGGAGAAGTTTGGGGAAACTAGGGTTTTGGGGGATTTGGGGATTTGATGGATTTGAGTGAGATTTTAGGGAAGATGAGAGGTGGAATGAGTGAATGGATGGATTGGATGATGGATTTAGGGCTTGGAATGGAGAAATGGAGCTTGGAGGAAGATGGGGGCTGAAGGGGGAAGATTTTAGGGTTTTGGGTCGTTTTGGAGAAGAAGTCGTTTGGGGGGGTATTTATAGGTTGGGCTGGGGGCTGCCCAGAAATTAGGGTTTTAACACTGGTTAGTCGGTCCAAGAGCAACCACTGACCGACTAGTTTGGCAACTAGTCGGTCGGTCGACCAACGCAGACCGACTAAGTGCAAACAGTAACTCCTGAACGAAAATGGGATTCTAGAGTTAGTCGGTCCATGAACAAGTACTGACCGACTAGTTTAGCAACTAGTCGGTCGATGAACGTTCTTAGACCGACTAAGAGTAAACAGTAACTGATACAAAAATAATTTGATGAGTTAGTCGGTTCAAGAAGCATTGCTGACCGACTAGTTTGCAACCTAGTCGGTCAACCAACGTTCTTAGACCGACTAACGATAAACAGTAACTCC
Organism: Scilla litardierei; assembly: GCA_030789695.1. Classification (NCBI taxonomy): domain Eukaryota; kingdom Viridiplantae; phylum Streptophyta; class Magnoliopsida; order Asparagales; family Asparagaceae; genus Scilla; species Scilla litardierei. The sequence continues at coordinate 77,286,484 of CM061137.1, forward strand.
TGAGAAATTTAGAAAGCTAACTAGTCGGTCCAAGAAGGATTGCCGACCGACTGGATCGTCATCTAGTCGGTCGGTGGCCCTTCTTACACCGGCTAATGAGCACAGAAAAGTATCGATACGGAGCGTGGGGCCCCGGGATCGATTCCTAAGACTCCTAGGCTTGATCTAACAGTTAGATACGACCGTTATGAAGTCCGTCACGAGTGACTTACTTTGAAATCGACAATCCTAAGGAAGAAGCGAGAAAATACGACGAATCGATCGAAAATGAAATCTACGGAGACGAAAACCACACAAGAGGAGAAAATCCACCAAAACATATATTATATTATATTAAATCCAGATTCATGAAAAGCAGTCGTTACATCCTCCCCAACTTAAGAAAAATTCCGTCCTCGGAATTTCCAAATACTCACGAGTCCGGAAACAAAAGTGGGAAACGCTCTCGCATCTCATCCTCATTCTCCCAAGTAGACTCTCCAGGTGAACCGTGTCGCCACATCACCCTCACAAGATTGACAATCTTGTTCCGAAGCGATTTCTGACGCCTGTCCAGAATCTGCACGGGATGCTGGTCATACGTCATATCGGGGCGAACGGTAATCTCCGAAAAATCCACCGCATGAGACGGATCGCTAATGTATCGACGAAGCTGCGACACATGGAAAACATTGTGAACTCCTTCCAAAGATGGCGGCAAGGCCAAGCGATACGCTACCTCGCCAACCCTCTCCAAAACGTCAAATGGTCCAATGTATCGCGGGCTCAACTTTCCACGCTTCCCGAAACGAATCACACCACGATTCGGGGAAATCTTCAAGAACACATGGTCGCCCGGCTGAAACTCCAAAGGACGACGTTTAGCATCCGCCCAATGCTTAAAACGGTCCTGAGCAATTCTCAACCTCTCCCGAATATTCCTGACGATCTCCACGGCCTCCACGATCATCTCAGGTCCCAACAACTCCCGATCTCCAACGTCATCCCAACTCAATGGCGATCGACATTTCCTCCCATAAAGAGCGGCGAAAGGCGCCATGCCAATACTCGCCTGGAAGCTGTTGTTGTAGGAAAACTCCACCAAATGCAGATGGTCCTCCCACGAACCCTTGAAATCCAACATGCACGCTCTCAGCATGTCTTCCAAAATCTGAATCGTCCTCCCGGACTGGCCATCCGTCTGTGGATGGTACGCCGTGCTGAGACTCAGACGCGTACCCAAGCTCTTCTGCAAACTCTGCCAGAACTGAGATGTGAACCTCGTGTCTCTGTCAGACACGATACTCACGGGGACTCCATGAAGTCGCACAACCTCCTGCACGATTCACGTTACATCACTATCCAAACTAGGAAAAGGAAATAAAAACGGAGAGTAAAAGAATTTTACCTCCATATATCTCCTCGCTAGCGTCTCAGTGGACTGTCCCACTCGAAACGGAATAAAGTGCGCAGATTTGGTCAATCGATCTACGATCACCCAAATCGCGTCATTCTGCTTCGGACTCCGAGGTAGTCCAGTCACGAAATCCATAGTGATGTGCTACCACTTCCACTCCGGAATCGGAAGCGGTTGTAGCAACCCGGCCGTACGCTGATGCTCCGCCTTCACTTGCTGGCAAACCAAGCACTTGGCTACACTCCGAGCCACGCTCCTCTTCATACCATGCCACCAATAATTCAGACGAAGATCCTGGTACATCTTGGTGCCACCAGGATGCACAGAATACGGCGAACTGTGTGCCTCCACCATCAGCTCCTCTCTGATATCCCCAGTAGGCACACACAACCTGGCTCCAAACCTCAGCGAGCCATCCTCATGAATCAAAAAGTCAGTCCGCAGACCGGCTTCCACCTGCTCCCGAATCCTTACCAGCTTCGGATCCTCAGCCTGGCCAGCCTTAATCAAATCCACGATCGTCGACTGTACCTGCATGTACATCAACGAAGAAGCCTCCCCAGGAAGAACAATCTCCACGCCAGACTCGCAAAAATCCCGCCGCAATCTCCACTGCGAGGTCAAAACCATCACCGCAGGAAGCCTACTCAAAGCATCTGGAACCACATTCACCTTGCCAGGGTGAAACTGCAAATCAATATCATAATCCGCCATAAGCTCCAACCATCGACGCTGTCGCATGTTGAGCTCCTTCTGAGTGAAAATGTACTTCAAGCTTTTGTGATCGGTGAAAATCTTCACTTTCTCACTCAGCAAGAAGTGCCTCCAAATCTTAAGAGCAAACACAACGGCAGCCAACTCCAAATCATGCATCGGGTAATTCTTCTCATGAACCTTAAGCTGACGAGACGCATACGCCACAACATGCCCGTGCTGATGCAACACACAACCGAGACCCTTGCCAGAAGCATCGCAAAAGATCTCAAATCCACCGCTGCGATCAGGCACGACAAGAATATGGGCAGTCGTCAACCTCTCCTTCAGAACACCAAAAGCACCCTCACAATCACCCGACCAAACAAAAGCAACATCCTTCTGCGTCAACCTAGTCATCGGCTCAGCAATACGAGAAAAGTCCTTAATGAATCGCCGATAGTAACCTGCAAGTCCAAGGAATCTCCGAATCTCAGACGCCGACGACGGAACAGGCCACTCCCTGATGGCCCGAATCTTCTCGGGATCCACTGAAATACCATCTCCAGTCACCACATGCCTGAGAAAAGCAACTCTATCCAGCCAAAACTCGCACTTCGAAAACTTAGCATACAACCGATGCTTCCTCAAGATCTCCAACACCGTCCTTAAGTGCGAGGCATGCTCTTCCTCCGACTTCGAATAGATCAGAATGTCGTCAATAAAGATAACGACAAACTTATCCAAAAAGTCGTAGAAAATCAGATTCATCAGATTCATGAAAACTTCGGGCGCGTTGGTTACGCCGAAAGGCATAACCACGAACTCATAGTGTCCATACTTCGTCCTGAACGCTGTCTTCGGAGCATCATCCTTCTTCACCTTCAACTGATGGTAACCACTCCTCAGATCCAATTTAGAAAACACCCTCGAACCTCCAAGCTGATCAAAAATATCATCGATGCGAGGCAACGGGTATTTATTCTTAATGGTCACCGCATTCAACTCCCGATAGTCCACGCACATGCGACGCGAACCATCCTTCTTCTTAACCAGCAACACCGGTGCTCCCCACAGAGACACGCTAGGATTAATATAACCCTTCTGCAAAAGCTCATCCAACTGCTTCCGCAACTCTTCCAACTCTGCAGGTGCCATACGATACGGCGCCTTCGAAATCGGCTGCGCACCTGGAACAAGATCGATAGAAAATTCCAGAGCCCGATCAGGCGGCAACCCAGACATCTCCTCGGGGAAGACGTCGCCAAAATCACGCACCACAGCTGGCCACTCCAGCTCCATCTGCATAGCCACAGCCTCCACCGGCCTGGCCCGAAATCTGACAGGACCAAGCGAACTGCTACCACGACTGAACTCAAATACTGGATGTCCGGGAATCTCGAACACCACCTTCTTCCTCCTGCAGTCAATCGTAGCATAGAAGCTCGCCAGCCAATCCATCCCAAGAACTGCATCATAGTTGATGATGTCGTGGACGATGAAATCAGCGAAAAGCTCATGTCCACAGACCACCAACGAGCAAAAATTGCAACCACGATGCACCGAGACCACACCATTCCCTGTAACGATATTCCAACTCTTGGGGAGAGGGGACGTCGACAAGGAATGCCTCTCCACGAAGCTCCGAGAAATAATGCACATCGATGCACCCAAGTTAATGAGGACTTGTGCAGGAAATGTGCAAACCAAAATCACACCTAATCAAGCAATTAACAATCAAACCCTAATCTAACTAACAACCATGTTCAAGCAAACAACAAAATCTAACAATCAAAACCGGCTAGGAAAGTAACAGCTATATTGAGGATTACCTGCGATAACCTCATCCACAGCCGCGCTCTCCGCAGCGGTCATCAGAAAAGCCTGCCTCCTCGGCGGAACAGCCTGCCGAAAAGCCTGCCCCTGCGGAACAAGAGCTGCTCCACGGCCAGCAGGAACAGACACTCGCTGCTGCAACGGCTGTGCTGCAACAGGAGCCCTCCGCAGCTGATTCGCATGCCGACAATCCTTCGTGACATGGGAAGCATCACCGCAAATCAGACACTGGCCCAAAAACTTCCGACACTGATCCTTGACATGGCCAGGCCTGCCGCAGAAATGGCAAAGCTTCAGAATAGGCCCTCCTGGCCTCTTAAACTGAGCGGATTGATTAGGCCTGAATCCAGGTCTAACCACAGCTCTCGCCTGTTCTACAGGCCTCTTCCCAGCACCAACAACAGACCCTCTCCTCTGGTTCACAAGCAGCTCCTGCCTCTTGGCAGCGACCAGAACCTTCTGATAAGATTCCCGGTCAGAAGAGGTCACAAAACTCTGGAGCTCCGAAGCAAGCCCCTGCAGGAACCTCTGAGCTCTCTCCTCAGCGTCCTGCACCATCTTTGGTGCAAACCGACTCAGCCTCATGAACTCTTGGTGATACATGTCCACCGACGAGTTCCCCTGCTTCAGATCGATAAAACGCTGCAGCATCTCCTCCTTGGCAGCCTTCGGGAAGAACTCACCCTCAAATATGGCCTTGAAGGTAGCCCAAGCAATCGGCTCCACCAACAACTTCTCCTCCGCATCCCACCAATTCCTGGCGATATCCTTGAGCTGCCTCTTCGCCAAATCAACCCATCCAGCCGGGGCGATCTTGGCCATCTTCAGATTGTCCTCGATGTTCCGAATCCACTCATCGGCAGCCAGCGGACCCTCAGAACCATCAAAATATGCGGGACCCAGCTCCCGAAATTGCTTCGCTCCTGGCTCAGAGCGAGGGTCATCCGGAAGAGCCCGAGCAGCTCGAGCAAGTGGAGCATTCTGGACTTGCAAAAGCACGCCCTGCTGCACTTGCCTCATCTGCAACATCATCCGCATCATCTCACCGCTGGTGGGTTCCCGCTCACGCTCCTCATCATGAGGGAGCGCACCACTGCCCCCACCACGGGTGAAACGCCTTCCTGCCATCTAATGACACAGAGAACGAATCAGATTAGACTCATAGCTTATGACATCGGACGTCGAACTTAGTCTATTGGACATTCTAATATTATTATCGCTATTCCAAAAATCGAAGTTACAGAAGGACCTGCATGGGCCACCACTAAAACCTGTCACGACCAGCTTCCCTAAAATGGAGGCGAGATGTGAAAAGGTCCGCGCGGGAGTGGAGCTGTGAAGCCCCAAACCCGATAAGCGTCCACAATACATAAACAGATCCCTGTAACCACAACAGAATAACAATAATAACACAAGGCAAGGCTGAAATAAAATTCCACATCTCACAAATTGTCCAACATCAACAAAGAGTCCAACATCCAGAAAAGCCACCAGGCTAAAAGAAAAGAGTCTAAAGGCCCAGAACAAGGCCAATCAAAACGACGACATAACAAAGTATAGGTGCTACGCACCGATAACAAAACAACTGTCTAACAAAAGTAAAGCATAACGAAGACACTAGGACTGGTCCCCAGTGTCCACGTACTCCCCGTCAAACACAAGCTCGGGCTCGGCGTCAGCAAACACCTCGTCCTCAACGAGGTACTCAGGCTCAGGATCTAACATGTGTCACCCAAAAGAGTAAAGGGGCACATGTCAGCAAGTCTAAAAGACTTGGGCAAGGAAACTGAAAGTAAGGCAACTAGCAACCTAGCAGTTTAGTATGATGCATGGCATGGCAGTTATAACATGAGTGCACAATTAAAACATGGCAAGACAATTTTTGTACAAGGGAACAATTATCGGGGCAAGACAAGACAAGAGTAGCCACGCTACTATCAATCTCAATCAATTCACTATTCACGTTGTTTTGTAGATTGTTTACGCCTTACAGCTGAATGGTTCCACATTCGCTGATTGGCCGCTTAACAACTACCCCACCCCAAAGAGTTTACGCCTTACAACTGCAGTTGTTGATCAAACAGACTCCCAGTTGAATGGCCGCTTAACCCTCACCCCTTATACCCACACGTAATGGAGCCTAGGGTCCCCGCACAATGAACTCAGCTAGTGAGCCTGGGGTTGCCCCGCACAATGAGCTCGCATTCCTATTTCACAATTCAATATCGAGCGTTGGGGTTTCCAACTCATTATGCTCGCTTCTGGTCACGAGCCAGGAAACACACAATTCGGGCATTGGCTATCAACCAACACATGGCCCGCTTCTGGAACACGAGCCAGGAACACAAGCAATGTAGCAAAGCTACGCAATCCCTGAAATGCATGAAGGATGCAATGACATGACAATTAACTTGCGTACCGATAATGGAAAGTAAACGTGACATGATAGTTGTGCAACATGCTAAATGTCGGAATTAGCTTCGTTGTCAAGCTAATTCCCCAATTTGCGTCTAGGCGAGTATCATTTCGTCGCCTAGCCTCTTTTACGCCTACTATAAGAAAATGGCCTAAAACATGGCCCAAACCCTAAGTGGCAAGTTTCACTTGCCTAGCACCGGGGATGACGACCACTTCGTCACACGGATGCTAATCTACGGGGAAATCGCTGTTTTGGGGGACAATCAACAAACAACATGAAATTTATTAGGGTTTCATAAAAATATAAATAGGTTATAAAAACAACGGTAGATCGATTTCTTACCGAGAGAAGGCGGAAGAAACACTCCGGGGAACCCTAGGATCAGATCTGGAAGAGATTGGAGAAGTTTGGGGAAACTAGGGTTTTGGGGGATTTGGGGATTTGATGGATTTGAGTGAGATTTTAGGGAAGATGAGAGGTGGAATGAGTGAATGGATGGATTGGATGATGGATTTAGGGCTTGGAATGGAGAAATGGAGCTTGGAGGAAGATTGGGGCTGAAGGGGGAAGATTTTAGGGTTTTGGGTCGTTTTGGAGAAGAAGAAGTCGTTTGGGGGGGGTATTTATAGGTTGGGCTGGCGGCTGCCCAGAAATTAGGGTTTTAACACTGGTTAGTCGGTCCAAGAGCAACCACTGACCGACTAGTTTGGCAACTAGTCGGTCGGTCGACCAACGCAGACCGACTAAGTGCAAACAGTAACTCCTGAACGAAAATGGGATTCTAGAGTTAGTCGGTCCATGAACAAGTACTGACCGACTAGTTTAGCATCTAGTCGGTCGATTAACGTTCTTAGACCGACTAAGAGTAAACAGTAACTGATACAAAAATAATTTGATGAGTTAGTCGGTTCAAGAAGCATTGCTGACCGACTAGTTTGCAACCTAGTCGGTCAACCAACGTTCTTAGACCGACTAACGATAAACAGTAACTCCTGAGAAATTTAGAAAGCTAACTAGTCGGTCCAAGAAGGATTGCCGACCGACTGGATCGTCATCTAGTCGGTCGGTGGCCCTTCTTACACCGGCTAATAAGCACAGAAAAGTACCGATACGGAGCGTGGGGCCCCGGGATCGATTCCTAAGACTCCTAGGCTTGATCTAACAGTTAGATACGACCGTTATGAAGTCCGTCACGAGTGACTTACTTTGAAATCGACAATCCTAAGGAAGAAGCGAGAAAATACGACGAATCGATCGAAAATGAAATCTACGGAGACGAAAACCACACAAGAGGAGAAAATCCACCAAAACATATATTATATTATATTAAATCCAGATTCATGAAAAGCAGTCGTTACATTCTTCGACCGACTAGTTCTTACCCAGATTTCACCTTCTTCTCTGTCAACCATCTAGTCGGTCCAAGAAGGTTCACTGACCAACTAGTTATCAATCTAGTCGGTTGATGATCCTTCTTAGACCGATTAAGCAGCTTCAGAATAGAGCCGTTGGGGCATTTAATGCCACGAATTTTGTGACCGTTTTCTCTCTTCCCTATATAAGTTTGAGTGCGTCTAACCAGGGATTCAAGGCTGAAATTAGAGACATTTTCACACCTTTGAGAAGAGCCATTCAACTCCAATTCCAAGCTCTATCATCTCACAAGAATCTCTCTTTCTCTTTGAGCACTAATTTCTCTAGAGAGATTCTCATTCCTTGTGAGCTTCTCAAGCTAATAGCTTGATTCCAAGTCACCAACTCCTCCCTAGCCATCTATTGCTGCTCATCTTGGTGGAGCTAGGGTTTGGTGATCTCATATTCCTCAAAATCCATTCTTGCCCTAAATTGGTAAGTATTTCTCAAGACATAGGATTTTGTGGTAAGAAGTTTTATATTTCAATCTTTATACTTCATATTTGTTGTATACTCTCGGTGGTGAGAGGATTGGCTTGATCCCAAGTTGTGGGAGTCAAGATTTAGTTTTGCTCTCGGTTTGTGAGAGTGTGCTTAGTCCCAAGTTGTGGGATTAAGGACTTTGCGTGTTCCCGGGTTGTGGGATACACGGACATCAATTGTAGGTCGATTGCACTTGTTGGAGGTTTTCCACAATTGGGCTAAAGGAAATCTCTAGTGGTTTACTAGAGTATCCGGAGGGGATCCGTGTGTTGCTGGAGTAGGGCACCGGTAACAAGTCGGGAAGACTTTGGTGGCACCGAACCATGGTAGATTGCTTGTTTGCATTGCATTCTTACTTGGGTTGTTGTTCACTTATTGTATTCTGCATTTGTTGGTTAAGTAGGGTTTTATTTGGCGTAAATTCCTTATAATTCTATAAAACACTATTCACCCCCTCTAGTGTTTGTTCCTCATAGCACAGGGTCACTACAGTATCCTTCTCGCCCCTTGTTGTAACCGCAACCACTGCATTGATGTGTCCAGTGTTGCTCTATGGATTGGGCTTGGGTTGAGCCAGCAATTGTTGGGCGTTCTTGGTGAGCAACGCAAGTTGCTCTGCAAGTTGAGCGACGACGGTATTTAGTGAGTCTTGTCCTGCCGTCAATCTAGCGTTGATCTTTCTTTGCTCCATCATAAATTCCTCCACCCTAGCTTCGTGGTCCGATCGTGGTTGAGCTTGAGGTGGGTTGGGGGCTCTCCAACCTTGGTTGTACCCGGGGGGTCTATATGGTCCCGCTTGTTACCTCGGTGGGTAGTTTTGTTGCGGTGGCCCCCTTGGTTGATATTGAGGTTGTGGTGGTGGAGGCCGAGCTTGAGGAAGTTGTTGTGGCGACGGGTTCAAAGCACCATCATTGTTTGCATATGAAAAGCCCGGATGGTTTCTAGCGGCCGGGTTGGCCCAATATCCGGAGTTCCCCACGACATATTGTACTTGCTCCAAGGCTCCCTCTCCATTGTCCCCTCCTACATACATGGCTTGGGATTGGTCTTGCCAATCACCCATATTGCTTATCGGCGTAGATGTAGAGGTTGCTCCATGGGGCTCGGTGATATATTTCTCCAATCTCTCCACCACCTTGTGGAGAGAGTCAAATTTGTTTGAAAGCTCTGCCACGGCCTTGGCCTCATAAATACTAGTGGGCTTCAAAGAGGACGAAGAATGTCCTCACTCGTCCCCCTATTGTTGGTCATTAGAGGCCATCTCTTCTAATAAGGCCGTAGCTTCATCCGGGGTCTTTGATAGTATGGCTCCATTGGCGGTTGCGTCAATAATTTGCTTCGTGCCCGGTTGGAGTTCATTGTAGAAACTGTGAACAAGTTCCCAATCTTCTATACTGTGATGGGGGCATTGATGTTGTAAGTCCTTGAAGCGCTCCCATGCTTCATAGAGGGTTTCTTGCGGTCCTTGCTTAAAGAACATGAGAGCACTCCGTATCTTCACCGTCTTGGAAGGAGGGTAAAATTTGTCAACGAAGGCGCTCGCCAACTCATCCCAAGTGGTGAATGTCCCTTCTGCTTGCGTCCTCAACCAATATAAGGCTTTATCCTTGAGTGTGAAGGGGAAGAGTCGCAATCGGATTGCATCAACGGAAACGCCCGGCATTTGGAAGGTGGTGCATTTGGACAAGAAAAGCTGGATGTGATAATGCGGATTCTCATGGGCATTCCCGTGAAACGGGTCTTGTTGCATCAATACTACCAATCCCGTCTTTAGCTCAAAATTCTTGTCCGCCGCTAGTTCCGGCATGGCGATGGATGATGTGGTGGAAGAAGTCTTAGGCCGAAGCCTATCTCTGATGGATATGATCCTCGCCATATGTGCGGCTAGATCCTCCGGTGTCTCCACACGGTTCATACAATTGTCCTCCGTAGCGTGCCTTCTCTCGGATCTGATCCTCCTCACGGTACGCTCGATCTCCAGATCAAATAATATTTCTTCGGGGTTCGCCGTAGATCTCGTGTACATGCAAAGGAAAACAGAGTTTCAAAGTAATTGTTAGCATGAATAAGGAGTAAAAAGATAAAATTAATAAAAGAAAAAGAAGACACTAAGTAAAGAGAATAAAACACTTTCGCCTCCCCGGCAACGGCGCCAAAAACTTGATCGCGCCCCGGTATGCACACGCACCCGGGACAAGCGACTCGTAGTCTTACCGCAAGCGCACGGTGTAGTGGCGAGCGGGTATCGAACTCAGGGAGGAACAATGACAGTGTCTTCTTCTAATCACCTAGCTATCAAAATGGTCAAGAATAATTCGGAGTAAAATTGTCATAATCGTTCGTGTATCGATAGAAATATCAATGAAATAAAGCGCTTAGGGATAGGGAATCCCCGCTACGAACCGTATCTCATCATTGTGATTCGTAGGTTACATCATTGCTAGACTTGAATTTTAGGTAAACTAGTCGCAACTAAATGTAGAACCAAGCTCACGCTCTCTCGCTATTGCCGGTCTATAGCAAACCTAGGTTAGGGCCCAATCTCTTGCAAACCCTAACCTAAGCCGCTAGCGTGAAGAACGACATCATCGTTCAACCGTATCTCGAGCCCACTCTCGTGCAAACTCGAGCTACGACCTATGTTGAGATAGTTCCTACCCGTCCAATCTCTTGCAAACGGATATTGGTATAGAAACACGATTAAAAATCCTAGCTTTGGCCTAATCTCTTGCAAACCAATTCTAGAGAATTCCAATCGTAAATCTAAATCGAATTTCCAGGGCTTCCTATCAATCGGGACCAAATCTCTTGCAAATCCCAATCGATATGAATCCCTAGCTATCCGTAATTTATCAATCCCAACCTAACCCTAATCAATTCTAGCAAGAATTTCACCAATTCATCACAATTCAAAAATAGGGTTCATAGGGTTCATCCCCATGCCCTAGGACGATAAAACTACTCATTAATCATCATGCAATTCATAAGAAATTCAATAGAAAATTCAACACAATACATTGCAATGGAGAAATTATCAATAAAATAGAGTTTTTGACAAGAAAAGAGACAAACCAATGAGAATCCAATAGCATCCAACAAAAGTCCCCTATCTAATCTCTCAAAAAGCCTAAATCTAATTATCTAAAAATCTCTCTAAAAAGGCTGCAAAAAGTATCAAAAAATTCTTCTAACCTAGGGCAAAAACTGGGTTTAAATACCCCTCAAAATCACCCAAAAAATCGTGACAAAAATGCCTATGCGCAGCTCAAAAATCACAGTTTACGCAGCAGGCGGGGCGGCTCACTCGGCCGAGTGACAAATGTCACTCGGCCGAGTGACAAACCCTGTACAATTACAGTAAGTTCGGGATTTTGGGGGTCTGTCTTCGGAGGTGACTCGGCCGAGTGGCTTTAGTCACTCGGCCGAGGGGCATTTCTTGCTCGGCCGAGTCGGAACCGTCAAAAGCCTGTACATTTCCAGTAAGTCGGCCTTTGTTGATGGTGGATTTTCCATGCCACTCGGGCGATGCGATCTTCATACTCGGCCGAGTGGGATATCGTCCCTCGGCCGAGTGCATGCCCAAATCCTTCTGTTGGAGCGTGTCCGGTCTGGTCGGCCGAGTGGTCTACTGGCTCGGCCGAGTGAGTACTTCACTCGGCCGAGTGAGATGCTGCAAATGCCCAATCTTCATCTTGTCGCTTCCTCGTCGCTCCTACGACGCTCCTTCTTCTTCCGCTCGTCTTCCATCGCCGAATAGCCCTCGAAAGAGCTTTGGGTGACACTCCAGAGTGGGTGCAAATCCTCTTGATCTCAAATCACTCTGAATCACTCCATATCTCCTGAAATACGACAAAAACAAAAAATCGTGAAAAGCATCGCAATATTGCCGAATAATCGTGAAAAACGCGATATGAGCGATCAAAGTGGCATGCAAACATGCAGAAAAAGGGTGTAAAATACGGAGCGATCAGTTGCATTTTTACTTTATTTTAGGATTTTTAGAATTTTTAAAATTTTTGCATCATCTTTTTGATTTTTCCCGTCTTATTTTCCTTTTATGTGTGTTCATGCATCATATTATATGCTTGGTTTTCTTTTCTTTCCTCTCTTTTATTTTTATTTCTTTATTTTCTTTTCCTCCTTTTGCTAGATTTGATCCTTATGATGATATCTCTTATTGCTTTAGCAAACATCATGATCCTTATTATTCCTTGCCATGCTACTTAGAGTATTCCATAGTCTTGCTATTCACATGTGTTTGCAAATCTATTTCTCTTGATGATTCCTCTATATGAATGCATGATATTAACTGAAGCTGAATGTATGGATTAGTGTTTAGTGTTTAGTATGCTTTTGTTGGAAGTGCACCAAGATTCACGCATCAATTGTATAACGGAAGCATCTGCCCTATTGTCTTATTCGCCTTCTGTTGCATGCTTGATATGATTGTGCGCTTTACCACTTGACTTAAGTTTTTATTGAAATGATTGAGAATATCCATGCTCACATATGAGTTTTAGTTGAAGTATTATTTTATTGAACTGTTCATGCACATCTTAGAGTGAACCGAGTGTTACATTATTTCCTTCTCCACATATATCTTTTTATTCTCTACATGTCACTTGAGTTCACATCCTAAAGCTACTATATCGCATCCATTTCCCAAAAAAATCCCTACAAAAGAAAAAGTTAGCTCCAAAAAAGTCCAAAAAGCCAAAAGGAGCCAAAAACCAAAAATACAAATCATATAGCTCCTACAAAAATCCCAAAAGAAAAATGAGAAACAAAAAGTTCAAAAAAAGAAAAAGAAAGATATTTCTCTATCTTATTATTGGAGCCACAAAATACTTGTGAAACCAAGGCAAAAATCCCATTTTCCACTATCACATTCCTTTAGATGCGATGCCTCAAGCTAAGCTTGGGGGGTAAATCCACTTGACCATATGAGTGAGTGCGACATTAGAGCGAAGAGGTGCACGAATGGGGAAGTTTGATAATGCTGAAACTTAGAAAAATACCTTAGTTATGGAGATTTCTTATGAATCGATATAAATATGTGAATGTCATGATTTATTCCATACTCCATTGCATGCTTGGTGTGATTCTTATATGCTTCTGTTATAACTCTTGATTGAAAAGTGCATTGCCAACATTCGTGTATTAAATTCTATGAAATGTGTGACGTGGATATGAATTGATTGTATGAATTTAGAGATTCCCTTTTGTTGTTCTTAAAAGCTTGGAAGTACCATGTTTAAATAAGATATGAAATCTTTATAGCATGTGATTCGTATTTTCCAAGTTATCGTGATGTGTAGCTTATGGCTTGAGATCTGAGAGAAGAATCTAGCGACCACTTTCACTTCATATTCTTTTTCTTTCATTTCATTTCCTTTGTTTTCATCTCCCATGTTCGTCTCTCAACTTATCTTTCTCGAGGACGAGTAAGAGGTCAGCTTGGGGGATTTTGATCGGTCCATATTTTACACCTTTTTTTGCATGTTTGCATGTCATTTTGATCGTCCATATCGCGCTTTTCATGATTATTCGACGATATTGCGTTACTTTTCACTATTCCTGTTTTGTCAGATTTCAGGAAATATGAAGCGATCAGGAACAAAAATGAGCTAAAGGGACTTGCACATGTGCCATAGCATCGCTCATGGCCTTATTGAGGAGCTAACGGTGCTAGAAGATGAGCGGGAGAGGAAAAATATCGATAGAATCGACGAGGAGGCGAAGAGGAGAAGAAAGGATTCCAAATACAGCCCACTCGGTCGAGTGAATAAGCATACTCGGCCGAGTACGACTGATACGAAGATGCCTTGTGCCGTAATGCACTCGGCCGAGTGGTTACATTCACTCGACCGAATAGAGATCGACACTCACCCGAGTACGATAGAATTTTTCTCCTGAGATCTAAGAAGACTCTCCGGAATTTTGGGAGAACGGCTGATGACCCTACTCGGCTGAGTAGAAAGTCCACTCGATCGAGTGATGCCAATGACACGAGCGCCCAGATTTTCAGACAGCCTCCCACTATTTTGAAATCTTCTATCATTCCAGTGGTCAAAGTCTTTTTCTCATATTTTTATGGATAATAGACTTCATGAAGGTTCCAACTCCGCCAAGAACGTGCTAATCGGAGGTCGGATGAAATCTGGAGAATTTCTGCAAGTTGATGCTGCAGTGCTGGAATTTGCATATCAGTGTCACTCGGCCGAGTGACACTTCCACCCGGCCGAGTGAGCTTTCCACGCGGCCGAGTGGCCGAGTGACCAGTTTTTGACAGTTTTTGACAGAGTGCTGTTTTCTGGAGTTTCTGTAGGAATTCTCACTCGGCCGAGTGAGCTTTTCAATCGGCCGAGTAGCTGCTGGCCTAGAACTTAAGTTAGGCGCAGATTTGATTTTCGGCGTGGGTTTCGGAGGGGTTTTAGGGATTTTTGATCGGGTTTTTATGGGGCTATTTAAGTGGTTTGTAGTCGTCATTAGAGGAGGTTCCCATATGTTTTCTTAGGGATTATTTCAAAGGTTAGGCCATGTCCTAGGCCCCCTCTTGGATCTAAAAGCTTGTAATTGATTGAAGTTCTTCATCAAAGCTTGTATCAAGATAAGTACTTTTGTTCTTGTTAATTCTATCGTTGATTCTTAGTGATTTCTTATTGTTTATCCCTCTTTGATGCAAGCAATGTCTTTTATTAACTTCTATATCGTTATTGCTATGCTTGGTTGATCGTTGTTCTAGGGAAGGGGATGAACCTAACGTCCCCCACGTTTTTCGATCTCATAAGAGTGCAGTTAGATTGGGGGATACCAGGTTTATAATATTTGTACCATAAGCGCATGGTGTTGTAGTGTGACTTGGGGGTTGAACACAGGGAGACGTGATTGTGCTTGTTTCTAAGAGGAACCAATTCACCCTACGGGTGAGCTAGCCCGATCGATCGATGGTTTGTCACGGAATGTAAATACAGAGGTTAAACAATATAAAGGGAAACCAGGACTTCGGTTTCCACCCTATCATGTGTTCTCGCTATTACGACCTACGGATAGAAAAATGATCTAAATTAGGGTTTAGTAGTGAGACGTTGCCTCTAAGAGTGATACCAGCGTCATATGGGCCTGATATTCTGGTCGGTGCCCAGGATGACACGCCGGACTACCCGGGTTCGGTCGATGGGCATTCACATATCCATTAACACCGACTGACTCCGGGAGCACTAAGCTCGCAACGATAACTCCCAACATCTCATCATGTCGCTCTCGTGCGCTAGGATTCGATGTCTACGCTAAGGGCGTGAGCTATGGCTAGGGAGTCAACCGCCAAGTTTATTCTCCCTTGGCCCTACGGTCAAAGGCGGTCTTTTTCCTGCCGATGTCAATGAAACACCCCGCGTAACCTTGAAATTCCTAATCCCTATCAAAATCCTAGTTCTATGGACGCATCAGGGAGAACCCACGAAGGGGTTTCCACCGAAATACCAGATTTGGGAACTACTCACACATTATAGCTAAAAACAATCTAAATGAAAATCAACCGTAAAAAGCATGATCAGGCAATTGAAACAGGGTAGTAGCAATGCAATTAAGACTATATTAAAGTTTGACAAAGATCAGAGAACTTACAGATAACAATAAAATTCCAGCCGTCACAAATGGAGAAAAAGACAGAAAAAATACAAAGCTGCGTTTTCTGAAAATCTAGGCAGCTATATATAGAAAACGACTTCACCCGATCGGTTGAAGTATCAACCGATCGGGTGAGCTGCTTGATTCTTCAGATGCGGTCTTCAGAAACTTCAACTAAACGCTTGGAACGATTGGGTGAAGCAAGTGGGTCGTCGTTTGAGGAGATGCGGTCATCAGGTGAACCGATCGGTTGAGTAATCAACCGATCGGTTGGAATTGTCCTTAAAATTGACAGAGACTTCTGTGGACTTCACACGGTCAGCGAACCGCCGGTTGGGCTCTCCGGGTCGTCTCTTGGAAGAATCGGCTACAGATGAACCGATCAGGTGAGATGTCACCCGATCGGTTGGAATTCAGCTCCAAATTCCCGAGAACTTTGATGTGTTCAACCGGTCGGTGAACCGGTCGGTTGATGCTGCACTTTGCTTCAGCTTGCGTCTGGGTTGGATACGCATGCATCACCCGAACGGTTGGCTGTGCCCAACCGATCGGGTGGGGGCTGAAAAATGTCGATCTTCGTCGTTTGACCCCCTGAATCATGCGTGACACCACCCGTTGCTCCGGGAACTTATGATATCTTCAGTATATGTCCCCTACACTAGCGATCTCCTGCAAATACACAAAAACACCAAAAAGTGAAAGAAAACTAAAAATCCCAAGAAAATGGGCATGAGACGACGAAAAACAACGGAAAAACACAAAGAAGATGTGCATGAATATATAAAATGTACACACACGTCAAAATCCCCCAAGCTGAACCCTTCCTCGTCCTCGAGGAAGACGAGTGAGAGTAGGAGCTCGGAGGGAGAAAATAGAGAGAGAGAGAGAGAGAGAGAGAGAGAGAGAGAGAGAGAGAGAGAGAGAGAGAGAGAGAGAGAGAGAGAGAGAGAGAGAGAGAGAAGTCAAAATCCCAAATCGCCCGTCAGGGCCAACAAAATCAAAAACACCACACGTAGCAAGCAAGCGACAAATCACAACACTAAACCAAAGAAAACGAGTCCAAACAAGTGTTGTAGGCCCATGCGGTGAAGCGCGAGTGAGTGTAGTCGCGTGCTAGCAGACGGTGTTACTATCTACAATGTGCAATAGAGCTCCATATACACAAATCCAAGAAAATACCCAAATATCGATTCGATTTGAAATAAGCGGCGAATAGTAGCTCAAGCATGCATGAGAAGAAAGTAAGAATCGAAGCGTATCATGTGTCAGGGACTCCTCAACTAGGGACTAGGAAATCACCACACTATCGCCTAAATAATAGGTAGAAGGTCCCTATTCCAAGTGTTTTCGAAAACGATGGAGGTTGAGAAGATGTGGAGTAGAACACTCGGTGCAAATTCTCGCCTTCCCTTTATTCTCGGTAGGTAGGAAAATATTCACACATGAATTATTTTGGGTTTTGGATATATGTATTTTTTGGGTTTTTGGCTATACATATATTTTTTTCTCTTTTCTCTTTTCTTTTCTTTTCTTTTTGGGTTTTTCTTTTCTCTCTTTTTTTTATTTTTGGATTTTTGGGTATATACATGTGTGTACTCTCCCAAGTAGGAGAACAGTACACGACGAGGGGATTTGCACCAAGTAAAATAAGAAAGAAATCGGATTCTAGACACTTGGGCAGGGGAGATTTTCTTCGCTAATCAGAGCATAGGCTAAATGGGTTATCCTAGTCCTAACTGTGGAATCCCGACACATGCGAAATGAAGTATACGATATAAATATAGCATGCATATAGAAGCAGACAGGAGAAGCAAATACCACATATTCAAATCGAAGCATGATAATCTAGGGGTCATTCCAGGACAGGTATATATATCAAAATCACAAAGTAGAAGCACACCGTAAGCTAGACACGACACACGACTCACATAAAAGCAAAATGGACACACGATGCATGAAATGCAAGAGGACTCAGCTTCCTAGGGTTAGTGAATGTGATTATCGAAGCCATGCTAGGTGTGTGTATGATTCTATAGCAATTCATCATTTGGGGTCATCTCTAGGAGAGAGAGAGGAGAAAAAGGAAAGAAAGAAAAAGAAAAACACGGTGAAAACGACTCAAAAACGAAGAAAAAGACACAAAACGATGCACGAAGTGCGACTCCCTTAAGCTGAAACTTGCATTGCCCTCAATGAAATAAAAGTAAATACGGGAGGGCAATGAAAATGGGGGGATACGCATTGACACAAAGAGAAATGAAAAACGAGAAAAACACACATACGAAACTGAAAAATAAAGGAGTAGGAAAAAGAAATACAGAAAATAAACGATAAAAAATCACACCACACGACATATATAGACAAACACATCACACAGAAAAACACGAATGAACATACAAAATGTTGACTTCCCCCAAGCTGGACATGATAAATCTAGCAATATGATATGATCATGAATATGCAGAAATATGTAAAGGGAAGATCGGAAAAGCGAAAGAAATCAAAAAGCAGGAGAGGAATCGTCCTCGTCCTCCTCGGTAGAAGATGGAGGGGTGCAGAGGGGAGAGGTGGGGGTGTGCGAAGAAGTGGGGAGAGGGATGCAGGATGTGTGTGGATGGGTGTGGAAGTGTGGACGATGGGTGGTGTGGTGGTGATGATGGGGAGTGGAAGGGAAATGGCGACCAAAGCGGTGGTAGATGGGGTAGATACGACGATAGATACGGAGACGGGAGATGATGGTGGTGTTGGATATGGACGACATAAATACACCCATGAGGGGATGTATGAGGGTATACGGACCTCAGATGTCGCATGCATGAAAGCGTGCACGAAGGGAACCTTTTCTCGTATGAAAAGGACCACTCGATAAGTGGAAAAAGTCACTTTATAAGTGCATAAAGGCACTTGATAAGTGAATGAAGAAGAGGATAAGTAAATGTGCTAATATAGGCTAATAAGCTTATATTTAGTTATTTCCTACAATAACTACCCCTAAAGCCTATAAATAGGACCCAAGGGTAAGGCATTTACACTAATCTTACCATGCCATAAGTTTGCATAAGGCAACTTGTGTTCTTCTTCTCCCTTCCATTAAAATCCTCTTCTAAATAGAGATTTAGGCGGTGAAACGCTGCTTCGATCCTCCGTGACGAAGTACTGACCGTTGTGGCGAATCCGAGGGCGAAGTTCAGAGATTACGGTGCCACGTACACAAGCGTAAGCCTCTACTCTTCATTCGATCCTAACGTCGTTGTTTTGACAGGATCCTACATTGGTATCAGAGCCATACGGGTTCGCCCCGGTCTAACTGTCACCCCGGTCTCACCGATGAACGTGGCGTTGTCTCTTTCACAAATGAGTCTCCTTCCATTATGGATATGGTAGGAATGCATCATGATGGAGAGAATGCAATAGTTGTTCTTTTCACGTTAGGGTCTTCTGTCATTACGGATATGGCAGGAACTCTCCGTGACGGGAAGAACTTACCGTTCATCTCGCCAAACTCGCGCTCCTCATGGATGCTGAGTCTCCATTCAATTGAGAATGTGAACTCTCTTCATGTAGAACGTGAAGTTTGCGGCCTTGGAAACGCGTTCTCTTCATTTTTTGGCACACGGACATTGAAGCAAAACCGTTTTCTCGACGAACGGGTGCTTCATCGGAGAAGACGATGGTAGTTATTCTCAACGGAGAAGATGACAATTTTTGATGCATGATCACCATGGCCATATGGGCTATGGAGGATATGCATCCCCCCTCCCCATGCGGAGGGGGTTGGCTACGGCCAATAACTACCACGGCCACCCCTCCAGTGGGGGGTGTGCGGCCAACCCCATGCAAGGGGGAGGCCGGCCATGGCCATATGGGCCAAAGCCGGCCATGGCCAGGCCGGCTCTGGCCGGCCTCGGCCAGGGCCAGGCCTGGCCGTGGCCAGGCCAGGGCCAGGAGGCCCTGGCCGGCCTCGGCCAGGGCCAGGGGCCGGCCTGGCCGGCCCTGGCAGGGGCCAGGGCCGGCGCCCTGGCCACAGGCCAGGGCCTGGCCAGCCCTGGCCGGGGGTCAGGGCCAGGCCAGGGGCCACGGCTGGGCCTGGCAGAGGCCAGGGCCTGGCTGAGGCTGGCCCTGGCAGAGGTCAGGGCCAAGGTCATTGTCGGCCCTTGGCCTCGGCCAGGGCCAAGCCCCGGTTGGCCCTATTTTTCATGGGGAAGGGGGGCTTGCATGACCGGGGGTGGCTTGCATGGCCGGTCTCTACGGAGCCGGCGGCAGTTGTCTACGGCAGACTTCTCCTGTAGGGGGAAGCACTTAGATCCATACAGGAGCCGGCGGCGGTGGCTTGCAAAAAACTCCCCTCAAAGAGTGTTCGGCCTTGGCCAAGTTGCGATGGCAACTCTCACTTCGGAAGGAAGAAGAATTCGGCCTTGGCACGGCCACGACACGACCCCGGCAATGGCCGGGGAATTGTCGAAATATTTCGGCTATGTCACCCTGTAATGGGGTGTATGCCCTGCAAAATACGTTTGCAAAATGTGTTTGAAAAATACATTTTCAAAATACTGCAAAATATGTTTGCAAAATACGTTTGAAAAATACGTTTTCAAAATACGTTTTTTCATAAATGCTTTTCCGCTGCAAAGTACTATAAGAGTACTATCGTTTGATAAGTGAGGGAGAAATATTGAAAGTTGTTCTAGATAGTGATTGGAATCGTAGAGACCTTTCCGATTCTAGAGCTACATCTTTAATATATTTCGAAAGTAACTTATCAAATATATTAATATCATTCCAAGTGGGATTTTTTTTCCAAGTGGGAGTGATATTAAACTAGTCTGAAATTTCACATTCGATTGATTCAGTATCTCAATGAATCATGATTCGACCAGTGGTCTTTTGGACTAGTTTGTGGGACACCTCAGCTCATTTTGGGGGTAGTGAACCATGGACTAGCCATTTCCCTGGTCGGTCCGCTGGCCGAGACTAATGAATCATGAAAATGTAACAATACGATGACTATGTATATGAAATTTATGCAATGATTTTTGATCAAACCTTCGGTTTTGTGTCTTTTGCAGCATTTTAAAGCTAAAATGTCTTCTGCCGCTAAAAACATCGTCGCTGAGTTGAACAAAGGTGAAAAACTCAACGGCGATAATTACAAACTATGGTCCATAAAGATACAATATGTTCTAGAGGAGTAAGACGTGCTCGAAACTCTGAAGAACAAAATGATTGAACCTGAGTTGGGTACTACGGCCTAACACAGACAAGACAAGGAAGCTTTTGATGCTTGGTCTTGGAAGAACAAGATAGCTCGCATTACGTTATTGTACAGTATGGCCGATGACATAATGCACATCTTCCAGGAGCATGACCTAGCCATGGACATATGGTCCAAGCTTGAGGAGAAGTTTGGTGGCACCTCAGTGTCCAAACTTTGTTCTTTAACTATAAGATTTGATTCATACAAGAAACGTCCAGATCATTCCATGGGGAAACATCTGCAACATATGGCGAATCTCATCTCAGAGTTAAAGGATGCAGGTCATGTGCTCACTGATGAGCAAAAAATCCAAGCAATCATACGTTCCCTACCAAATGGGTGGGACCAAATGAAGATGCATCTCACTCATAATGAGAGCATCAAGAACTTCAGCAATGTTTCAAAGCACCTCGAGTTAGAGGAAGAGCGGCTTGCGGCCGCCAAGCCAAGTGCAAAAGTGCACATAGTTGCTAGTTCCTCACACGGAGGAAAGAAACGGAAAAATCGTTCGAAGTTTACTAATGAACGTAACAAGCAACCTGAGTCTACCAAGAAACACAAACATAAGGGTGGGCACAAGAAATGGCACAAGAAGAAAGACTTGAAGAAGATCAAATGCTTCAAGTGCAACAAGTTCGGTCACTATGCTCGTTCGTGTACGGGTGGAGGCGACGAGTTTACTTGTAATTATACTAGTTACATATGTGTTTCTAGTTCAATATTTCTTGTGGAATCTAATCCATTTTGGATAATTGATTTAGGTGCCACCGACCACATAGCAAGGGACAGACGGTCCTTCGTGGAGTATCACCGGATACCCCAAGGAACGAAGTGGATCTATGTAGGAAACAACACACGTGTTGAAGTGAAAGGCGTTGGGACGTGCAAGCTCATCTTGGACAACGGCCGCACTATCCTACTTCATGATGTTCTCTTCGCTCCGGATATTCGAAGGAATATTATATCTGTGGTCGTTTTGATGGGTCTTGGTTATAGTTGGTTTTTTCATGATTGTAAAGTGGACTTGTTTTGTAATAATTCTTTAATTGATACTTGGTATGTATTTAAAGGATTTATTGTATTAAATACAATGTATGGTTCCTCATTTAATAATGAAAATTTCATTGTTGCAAATTCATCAAATTATGAATCAGATGTAATTTGTTGGCATGCAAGGCTTGGTCACATTGGACCAACACGAATGGATAGACTTGCCAAATGTGGCCTTCTATCCAATGTTTCAAAGGTCGAAATGTCGACCTGCAAACATTGCCTGTAGGGAAATCTTGTCGCAAGCCGTTTGGAACCGGGACAAGGGCCGAGGTTCCATTACAGCTCATCCATTCGAACATATGTGGTTCGATGAATGTCAAGACAAGACGTGGGAGGTCCTATTTCATCACTTTTATTGATGACTTCACCCGATTCGGTCATATCTATTTGATATCCCACAAAAGTGAAGCATTAACCTGCTTTAAAAACTATATGAGTTTGCTGGAAAATCAATTAGATCGGAAGATTAAGGTCTTGCGAACCGATAGAGGCGGTGAATATCAATCGGCAAGTTTTAAGGAACTTTGTGATGAAAAAGGCATAGTTCATCAGGTAACTATGCCTTATACTCCGCAACAAAATGGTGTTGCAGAAAGGAGGACTAGGACTTTAATGGAAATGGTCCGTTCAATGATGGCGCAAGCTAACTTGCCAATCACCTTTTGGGATGATGCATTATTGACGGCCGCTTTCATCTTGAACCGCGTACCCTCGAAATCAGTTAGCTCCACTCCTTACGAGTTGTGGAACCAAAGGTCTACTGACTTAAACATTTTGAAACCTTGGGGGTGTGCATCCTATGCACATATTTCCTCCCTTAAGTATGGCAAAATTGGGCCACAGGGAAGGAAATGTATCTTTATACGATACGCAGAAAACTCCAAAGGTTATGTTTTCATTGGTCAGGAAGACAATGGAGGTCTAATTGAATTTGAGTCGAGGGATGCCACTTTCTTGGAAAATGAGTTTCCAAGACAGGGCGAGATAAGTCTGGACTTATCTCTATTTGAGATTAATGATCAAGAAGGATTACCTCATTCGAGAGGGAGAATTCTTGGTGAAGACGAAAATACGTTTCAACCTTCACCAATGGATGATACGAATGATGCTAATCCTATTCCATACGGGAATAATGTTCCAAGTGGGAGCAATTCTAACGACATTCCAAGTGGGAGTGATATTAGAATCGATCTAAATTCGAGTCAACAAGGACTTGAAGAATCTCAAATATGAAATAGTAGTCGTACAAGGTTAGCTCCTCTAAGATTTGAGGATGAATTTCCGCAAACCTTTATGACTTTACTACAAGAAGATGACGAGCCTGCTACTGTCAAACAGGCCGTATCATGTCCTGCAAAAGACAAATGGATGGAAGCGATGAAGGAGGAATTAGAATCCATGAAAGTTAACCAAGTCTGGGACTTGGTTGACTTACCCAGAGGATGCAGAGGTATTGGGAACAAATGGGCTCTCAAGATCAAGCATAAGGCTGATGGCTCTATAGACAGATATAAAGCTCGCCTTGTCACGAAAGGTTTTACGCAACAGGAAGGGATAGACTACGAAGAGACCTTCTCACCTGTTGTTCGTTTTACCTCGATTCGCTTGATTCTGGCTATGGTAGCTTGCTTAGACCTCAAATTACATCAAATGGATGTAAAGACTGCCTTTCTCAATGGAGAATTGGACAAGGAGATCTATATGGAACAACCAACAGGGTTTGTAAAAGAAGGAAACGAACATAAGGTTTGTAAACTTCGTAAGTCCATATATGGTCTTAAACAATCCTCGAGGCAATGGTATATACGATTTCAAGAAGTTGTCTTATCAAATGGTTTTTCCATGCTTGATGAAGATAATTGTGTATATATCAAGAGGATTAAGAGCAAGTATGTTATTATGTCTCTATATGTAGATGACATTTTAATAGCCGGAAATGACAAGGGCTTTGTGATGGATATCAAGGCTTGGCTTTCATCAGTTTTTGAGATGAAAGACATGGGAGAAGCCGCATATTTCCTTGGAGTTAAGATTTCAAGGAATCGTTCGAAGAAACTTCTTTCTCTTTCACAGGAGACTTATATAAAGAAGGTTCTAGAACGGTTTAATATGCAGTACTGCAAGTCCATTGATGCTCCTATAAGCAAATGCGATAATTTATGTCTGAAATCGTGTCCAAAGAACCAAAAGGAAAAGAAAATTATGGAAAAAGTTCCATATTCCAGTGCAGTTGGTAGTCTTATGTACGCTATGATGTGTACAAGACCGGACATCTGTTTTACCGTTGGAATGGTAAGTCGTTAGCAATCCAGGGCAAGTACACTGAAAAGCGGTTAAGAGGATAATGCGGTATCTTAAAGGAACTGCGGACTATGCTTTATGCTATCAAGGAGATGCCTTGAGGCTCGAAGGCTACACTGATGCTGATTGGGCGGGTGATCTCGATGAGCGATGATCGACCTCAGGATATGTTTTTCTACTCGGATCTGGTGCAATATCCTGGAGTAGCAAGAAACAATCCTGCATCGCACTTTCAACTATGGAATCCGAGTTTGTAGCATTTAGCATGGCAGTCCAAGAGGCTGTTTGGCTTAGGAAATTCTTAGACAGGCTAATTGATGCAAGTGACTCAGGTGATGTACCAATACACAGTGACAGTTAAGCATCTATAGCCTATGTCAAAGATCTAAAATTCCATTGTAAGACCAAACACATTGATATCCACTACAAATTTGCAAAAGACTATGATAAGACCAAGAAGGTAGACATAAGGTACATATCTACGCATGAGATGATAGCGGATCCGCTTACGAAGGCGATCCCGAGAGATGTGTTTTACAAACACTTATCATCTCAAGGATTGCGTAAGAACTGAGTTGTACCATTGTAAATTCACATGTCTGTAAAAGATCAAATTTAATAAAAGAATAAGTTCTTTTTTCAACATTGCATATGAGTTTCTAGAAAATGTTTGTGTACAGTTTGAATCTCCGCTATATTTTCTAGTATGTCGGACAGATTGAGGTTTGCTCTCTCACATGAGCAACCGCCTTTATTATATCAGACGGATAAAATAAAGATGAGACCTGTTTAAAGTCAAAATCGTCAGACGGATGATTTAGAGTCATGACTTAAACAAAATGGTCGTATGAAAGATCTGCATCATATGGATGCTTACAAAAGATCTTAGAGGATTCTTAAATCCTATTTGTCTTATGCGGGATGTGGGTCCAGAAGATTATTTGAGTAGTAAAAGGGACTCAAAATCAGACATTGTGGTGTCTGATCATCATCCTTACAACATCATTAAGACATACGCTCCCTGGAAAAGGAGTGATGTTGTAATACGTATTCATACTACGTATGCATTTGACCATTGGGTTAGAATAGTAATTGTGTTTACTATTATGTGAGACCCAAAGACCACATGGGTCTTAACTCGTTACCCTTATAGACTCTAATTGGTTCCTTTAGATTTGACTGGGTGATTGCTATCTTAGCATGTTGCTTATGGACTATGGTCAATTCGGTCTGACGGGGCATGTTAGAAAAGCAAGTCAAGTCAAGATCGAAAGGATCGCAAGAAGATGAAGATTAATTTCATATTCACATTTGGACTTTAGAGATTCAAAGTTAGCCAGCCAATTGTAATCCAGATGGGATTCAATTGTTGAATATAAAGTATAAGAAATGTGAAGAAATAATCTAGGGTAAAGCATGCGTTGATCTACTCAACTTTGCACCTCGAGGAGTGTTGTGTATCTCTAACAAGTGCACAACAGCGGACTCTATGCGCATGACGGTCACACGGCCTATTTCTCGGTATGATAAACAGAAGAGTTAAAGGAAAGATGTTTCCTTACAATCCCCCCTCAAGTGTGAGTGGGAGATGTTGGATATGGACGACATGAATGTTGGATATTGGACTCCCCGGATTTGGTTTTGGATGATGAACAAACATAAATATATCGTGAACTAACTCTTTGTGAGTGCAGTTATGGAGATCGTCGACAAATTCATGTGAACATCCAAAGCGACGTCTCAAGACTTCTCAAAGCACGTGATCGTATGCCTAAAGCTTCGTTGAAGCTTATGGACCATTTTAGAAGTCATGAAGATTCGGATCGAAGCTTTCTAAGACGGTTTGTCAAGTTTTATTTATAGTCTTTTAGCTTCGTTCCGTAGAATGTTAAGCCTTGAGTAGGTCTAACGTTTTAATCTTCATAACGCTCCTATCTTAGACATGGGATCTTAGTAGAAGTCCATACGATCTTTCCAAAAGCGTCGCGCTTCGATTCGCGACTTCTTGTGCATGTTAGTTGGTTCAAGAAGAAGAACCAACCGACTAGATGGTGATCTAGTCGGTCGGCAAAGCTTCTTGGACCGACTAGTTTGCCTTCTCAATTCTAAGCTCTTTACTGTTTACAGTTAGTCGGTCTACATTGACTCACTGACCGACTAGTTCGTGAACTAGTCGGTCAGTGATGCTTCTTAGACCGACTAGTTGAGCTTTCCCTATACATGCCAAGTTACTGTTTATCGTTAGTCGGTCTATGCACATTTGGCGACCGACTACTTGATGAACTAGTCGGTCAACTTTTGTTCTTGGACCGACTAAATCAATTTGTACTCAAACTATTTGTTTTATCTCTTAGTCGGTCTAAGTTCACTCACCGACCGACTAGTTGTGAAACTAGTCAGTTGGCAAGTGTTCTTTGACCGACTAGTTCTGTTAGTCTGAAACTTCTTTTATTCACTGTTCACCAGTTAGTCGGTTCATGCTGTTTTACCGACCGACTAGTTGATGAACTACTCGGTCAGTGGTTGTTCTTTGACCGACTAGTTTGGTTCAGAATAGAGCCGTTGGAGCTTTAATTGAAACGTTTTTCTCTCTCTCTTTCCTTTAACCTATATATACTTGGTGTGCTGCATTCATTGCACTCAAGGCTGATTTTGAGAGAAGTTTAGAGATCAAAGAGAAAGCATTCATTCTCATTAAAGCTCATTCATTTCCTTTCAAGAATCTCTCCCTCACTCTTATTTCAAAAGAGAGATTCATTGATTGTGAGCCTTCCAAGCCAAGTGCTTGATTCTAGGTCACCAACAACCTCATAGCTCTCCATCGCTGATCTACATCTTGGACCTAGGGTTTGGTGCCTCTTCATCTTCCCCAAAATCCGTTTTGCCCTAAATCGTAAGTTATACTCAAGGCATAGGATTTTGTCGGTAAGAATTTCTATTTCATTTACTTTCATATTGTAAGTGTTTCACTTTCGGTTGTGAGAGTGTGTTTGTGATTTCGGGTTGTGGGAGTCACAATTTCCCACATGTATGATTTGACTTGGTGAAGGTTCTTCACAAGTATTTCATAGTGGAAATCTTGAGTTAGGGTTTCTAACTCAAGTATCCAGAGCGGATCCGGGTGGTTGGGACGTAGGATCACCGGAAACAAGTCGGGGAGACTTGGGTGGATCCGAACCCAGTAATATTGCTTGTTTGCGATTGTCTTCTTTGATGTCTAACATTTACATTTCCACATTTTCGCATTGTTTGGTAGAGTTTGCAAGATAATTAGGAATTATCCTCTTAATTATTTTAAAGTACTATTCACCCCCCCCTCTAGTACTTATGCAGTA
The DNA here is from genome assembly GCA_030789695.1 of Scilla litardierei. Lineage (NCBI taxonomy): Eukaryota > Viridiplantae > Streptophyta > Magnoliopsida > Asparagales > Asparagaceae > Scilla > Scilla litardierei. Next base: position 77,314,296 of record CM061137.1, read on the forward strand.
GCTTAGCATGGCATTACATTTGGTATCAGAGCCAAGTCTTTAGCTATGTCTGCCAACGACAACAAGACCGTTCGTCCACCTTCCGACTATAGAACCTTCAGGAACCGTGAAGGAGCGTCTTCGGTGATGGAAGGACACTCCTCGATGAGGCCTCCATTCTTCAACGGTACCAACTACGGGTACTGGAAATGCCGGATGGAAACTTTCCTCCGGAGTGCTTCACTATGGAGGACCACAATGAAGAAGTATGTCGAGCCCGCCGAAGAAGATTTCGAGAAGTGGACTACCGCGGAGGTCACCGCGGAGGTAAGCAATGCCAAGGCAATGAACGCCTTGAAATGTGCTTTGGAGCCCGAGGATTTCAACAAGATATGCACATGTAAGAGTGCATATCAAATATGGAACTCCCTCCTCATCTTGCATGAAGGAACGAGTAGGGTAAGAGACTCTAAACTCGTAGTAGTTAATAAAGATTACGAGTTATTTCATATGCTACGGGATGAGAAGATGAAGGAGTATTATGCTCGCTTCGTCGATATCACAAACGAGTTGGAGGCTATCGGTAAGACCTACACCCAAAAGGAGAAAGTCTCGAAGATCATCGATGGACTTCCTTCTTGTTGGGAGAAACGGACCTTCGCCATCGAGGAAGGTAATGATATGAAAACCTATACCGTTGTTCAACTAATGGGTACCTTGATGTCTTATGAGGTACACAAGGATAGCAAGATGAAGTTGCAGGACAAGATGAAGTCCTACCTAAAGCAAGACGAGCCAAAGAAGAAGGCTATTGCTTTCAAGGCCGCTCCATCAACTTCCACATCGACCGATGATGAAAACTCGGAAGAAGAGTTGGACTTGGAGTCCATGGCCCTCATGGCAAAGAAGTTCAACCAGTTCTTCCGAAAAGGTAACTTCAAAAAAAAATCGAAGTTTAATTCTTCTAACGCCCCCTCTCCTTTGTGTTTTCAATGCAACAAGCCAGGACACATGAAAGCGGAGTGTCCTCAAAACAAACACAAGGAGAAGTGGAAGGCGCCAAAGTTCGATAAGTCTAAGAAGTACAAGAAAGGGTACAAAAAGGGGCTTGTCGGGAAATTCACCGACTCCGACGATTCCTCAAGTGGAGAGTCGGACGATGAGCAAGTGGAGCAAGCACACATGTGCTTCATGGCTAGAGAGGAAAATGAACAAGGATCTTCCTCCGATGATAGCGACAATGAAGGCGATGAGGTAACCATGGATGACCTTAGAAATGCTAATGAGCAATTATGGTCTAAATACACTAAGTTAGTAAATAGGTATACTAAAGTAAAAGATTATTTAGCTAGCATCCAAACCTCGCCTAAAACTATCATCACCAACAACGACACCGTTGTTGAAGAGTTGAAAAATGAGATTGTAAATCTCAAGTCTCAACTTGAACATGTTAGCATTGAGGATCCGGAGGAACACAAGATAGCGGATTTGACTTCTCAACACTCGACTTTTTGTATTGAGAATGAAAATCTCAAATCTCGTGTTTATGTGCTCACATCGCAAGTATCCACTTTGGATGCTTCTATGCGTTCTCTCACCGAGAAATATGAGTGCACATTAGGCCGAATTATCAATAAGGGTAAGGACCATTTGGATAAAATCCTAAGTGACTTACTTCCGGCCAATCACCACATTGGCTTGGGGTATACGATGGGAAGTTCATCCAAAACGGCCACTACTTTTGTTAGGCCAACTTCTGGCGACTCAACGAGTGGGAGCAAACACTCTATTGGTAGTTCATCTACTAATGGTGCTTCCACCTCGTACACACCCTCATTTGGAAAGAAACCCACTTTGGGTGGACCTCCAAAGAAGGGTCATGCTTATATGTACACAAATACTATGCCACGTAGGAACACACGTCCTACTCCACCGGTTCACACATATGATGATTTTTATGCTACACATCCACGAGCACGTGCACACCATGTGAGACACCCTCATGCACGTGTTCCTCCACATGCATATGTTCACCCACATCATCGTATGAATAATTCTCATAATGCACCATTCCATCATGTTCCTTATGCATATCCACGTCATGCATCACGTAGAAATCAACAACGCATGCATGCACCCAATAGGATGAGGGCTCCCAAAATCTTCACAATTTGGAGCCCAAAGGACACAACTATGGATGAAAAACAAATTTACATGAATTCGTATTTCATGAATGTTGTGCATAGTGGTAATTATGTGGGGAAGTCAAAGTCCAATTGGACTTGGCTTCCAAATGTCTAATCTTTTGGACCCAATGACCTTGGGTACCATGATACGAAATTTTCTATCTTTAGGTACTCAAGAGAAAGAAAATGAGCAACAAATCCAAATTTGGCTCCAAGAATAATTGGATACTCGATAGCAGGCGTTCAAAACACATGACGGGTGATGCTCAATTGCTCTCCGGAGTGGTGCCCATTGTAAATGGAAACCGCGTCGTCTTTTGAGGCAACGAGAGCGGAACCATCATAGGTGTTGGTAAAGTGGGTAATCCTTCTATACCCCTAATATGTGATGTTTACCTTGTTAAAGGATTAAACCACAATCTTATTTCAATAAGCCAACTTTGTGACAAAGGTTACAAAGTTAGCTTTGCGAAAGGAATGTGCTATATTTTGAATAAAAATACTAATGATGTATTATTTTCCGGCACACGCCATAAGGATATATATATCCTAGATCTTCCAAGATCACATGAACAATGTCTAATTGCCAACACAAGTGAATAACACTTATGTCTTCGACGTTTTGGTCATGTGAACTTTGGAACACTTTTTAAGCTTTCCAAGTTAAATTCTATTAGAGGCTTCCCTAAGCTTGTCTTTCAAAAAAAAAGCTTTTGTGACTCGTGTCACCGAGGCAAGCTTCCAAAATCGTCTTTTAAACCTAAGAAAAGCATTTCATCTAAGCGGCCACTAGAGCTATTACATCTAGATTTATTTGGGCCAACTAGAGTTGCTTCATTAGGAAATGCACGATATGGACTTGTCATCGTTGATGACTTTTCTAGGTTTACTTGGGTATTTTCCTTAAGTAATAAAAATGATGCTTTTGAAAACTTCACAATTTTTGGTAAGAAAGTACAAAATCTCATTGGAACCACTATTGTCACTATTCGTAGTGATCATGGAGGAGACTTTGAGAATGAGTCGTTCTCAACTTTTTGTGATGAAGTTGGTATTACACACACCTTTTCATTCCCTCGCGCACCTCCTCAAAATGGTGTTGTTGAGAGAAATAATAGGACGCTAGTGGAATGTGCTCGCACTATGCTTGATGATAGCCATCTTGGCCATCAATTTTGGGCGGAAGCGGTACATACCGCTTGCTATGTGTTTAATAGGATACTTTTGAGGCCCGGCACCAAACAAACTTGTTATGAATTGTTGTTTGGTAGGTTGCCTCAAGTTAAACATTTTCGAGTTTTCGGTTCGAAATGTTTTATTAAGAACACGTATGGTAGTTTGGACAAATTCGATCCAAGATCCGATGAGGGATTTTTGTTGGATATTCCTCCCGTAGCAAAGCCTACCAGATATACAACAAACGAACCTCAATGATCGAGGAATCGCTTCATGTTTCATTTAATGAAGGATTTGTTCCAACTAGAATTACTAATGATGATGACTCCATGGATGTTTTATGTGATTCAATTGGTAATTCTAATTCTATTGATTCTATTGATACTAACCCGACTAATGAAGTTTTTTAGAATGTTCCTAGTGATCAGGGAATTCCCAAACGGCTTCATACCGTTCGTGACCATCCTCATGAGCAAGTCATTGGCAATATTCATGATAGTGTCAAGACGAGATCGCAAGTCAACTACTTCGCGCATTGTGCCTTTGCCTCCTCGATTGAGCCAAAGAATGTTAATGAAGCGTGCGAAGATAGCGCTTGGATCCTTGCCATGGAAGAGGAACTCATTCAATTCGAGAGGAATGAGGTTTGGGAGCTTGTTCCATTGCCATCGAAGAACCACACCGTCATAGGGACAAAGTGGATCTTCAAGAACAAGACCGACGAAAACCAAATCGTCGTCCGGAACAAAGCTCGGTTAGCAGCTCAAGGCTATCGGCAAGAGGAAGGTATCGATTTCGAAGAATCCTTTGCTCCGGTAGCTAGATTAGAATCAATTAGATTATTGTTATCTTTTGCATGCCATAAGGATTTTAAACTTTTTCAAATGGATGTAAAAAGTGCGTTTTTAAACGGAGATGTTGTTGAGAAAGTTTATGTTTCTCAACCTCCGGGTTTTATAAATGAAAAATTTCCAAATCATGTTTTTAAACTTAAGCAAACACTTTACGGTTTGAGACAAGCCCCTCGAGCTTGGTATGACCGTTTAAAGAATTTTCTTTTGGATTTAGGTTTTAAAATGGGAGAAGTTGATTCCATATTATTTGTTAAGTATTCGAATAATGATATAATTTTAGTTCAAATTTATGTTGATGATATTATTTTCGGTGCTACTAACTTTGCTCTTTGCGAAGAGTTTTCTAATGTGATGAAGGATCAATTTGAGATGAGCCACATGGGTGAACTCAAGTATTTATTAGGTCTCCAAATTTGCCAAATGAATGATGCAATCTTCATCCACCAAACGAAGTATACGGTGGAATTGCTAATGCGATTTGGAATGGAGAATGCCTCCGGGAACAAGACTCCAATGAGCACGACTACACATCTTGAAAAAGATACGGGTGGAAAAGATGTAGACATTCGTCTATATCGAGGTATGATAGGTAGTTTACTATATCTTACCGCAAGTAGGCCCGATATTATGTTTGCCGTATGTGTATGTGCTCGTTATCAGTCTCAACCTAAGGAATCTCACTTAGTAGCGGTAAAACGTATTTTCCGTTATCTAAGTTACACCACTTGATTTTGGATTACTTTATCCAAAATCTAGCACGTATGATTTAATCTCATATAGTGACGCAGATTATGCGGGATGCAAATCCGACAGGAAAAGTACTAGTGGCACTTGCCATTTTATAGGAAATTCTCTTGTCTCTTGGTTTTCCAAGAAGCAGAATTTTGTATCACTTTCAACCACCGAGGCGGAATATATTGCCGCCGGTGCTGCGTGTGCTCAGGTTCTTTGGATCAGACACACACTTAAAGACTTTGGTATAAACTGTGATACATGCCCTATCATGGTGGACAACCAAAGTGCAATATCTCTCTCCAAGAACCCGGTACACCATTCCCGTTCTAAACACATAGATGTCTGTTACCATTTCTTAGATGATCATGTTGCTAAAAAGGACATCATATTAGTGTACGTTGAAACCCAGAAGCAAATCACCGATATTTTCACGAAACCCCTAAAGGAAGACTCCTTTGTGCGGTTACGTCGAGAATTGGGGATTATGGGTGAATCCGAGATTTAGGATTCATTTTTATTCAATAATCTTGTATGCTATTCAATTTCATTATATTTGCTCATGCTAGATTTATTAGAATTTTCTGGATTTTTCGTTGAATTTTTGGAATTTTCGCTCGATTTGTTCGTAAACGTCAAATTTCAGATTTTCGATGTTTAATGGGGTAGTATAATGATTAATGAGAGTATTTCGATGTTTCGTCCAAGTGCGATTAGGAGAGAACTCAAAATTTCTAATTCTAAAATTTTTGGACTCTCTTAGTCGGTCCAAGTTCATTGGCCGACCGACTAGATTCAGTTCTAGTCGGTCAGTGAATGAGCTTAGACCGACTAATTCTTGTCAGATTTTTGGCTTCAGTTACTGTTTACAATTAGTCGGTTCAAGCTCATTGACCGACCGACTAGATCGTGATCTAGTCGGTCAGTGCTTGAACTGTGACCGACTAATTGTGACGGGGACTGTCTTGTCTTTTCGACTTCCAATCGACTTAATTAGCCCCCGACCGACTCTTTTTCAGTCTAGTCGATCGAAATCCCCCCTTCTGCTCAAAAACCCCCCGTGACCTTTCGACTTCCTCCTCTCCCGTCGTCGTTTCCGGCCATCTCTCCGACCAACTCCGGCCGCCGATCCACCCCCTCCTCCTTCCGACCTAGGTACTCACTCTCCTAGCTGTCTAGGGTTAGGGTTTCTTAGATTTCAGCTCTTAGGGTTTCGGCTAGGGTTTGTATAGGTTTCGACCTAGATTTCTTGTGTTGATTCGTACGTGTCTCGTCGCGCTTATGGCGAGAACCCGTATTCCGATCCAACCCTCGAGCCTGTCCCCTATGACCGTAGAGTCGCCCCCTAGGGAACCGTCGCAACCCAAACGCCGTTCGAAGACCACCCAACCCCCTTCGTCGTCTTCGCCTCCTCTTAATCGTAAGGGGACGGCGGTGGCGAATCCTAGATCCAAGCCTAGGAAGGAAACCGTTTCACCTGCTTCATTCCGTGCCCCCACTCCTCCATCCGATTCCGACACAGAATACATACCCGAGACCGAGACCCATAGGGATCCGTCACCCCCTCCTAGGGAACATGCGTCTAGCTCTCGACCCCGTACTTCCTCACGTCAGCCTAAGGGAAAGGGTCCGATGCCAGTTGGCGGTGTCGATATCTCATTATGTCGCGACGACTCGTTGTGTCTCGCGGCATATAACCGTATCGAACACTGTCCGCTGCTATTGGAGCATTTTGTACAGTTTTCAGACTTCCTAGGCCTAGCTGATCTTCTGTCGTCTTTCGATCTTATCGATTATCTTCGATATGACCCTAAGGCGAATCCACACCCATACCCTCGCCTGGTCAAACTCTTCTACGCTAACCGTGTCCGGGGTCAGTACGACGAGACCCACTCTATTGAGACGACTGGCTTGGGGACATCGATTGTCCTCACGGCAGAAATCTTAGGAGAGTTGATTGGTTGCTCGTCGTCTGCCCTCCTCCCTTCCGATATCTCCGTCGATGACATCTCTTCCCTCGATCAGGTCATTGTTTCTGAGATTTTTCATGAGATCCCTCCTGCCATGATTGGCGTGCCTTCGAAGTCATTCAAGCCTAATGGCTGGGTCCTAAACTTGATTCTGAAGTCGTGCTTACTTTCTAATTACGGCTCCTCTTCTTTGCCTTCCCATCCATTCCTGAAGTTGATCTATGCCATCTTCATGGGGAGCGAGATTAAGTGGGCTCGGATCATACTTGATAAGATGGATTCTTTCGAGTGTATCCGTAAGTCCACGAAGTCTGCTCATATCCCATATCCGTGCCTTCTGACACTCGTGTTTCGTCACTTCCGTGTCCCTCTTCCACCTGATGATGAGCGTCCCCTCGGTCCCCCTCTGAATGCGACGACCGTCAAGAAGTCTCTTACGGCGCTTCGTCGCGTTCAGAGGACGACCCCCTCTGCTTCAGCGTCTGCTTCAGCCTCTGCTGCTTCTGCTCCCTCTACTACTCTTGACGAGCTCGTACGTTCAGTGAGACGTATGGAGTCTCGATATGCTCGTACTGAGGAGATACTTGCTCGTATCGCCTCACGTTTGGGTATTGAGATCCCTCCGTCAGTCTCTGACGAGGAGGAGTTGGATGAGGATGAGATTGAGGAGCTTGTTCGTGTTGCTACTCGTGCCCTTGAGGGCACTTCTGGTGCTGTTGCCTCTTCAGCCGGTGACCCCGAGAGCACACCTGTTGCTACCGTTCCTGCGGTGGATACTCCGACTGGTACTCCCGAGGCCACTACCGTCGCTCCCGTGGACACTTCAGCTGATCCGGTGACCACTCCTCCTACAGAGCCTGCTGCTGCTGCAGATCCTTTCGCTGCCTCCTGAGCTTCTCTGAGGCCTCTCCCGGTGCACTTTGGATGATAGATCTAGTGTGAGAGAGTTTGGGTAGGATAGAGGGTGGTTCTGGATATTTTTGACATTTTGATGTATCTTCATGTATTTTGATGATATTTTGGATATTTTGATGTTGTGTGATACTCTGATATCCGGTGTGACATATGTTAAATGTTGTTATATTTTGATGTATTTTGTGCCCCGATCGTTGGATCGCTCTTTTGTATGTTGACGGATGTATCATTCTGTTGTACTCATGCTTCATTTATATATATACATCGATGTTGACTTTTACATTATGCTGTGCACATTTTATATTTTATATGTCTCTGATGTTTGATTTCGTCGATCGACGATAATACTTGGTTAAATAGAATTCATTTTATGAAAACATAGAATTGTTTTCCATGCACTAAATTAACCAAGAATGTTGATATTGGAGAGTATATTCCATAACTCAATTCGTAAAATTAATTTGAGTTTTGATGATTTTATTTATCGATTTTTGACTTTGGTCTCATTGACACGCTTTGATTTAATTCGTATTTCCCTTTGGTGTCATTTGGACCGTGGTCGTATTCTACGACTCCCGTGCTTTTATTTGAAGCCATTGTTGTTGTTGTTGATCTCCTCCTGCTCTTTTTGTTAATGCCAAAGGGGGAGAGATATAATAATGACATGTGCTAAATGATAATTTAAAGCATTTTTCCAAGAATCTAATTTGATATGTTAGATTCAGGGGGAGTTAAGATATAAAAATGGATTACAAATCCTAAATTTCAATATTTGATTCTCATTTTATACTTTACTCGTGTGCTTGATGCTTATGATTATTATTTAATCTTGGAATTAACGTGTCATCAATGCAGGGGGAGTAAGTAAATTACATTTGAATCATTATTTTTTATTATTATTTATGTTGGTTTGTCATCACCAAAAAGGGGGAGAATGTTGGATATTGGACTCCCCGGATTTGGTTTTGGATGATGAACAAACATAAATATATCGTGAACTAACTCTTTGTGAGCGCAGTTATGGAGATCGTCGCCAAATTCATGTGAACATCCAAAGCGACGTCTCAAGACTTCTCAAGCACGTGATCGTATGCCTAAAGCTTCGTTGAAGCTTATGGACCATTTTAGAAGTCATGAAGATTCGGATCGAAGCTTTCTAAGACGGTTCGTCAAGTTTTATTTATAGTCTTTTAGCTTCGTTCCGTAGAATGTTAAGCCTTGAGTAGGTCTTACGTTTTAATCTTCATAACGCTCCTATCTTAGACATAGGATCTTAGTAGAAGTCCATACGATCTTTTCCGAAGCATCACGCTTCGATTCGCGACTTCTTGTGCATGTTAGTTGGTTCAAGAAGAAGAACCAACCGACTAGATGGTGATCTAGTCGGTCGGCAAAGCTTCTTGGACCGACTAGTTTGCCTTCTCAATTCTAAGCTCTTTACTGTTTACAGTTAGTCAGTCTACGTTGACTCACCGACCGACTAGTTTGTGAACTAGTCGGTCAGTGATGCTTCTTAGACCGACTAGTTGAGCTTTCCATGTACATGCCAAGTAAATGTTTATCGTTAGTCGGTCTATGCACATTTGGCGACCGACTAGTTGATGAACTAGTCGGTCAACTTTTGTTCTTAGACCGACTAAATCAATTTGTACTCAAACTATTTGTTTTATCTCTTAGTCGGTTTAAGTTCACTCACCGACCGACTAGTTGTGAAACTAGTCGGTTGGCAAGTGTTCTTTGACCGACTAGTTCTGTTAGTCTGAAACTTCTTTTATTCACTGTTCACCAGTAAGTCGGTTCATGCTGTTTTACCGACCGACTAGTTGATGAACTAGTCGGTCAGTGTTTGTTCTTTGACCGACTAGTTTGCTTCAGAATAGAGCCGTTGGAGCTTTAATTGAAATGTTTTTCTCTCTCTCTTTCCTCTAACCTATATATATACTTGGTGTGCTGCATTTATTGCACTCAAGGCTGATTTTGAGAGAAGTTTAGAGATCAAAGAGAAAGCATTCATTCTCATTAAAGCTCATTCATTTCCTTTCAAGAATCTCTCCCGCACTCTTATTTCAAAAGAGAGATTCATTGATTGTGAGCCTTACAAGCCAAGTACTTGATTCTAGGTTACCAACAACCTCATAGCTCTCCATCGCTAATCTACATCTTGGAGCTAGGGTTTGGTGCCTCTTCATGTTCCCCAAAATCCGTTTTGCCCTAAATCGTAAGTTATTCTCAAGGCATAGGATTTTGTCGGTAAGAATTTCTATTTCATTTACTTTCATATTGTAAGTGTTTCACTCTCGGTTGTGAGAGTGTGTTTGTGATCCCGGTTTGTGGGAGTCACAATTTCCTTTGTGTATGATTTGACTTGGTGAAGGTTCTTCACAAGTATTTCATAGTGGAAATCTTGAGTTAGGGTTTCTAACTCAAGTACCCGGAGGGGATCCGGGTGGTTGGGACGTAGGATCACCGGAAACAAGTCGGGGAGACTTGGGTGGATCCGAACCCAGTAATATTGCTTGTTTGCGATTGTCTTCTTTGTTGTCTAACATTTACATTTCCACATTTCCGCATTGTTTGGTAGAGTTTGCAAGATAATTAGGAATTATCCTCTTAATTATTTTAAAGTACTATTCACCCCCATCTAGTACTTGTGCAGTAGCTTAGCAGGGCAGTACAATGAATGCACCCATGAGGGGATGTATGAGGGTATACGGACCTCAGATGTCACGTGCACGAAAGCATGCACGAAGGGAACCTTTTCTCGTGTGAAAAGGACCACTCGATAAGTGGAAAAAGTCACTTTATATGTGCATAAAGGCACTTGATAAGTGAATGAAGAAGAGGATAGGTAAATGTGCTAATATAGGCTAATAAGCTTATATTTAGTTATTTCCTACAATAACTACCCCTAAAGCCTATAAATAGGACCCAAGGGTAAGGAATTTACACTAATCTTACCATGCCATAAGTTTGCATAAGGCAACTTGTGTTCTTCTTCTCCCTTCCATTAAAATCCTCTTCTAAATAGAGATTTAGGCGGTGAAACGCTGCTTCGATCCTCCATGACGAAGTACTGACCGTTGTGGTGAATCCGAGGGCGAAGTTCAGAGATTACGGTGCCGCGTACGCAAGCGTAAGCCTCTACTCTTCATTCGATCCTAACGTCGTTGTTTTGACTGGATCCTACAGGTGGGGGAAGTGATTGCGAACGCACCTACAATTTCTTGCGGCGCACGTATGGGGTGACGGAAGTGGAGGGTGGTGGATCTGTGGGGTCGACGGCGGTGATCGTGAGTGGAGGTAAAGTGGCGGGAACGGAAACAGTGGTGGTGGGAGGGGATGGTCGCCTAGGGGGTGATGGGTGTGGTGATGAATGTGATGGGAGAGGTGAAGAGTGTGAGGGTGGAGGTGGGGAGTGTGATGGTGGAGGTGAGGGTGGTGGTGTAGGTGGAGGTGGTCCATGAACGTGAGTGAGAATGCGGATGATGGCGGCCATGTTTCTCTCAAGTGCGAGGAAATGTGGGTGAGAGAAGATTGAAGAGGATGGGTCCGAGGGGGCAGAGGATGAAGCGCAAGCGCGCAGTGAAGCTAGCTCAGCCTCGAGAGCGAGGCGAGTGGAGGCGACGTGGCGGACGGAAGAAGTAGAGGCTGGACAGGAGGTCGAAGTGGTGCCAGCGGCAGTGGTCATGCCAGCACCAGAGGCTAGGCCTAAAAGAGCCTCACTCAGAGCCTCAAAAGTGATAGGGCCATGAGCCTGGATGGTATGACTGGGGCCAGCCCCAGAGTCTCCCAGGGACGCAGGGATATCATGCTCGCCTAAGTGGGCAGCAGGGAAAGGTGGTCTGGGTGCGCCCTGGGGAAGGAATGGAAGATGTAACCCCCCTAGAAACTCAAGATCGGGAGGAAATGTCCAATCTGCCACTAGAACGATAGTCATACGAGCGGGATTTGGCAGAATGGTATAGGGAGCTTGGGGGTGTCCGTAGTAAAAAGTAAATCGACCCTCGGAGCGGGGCTTGATCATGTGTATATGCCGAAGGACATCAAGATCTATATGTGAGGGTCCTAGGGCAGAAGGGATATCACGGGGGATGACGACATTATACTAGGGATATGAGGATCTGATAGTAATGAGGCACCCATAACAAAACCTGCCTTTGCCGGCGCGACTAATGTCAAGCAATTTGTGGATAAGCCAATTGCCATCATGAATGGGAATGCGAGGGGCCTCGAAGGCGATCCCGTCATCACCACGAATGAAATCAAATGTCATGGCCCACAAAATAAAAAGATCAGGGATAGTCACCGTCCCAGACTCATCCCTGGGAAAGAATGTGCAAGATATGATTCGATGGGCCAGACGGAATACGGGGTGAATGATGGAGGAGGCCTTGGCCTTACCTCGAGGATAGTGATCATGTAGGGTGAGGCGAAACCAAAATTGATCGACGACGAAATCAGGGTGGTATCCGGAGTGGCGGATAGCGTCGTCCCCAAGAATGGGGAATCCGAAAATGTGATTGATAGTATCCAGTCGGGTGCGGACGGTTTTGTTTAGGACCCAAAAAATGACGATCGATCCCGAATTACACTTAAGGGAAGATAGAAATTCTAGTGTGAGAGCGGGGTAGGAGGGTGCATGGGCGTTAAAGAAGGCTAACCATCCTAAGTTAGCAAAGAGGGTCTCGACTTCGGAGAAAACTCCGAGATCGATAAGAGATTGTGCGTGTGCAAACTTGGTGGAGAGGTGTCCACATGCATCGAGTCTATGATAAAAATCTTTTTGTTCTTGACTCAGAAAACGATAACCATGTGGGCCCAACATTGGGTCCTCAGGAGGGATGATAGGTATGGGTAGGGGCTGTGTAGGCTGTGTAGGAGGAGGGCGTGAGTGTGGTGGATGTGTGGTCTTCCATCTCTTGCATGACGGCTCCTCCTCTCGCATGATACCCTTACCCTTATCTTGATCCTGGGCCATGGTAGTGTCTGATGCAAGTGTATGCAAGATATGCTGGATGCTGGTCGCGCCCCGGCGTACAGGTCCCGAGGCGACGGTTGTAGTTTTACCGCAAGCGCACGGTATAGCGGCGAGCGGGTATCGAACACAGGGAGGACGAATGACCGTGCTTGCTCCTAATCAACCTGGCTATTCAGAGGGATAATTGCCTTGGGCGATCCTGTCACAATCGTCAGACAAAAGTGCAAAATATCAAATCAAATAAAGAACGCCTAGGGAATGGGGAATCCCCACTACTCACCGTATTTCACAATTGTGGTTTGCCGGTATCGAAATCGCTAGGATGAGAATTCGGATGAACTAGTTGCAACTAAATGTGGAACCAGGCTCACGCTCTCGCGCTGTTGCCGGTCTATAGCTATCCTGGGTTTGGGTCCAATCTCTTGCAAACCCTAGCCTAGGGAAGCTAGCATTAGGATCAACATCATCGTCCAATTGCGCACCGAGCCCAATCTCTTGCAAACTCGGTCCACAATCTAGATTAGGATAGTTCCTACCCGTCCAATCTCTTGCAAACGGGTATCGGCACGGAATTGCAACCGGAGATCCTAGCATCGGTCCAATTTCTTGCAAACCGATACTTCGAAAATCCGACTCCAACCCAATTCGGATTTCTAGGGCTTCCCATCGAATTGGGATCCAATCTCTTGCAAATCCCAATTGATGTGAATACCTAGCTATCCGTAGTAATTCGATCCCAATCTAATCCCTAATAACAATCCTGGCTCAATTCCTACCAATTCAACACAAATACGAAATTGGGCTCGTAGGGTTCATCCCCACGCCCCAAGACGTGGAGACTACTCACTAATCATAGCAATAGCACAATAATTGGCAAAGAAATAGACAATGGAATTCATCACAACTATGATATAAACATTAAAAATAGAGTTTTTGTGGAAGAGAAGTGCAAACCAATGTAGATCTTCAATCAACCCAACAAAAATCCAAGTTTTTCTCTTCACCAATCACAATTAATAAAGCTAAAAAGTAGACTCAAAAAGCTGCAAAAAATCTGAGAGGTGGCTCCTCAAACTAGGGTAAAAACAGAGCTTAAATAGCCCCAAAAATCGTCTAAAAATCCTGACCAAAACGCCCCTGCACAGCCTGTTTTCCGCAAATTTCGCTACAGGCAGCGCATCGCACTCGGCCGAGTGACAAAAGTCGCTCGGCCGAGTGAAAACCCTGTCAATTTCCAGTAAGTCGTGGGCTTCAGGGGTCTTCAGTTCGGGGGCGGCTCGGCCGAGTGAGTTGTCGTCACTCGGCCGATGGCTTCACTTCACTCGGGCGGACGGGATTTGCCACTCGGCCGAGTGGGTCTTCTGAAGCTCAGACGGCCGAAAAACAGTAACTTCGGTCTTTTTGAGGGCCTTCGTCTGGGCGCCACTCGGGCGGACGTGGTATCGTCACTCGGCCGATGTGGTCTCCGTCGCTCGGCCGAGTACACATGGAAGTCGTGTCTGAACGGGTCGGCCGAGCAGTGTCTCGCTGGTCGGCCGAGTGGCTCCTCCACTCGGCCGAGTGGGACACAAAAAATGCCCAAACTGGTCGTTTTGGCCTCCTCGTCGCTCCGGCGACGTCCATTCTTCTTCCGCTCCTCTCCAACAGCAAAATACCCCTCGGGGAGGTCGTCGGTGGCCGTCTAGATTACACGCATCTCGAGATCACTCCTAATCGCGCCAAATCACCTGAAATGCGACAAAAACAACAAATCGTGAAAAGCATCGCAATATCGTCGATATATCGTGAAAAACATGATTTGGGCGATCAAAATGGCATGCAAACATGCGGGAAAAGGGTGTAAAATAAGGAGTGATCAAAATCCCCCAAGCTTGCCTCTTACTCGTCCTCGAGGAAGATAAGTAAAAAAGCGAACCCGGTGGATTCGGAAAACGAAAACGGCGACAAACTAAAAAAATGAAAAACGAAGAAGAATGAAAACCAAACGAAAATAAAGAAAGAAAGAAAGAAGAGGTAGGATGCTAGATCATTTTCTCAGGACGTGGGTTTCACCTACTCTTATAGCATGCACCGAGTGAGAAATACATGTCAAAGAATCTCATTTTGATATCATAGTAGAATAGTGCAAGTAGAAAATAGAAATCCCACGAACAATGGTATAATCATGAAAAACGGAATGATTTTAAAATTAACATCGCCTGAATCATCTAAAGCGGTATACAAGTCTCAGATCACACACTTTTCAATTGAACGCTTTCTATCTGGAGTATAAGAGTATCACATCATAGAATAGAGAGAATAGAAAAGTATGGGTTTCATGAAATGAATGCTAGGCTTAGATTTCTGGATTTCGTAAAGCTAGAAACAATCTCACCGAGTATAGAATATTACTTAGCCTAGGTTGTCGTGCAATGTCAAGTAGTCGCTCTCTCACACATCAATGGATCTCCTCCCCCAAGCTTATCTATAAGCGTGGTGGCACAAAAATATTTACATCCCCATTTTTATATAGCTCCAAAGGCAAAGAAGAGAAAGAAGAAAGAAAATAAGCGAGATGGGATCTTTTATTGAGGATTTTTCCTCTCTTTTTCCTTTTTTTTTCTTTCTTATATACAATGATCCCAACTCAAAGAGAGATAATGATATACGAGAATGTTCTTCTCTCTTTTATTATATTTTTTTTTTGAAATAAGAGGTTTGGAGCTAGGAATTAATAGCGGGGGAAATGCCATAAAATAGAATCACTAAGGGGAGATTCACCAATGATTTTAAAAGTAGAGAAATGATGTTCAAGATTTGTGGAGAAAGAAATAAATATAACTCTCGGCTCACTCTATAAGACATGCACGACAACTTCAGCAGGGTAATCTAATCTACTCAGTTTCGATCACAAAAAAGCTAACTAATCCAGATATATCATAGCTAACCATCGTTTAATCATCCGGAAGTGAAGTGTACAATTCATGCATATAGAAGTGATAAAGGAAAAGAAGTCAGTACTCCAGATATAGGCATTCAATGCGTGAATCTTGGTGTGTTTTCTGTGATAGCATACATATGAATATTCAGGCTCAGCTAATAATAAAATTTCATCCATTTTCATGAGGAAAAAGTGTGGGCTCCTATTTCTAAATGCAAGCGAGTCATAGCATATGATATCAGAAATGAAATCTAAGACACGACAAATATAGCATGCATATAGAATAAGCTAACTCCACGTAGACATCATCACAGAAAATTCATCTCTAGCATGAGATGAAAAAAAAAGAAGAAGTAAAGATAAAAGGAAAATAGAACTATGCAATGCGGCACACAGGAAAGTAAGGAAAACGTGATGCATGGCAAAACAAAAGGAAAATAACGAAAAATGAGTGCAAAGGTGAAAAGCGGTGTGAAAAACTGAAAATAAAGGTGGCAAATCGAAAAAGAACGTGAGAGCTCACTCCCCCAAGCTAAACGGCACAGTGTCCTCAATGTGCAAGGTGTGGCACACCGAGAGACAAGAAGTGTGAGGGGCTAGTGAGGATGCATGCATGGAAAATGAAAATAAAAAGAAAGAAATGAAAAAAAATATGATGCGGACATGATGCATGCACGGACAGGAGTGATATGAAAATAAATATAGTACCAAAAACGCTCCCTCTCTCCCAAAAAGATATATATAGATGTGATCAAAATGAGAATCCCAAGTAGATATGATATGATATGCGCATAAAGATATGATCAAAAATATAATCCCAAAAATAGTGAGGGGGAGGGGGGGTGGACAAAAAAAACATCAGGACCCAGCAGAGACGGGCAGCACAACGTCAGGAATGGATAAAGGCATCAAGAGTGCCTAAGAAGGCGGTGCCGCGCCGTCTCCGTCCTGAGGCGGAGGGGGTGGTGGTGGTGGTGTGGGCTGCTGAGCTGGGGTGGGCGTGGGAGTGGAAGCAGGTCGAGCGTGTGTGGGAGTGTGTGTGGGAACCTGCTGGGTGGGTGGGGGTACGCGCGGGAGACGCTCTAAGATCTGTGTCAGGCAGTAGTGGATCTGAGGGATCAGGTCAAAGCGTCCAGCCATCGTAGAGACGGTGGAGGACAGGGTCCGAAGGTCTCCTCTAAGACCACTCACCGCCACCTCAAGAGCACGTATGCTCTGCAGTACAGTGTCGGGCGGGGGTGGTGCAGAGGGACGCACCGGTCTAGGCTGCGCAGGGCGAGGCTGGCGTACGCGTGTGGAGTATGTAACGGGCTCAGCAGGGAATGGGACAAAAGGTGCCGTGCCAGGAAATGTGGGCCGGGCCTCAGTGTGAGGCCGGGGCGGGCGGTGAGAAGTGGAGGCAGCGGCAGCGGAAGAAGAGTACAAAAGCGGCTGCGAGGCGGCTAGTGAGGTCGGTGGCACAGAAGTGTGGACAGACGCCACGACGCTCTCGGAGAAGACGGCGGTAGTGGGGACAGAGGAATCTCCCGCTGGGGAAGAAGTGTGTGGACTAAAAGGCGCAATCCCAGCGGAGATCATGCTAGCCATGGTCTCCACGACCGCGGCGAACGAGGGCTCTCCACTCTCAACAAAGGTCTGCGGGCGCTGGGGGAGAGCGGAGCAAAGAGGCTCCACGGACAGAGGGCCGGAGGTGGCAGCGGGAGTGGTGGGGACAGCCTCGGAAGTGGTGACAGTGGTGGAAGTGGGCTCAGCAAAAGTACTCTCGACACAGGCAGAGGTAGGGACAGAAGTGTCAAGAGCAGTGGAAACGTCAGGAACAGGCTGAGAGGCCACAGGGTCGACGGGGTGGGCAGCAGGCTCGGCAGGGTGCGCAGCAGGGTCTGCGGGAGCAGCCTAGGCAGCGTGGGCAGCGGGGCCCTGCTCGGCCTCCTCGGCCTCGAGCACGTAGGCGGCGGGGATGAGGACATCCATATCTGGGAGCCAGTCAACGTGGGCCGGTGCAATCTGGGTCCGAGCAGGGCTCGGGAGAATCATGTAATCGGCCCCATAGGGGCCGTGCAACCAGACCCAGTGACGCTCACCGTGCGGACGCAGCATCTTCATCCGGGCCATAACGTCTATCGACAAGGAAGTGGGGCCCGGAACGCGTCGCAGGTCGTCGGGGAAATCCTCGCCGGTCATAAGAGCCAGCAGGGTAATCAGGCCGCCGCAGCATATCGGTGAGCGAGCGCCCACCGATACAATGATGCGGTCTAAGTACCATGCCGCGATATCGATCACGACGGTGGGGACAAGCTCATCTCCATCCCTAGACAGAGCTCTGGGACGTGTCATCGCATAGAGCATGTAAAGCTCTGGCGTAGACATCGTGCCCGGCTCATATCTGGCCAAAAAGGTAGTCGCCATGAGGCGCTGGGCAATGCGTAGGCAGGGATGTACGATGGCCGAGGCCTTGGCCCTACTAGGGTCAAAGGCGGCGTGGAGACCCGTGATACGTGCCCAGAAGGCACCGGCGTCGAAAGAGGGTGGATGGATATGTGTGGGGCCATAACCGCGATCGGCTCCGGGGACTGCGGGCCAAGAGAAAAATGCTCTCATCATATCGAGAGTGACCTGGCACTCTCGATCCATGAACCGGAATGAGCATCCCTCATCGGTCCGGGCGATCGAACTCAAAACCTCAAGTGTCGGACGGGTAAAAGTATCCGCCGACACCTGGAAAAAATCTCGCCAGCCCACGTTGTCGTACAACGTGAGCATCCCCTCAAGTACCCCCAGGCGTCCTAGGTCAGCGAGGTGTGCGAACCTGGAGGGTACGATCGAGCGCTGGGAGATACGCTCGAAGACGGCGCGGTGTGCGTCGTCTCGGAACGTAATCCCGAGCGGCCCGACCAGTGGAGCCGGTGGTGGTGGCTGTGGATCGGCGGGGAGAGGCTGTGCGGGCTGTGGGTGCGCTGCAGGCTGTGCGGGGTGTGCGGAGCCTGCAGGCTGTGCGGGGTGTGCTGGGTGTGTGGGGGACGGTGGAGGAGAGTCCTCCAACTCGTGGGAGGGGCCGGCATCATCCGACCGCTTCCGCTTGGCGGAAGCTCTCTTCGACCGCGGTCGTGTCCGGGGCGGCATATCTGCCCCGAGCGCGCGCCGAAAAAGTGAAAAGTGCGGCGTGTGCACAAAGAGTGGAAAGAGTTTACCCAAACACGCCGCGAGTGCTAAGTAGTGGAAGCGTGCGAAGTCCGCGCCTCCACGAAGTCCTGAGCAGCCCGTAGAAGCTCCCCTGAGCTCCCCTAAGCTCCAAAAAGCAACCTGCGCATGGAAAAGCGATATCAGCGAGTAATAATCAAAATGTATGGAGCAATAGGGGTATAACAGATAGATATGTGACTTGATTCGGGTTAGGGGTTCGATTGACACACGGATCCTCAAAAACTACGCAAAAGGAGAAGAAAATGGTGAAAATAAGCGAACCGGAGGTGATCGGAGACGGGGGTTGCCGGCGGCGACTCGGGCGGGTGGCGGCGACGGTCGGCCGGCGGTGGCAGGCCGAGCGGCGGCGCGCGCGGGCGAGTGGATGTTGGGCGAGGCGCGATCGGGCGAGGGGAAGCTGAGGGGGCGCGGGCGAAAGGGTTTATTTTCGTTTTCGAAAACTGCGCCTCCCCCTTGGCTTTATATTAAAAAGTTACGACTCGGCCGAGTGACGTGATCACTCGGCCGAGCGAGGCAAATAAAAATTTCTCCCCGATATCGCTTCGGCCGAGTGGCCTTGCCAGGCTCGGCCGAGTGGAGTAAATCCATTCGGCCGAGTGACTCAAGCTACTCGGCATGACTCGCCCAAGGAGGGTGTCTGTTTCACTCGGCCGAGTGAATATATATACTCGGCCGAGTAGCAGTTATAATGAAATGAGGAAAATAGACAGAGAGTTGGGTACAGCAGACTTCCCTTGTTCGTGAGCGGCTCGGCCGGACGAACTTCTGTACTCGGCCGAGTGACTAGTATACTCGGCCGAGTGAGCCTTGCATTCTGCTGTTTGTCTTTGTTTAGGCTCTAAACTCCGTCTTTCTTCCTCCAGTCGATTTCATGCTCCTCCTAAGCGTCGAACGCCTTCTTAGGGCGCTCCTCATCGTCTCGTTCAACCTCCTCATGATGATCTACCTATCTCCTCTCCTGTCAAGAAAAATAGGACCCGTTATCACAAAATTTTTGATCGGATGACTCAAAACACTAAAAATTTCTAAAACGAAAATAAAGAAAAAGCGAAAATAAAGCAAAAACCGTCGGGTTGCCTCCCGACAAGCGCTCGTTTTAGGTCGTGAGCTCGACCCCCTATAATTTTCAATCAATGCGGGATGTTTGGTGCATATGAGATGCACCCGTCAAACTTTCCGGGGAGCGTGCTTGGATTCGGACGTGGCGGCGAAGCGTTCTCCCGCGGTGGTCTCCTATCTCGAATAGTGTTGGGGGGAGGCTCCCCCAAGCTAGCATTTGCCCCGGTCAACGGCTTAGCCGGCGATGCCGATTTCCGTACCGGCGGAGCTTTCTTTGGAGACTTTGATTTCGAGAGCTTGCAGAGCTCTCGAATCCTTGCGACATCAGCGTCGCCTTCATCTTCATCAGCGGAGAAGTCGGGGGAATCATCATTATTGTCCTCATGGCCTAAATCCGGGCCTTCATCCAATTCTTCATCAAAAAGGGCACCAATTGAGTGAGGAATCGCCTCCTCTATCACCTCATCAAGGTGGTCCGAGAGATCATCTGACCGCTCTTTAAGCAAATATACTCTATTGATTTCGCCCGTCGGGATCCCCTCGGAATAGTGCTTTAGCCTTTGCCCATTTACTTTGAATGTGGTACCTTCCTTGCTTTCCAACTCGAAAGCTCCTCCCGGTTGTATGTGCTTGATGGTGAAAGGTCCCGACCAACGTGACCTCAACTTACCGGGAAATAGTCGGAGTCGGGAATTGTAGAGCAAGACCTTGTCTCCCACCTTGAAGTCCGTGACAGTTATGCGGGCATCGTGGAAAATCTTGGTCCTTTCCTTGTAAATTCTCGAGCTCTCATAAGCGTCTCTCCTTATTTCATCAAGTTCGTTGATGTCCAAGAGTCGCCTCACCGCCGCACTCTTATAATCGTAGTTAAAGGTCTTGATGGCCCAATATGCGCGGTGTTCCAACTCTACCGGCAAGTGGCAAGCCTTCCCATAAACTAGGCGGAACGGTGTGGTACCGATGGGGGTGCGAAAGGCCGTGCGATAGGCCCATAGAGCATCGTTTAGCTTCATTGACCAATCCTTTCTAGACCGATCTACTGTTTTCTCGAGAATTTGCTTGATTTCTCTATTTGAGACTTCTACTTGGCCGCTTGTCTGGGGGTGATAAGCCATTCCAACTCTATGATTTACCCCGTACTTCTTTAGCATGGCTTCAAACTTGTTCTCTATGAAGTGGCTTCCCCCGTCACTTATCAAGGTACGCGGCACTCCAAAGCGCGGAAAGATATTTTGCTTGAAGAATTTGGAGACGACCCTCGCATCATTAGTAGGGGTGGCAATAGCTTCCACCCATTTGGAGACATAGTCAACGGCCAATAGGATGTACTTGTTGCCGTTGCTCGACGGAAAAGGCCCCATGAAGTCTACTCCCCAACAATCAAAAAGCTCAATCTCCTGGATGGGTCTCATCGGCATCTCATTGCGCTTGGAGATATTCCCGGTCCGTTGACATCTATCGCAACCCTTCACAAAAGCGTGAGTGTCTTTAAACATTGTGGGCCAGAAGAATCCGCTCTGCAAGATCTTAGCGGTTGTTTTAGAGGCGGCATGATGTCCCCCGCATGGTAGACCGTGGCAATGCAAAATGATAGACGTTGCCTCCTCTTTAGAAACACACCTACGGATGACACTATCTTTGCATATCTTGAAAAGGTAAGGATCTTCCCAAAAATAGCTACGGACCTCATGCATAAATCTCCTCTTTTGTTGCGTGGACATCCCATGCGGTTTGATTCCGCACGCCAAGTAGTTGACGAAGTCCGCGTACCAAGGTACTTCCTCGGTCCTTACCGCATATAGCCTCTCATCAACAAATGTGTCGTCAATAGGTAAACTCTCATCCTCCTTGTCGCGAATGAGCCTAGATAAATGATCCGCCACGACATTGTCTGTACCCTTCTTATCTCTGATCTCTAGGTCGAATTCTTGCAACAAGAGTATCCACCTAATCAACCGGGGTTTGGCCTCCTTCTTGTTTAAAAGATACTTCAATGCCGCATGGTCGGTGTGGACAATCACCTTGGAACCGAGGAGGTAGGAGCGAAACTTCTCTATGGAATAGACGACCGCTAGAAGCTCCTTTTCGGTAGTTGTGTAGTTTTTCTGCGCGTCATCCAATGTCTTGCTTGAGTAGTATATCGCATGAAGCTTCCTATCTTTCCTCTGTCCCAATACCGCTCCAATGGCTTGGTCGCTAGCATCGCACATTAGCTCAAAAGGGAGGCTCCAATCCGGCGGTTGAATGATGGGCGCTGAGACTAGCGCTTCCTTCAAGGTGTTGAAAGCTTGCAAGCATTCTCCTGAAAAGTCAAAAGGAACATCTTTAGCGAGTAAGGAAGTAAGTGGTCTGGCAATCGAGGCGAAATCCTTAATGAAGCGGCGGTAGAACCCCGCGTGACCAAGGAAGCCTCTAATGCCCTTAATATTAATAGGAGGAGGATGTTTTTCGATTACCTCAATTTTAGCTTTATCTACCTCGATTCCTCTTGAGGAAACAAGATGCCCGAGGACTATACCTTCCGTGACCATGAAGTGACACTTCTCCCAATTGAGAGTGAGGTTGTTTTGTTGGCACCTTTTTAGGACTTTAGGGAGATTTTCCAAGCAAGAGTCAAACTCACTTCTGTAAACCGAGAAATCATCCATAAAAACTTCCATAATATTCTCAATATAATCGGAAAATATGGATGTCATACATCTTTGAAAAGTGGCGGGAGCATTACAAAGGCCGAACGGCATCCTACGGTATGCGTAGGTGCCATAGGGACAAGTGAAAGTTGTCTTTTCTTGGTCATCTTCGTGCAAAGGGATTTGGAAAAAACCCGAATACCCGTCTAGATAGCAAAAGTATTTATGGTTCGCGAGGCGTTCAAGCATTTGATCGATGAATGGCAATGGGTAATGGTCCTTTCGGGTGGCTTTATTGAGTCTCCTATAGTCAATGCACATTCGCCATCCCGTGACAGTGCGCGTGGATATTGGCTCACCTTTGTCATTTTTTATGACAGTAATCCCTCCTTTCTTGGGGACGACGTGGACGGGGCTAACCCATCTACTGTCAGAGATAGGATAAATTATACCGGCTTCAAGCAATTTTAGGATTTCCTTTTTAACCACCTCCTTCATGTTCGGGTTCAACCGCCTTTGAGGCTCTATGGAGGTGGCTTCGGTATCCTCCAAATGGATCCGATGCGTGCAAAGCCTAGGGCTTATCCCTTTAAGATCGGAGATAGTGTATCCCAAGACATCTTTGTGGCTCCTAAGGACGTCTAGGAGTTTTTCAAGTTGATCTTTTGTGAGGTGGGAATTGACTATCACCGGAAAAGTCAATTTATTACCCAAAAAGGCATACCTTAGATTCGGCGGTAATTGTTTAAGCTCTACCTGAGGTGGCGCTGCTTCTTCCACCTTTTCAGCTCGCATGAATTCGGCTTCTTCCTTGTCATCCTGGTTTAGCTCATCTTCAGGTGGAATGCTTTCTTGTGACGAGTCAGACTCGCTACTTAGTGAGGATGATGCATCGAAGTAGGCGCCCTCTGATTCAGTGCTAGCATCGCCAAAACCTTCACTCTGCTCCGGTTCGTACCTGGAATCAAGAAACACATCAGACGATTCATAAAAACAAGAGTGAGCGTCATAAAGTGTAACACCCGGAATGTCGGTTTGCTCGAAGGGTTCTTCGGGAGCATAGTGCTCTTCGACATTTGCTCTATTGTCTTCGAAATACAATTTGTCGTCGACCACGTCAACTCTGACATTGCCTCCGATAGTTCCTTCCGGGGAGATTTGGTCCATCACAAAGCTAGCAAATAGTTGTTCGTCGGGGTCCGTGATATTGATAGCAAATGCTCCGGTAGCGTGGACCTCGTCGACAAGCTCCTTAAGGAGGTCTGTGAAGGTGTCATGATCTTCTCGACTGAGTTCTATTGTTGGTGTTGCATCCCCCATTCTCCCTGTTAAGATCTTATGCGAAATGCGGGGAGAATATGCAAATAGGGCTACGAATGAAGTTAGGATAAGATAGAGAGGGAAGTAAAGGAAGAAAGTAAGAAGAAATAACCGGGTGGTCGGTGCCGAGCACCGTCAAAATGCCCCTCCCCGGCAACGGCGCCAAAAACTTGGTCGCGCCCCGGCGTACAGGTCCCGAGGCGACGGTTGTAGTTTTACCGCAAGCGCACGGTATAGCGGCGAGCGGGTATCGAACACAGGGAGGACGAATGACCGTGCTTGCTCCTAATCAACCTGGCTATTCAGAGGGATAATTGCCTTGGGCGATCCTGTCACAATCGTCAGACAAAAGTGCAAAATATCAAATCAAATAAAGAACGCCTAGGGAATGGGGAATCCCCACTACTCACCGTATTTCACAATTGTGGTTTGCCGGTATCGAAATCGCTAGGATGAGAATTCGGATGAACTAGTTGCAACTAAATGTGGAACCAGGCTCACGCTCTCGCGCTGTTGCCGGTCTATAGCTATCCTGGGTTTGGGTCCAATCTCTTGCAAACCCTAGCCTAGGGAAGCTAGCATTAGGATCAACATCATCGTCCAATTGCGCACCGAGCCCAATCTCTTGCAAACTCGGTCCATAATCTAGATTAGGATAGTTCCTACCCGTCCAATCTCTTGCAAACGGGTATCGGCACGGAATTGCAACCGGAGATCCTAGCATCGGTCCAATTTCTTGCAAACCGATACTTCGAAAATCCGACTCCAACCCAATTCGGATTTCTAGGGCTTCCCATCGAATTGGGATCCAATCTCTTGCAAATCCCAATTGATGTGAATACCTAGCTATCCGTAGTAATTCGATCCCAATCTAATCCCTAATAACAATCCTGGCTCAATTCCTACCAATTCAACACAAATACGAAATTGGGCTCGTAGGGTTCATCCCCACGCCCCAAGACGTGGAGACTACTCACTAATCATAGCAATAGCACAATAATTGGCAAAGAAATAGACAATGGAATTCATCACAACTATGATATAAACAATAAAAATAGAGTTTTTGTGGAAGAGAAGTGCAAACCAATGTAGATCTTCAATCAACCCAACAAAAATCCAAGTTTTTCTCTTCACCAATCACAATTAATAAAGCTAAAAAGTAGACTCAAAAAGCTGCAAAAAATCTAAGAGGTGGCTCCTCAAACTAGGGTAAAAACAGAGCTTAAATAGCCCCAAAAATCGTCTAAAAATCCTGACCAAAACGCCCCTGCACAGCCTGTTTTCCGCAAATTTCGCTACAGGCAGCGCATCGCACTCGGCCGAGTGACAAAAGTCGCTCGGCCGAGTGAAACCCCTGTCAATTTCCAGTAAGTCGTGGGCTTCAGGGGTCTTCAGTTCGGGGGCGGCTCGGCCGAGTGAGTTGTCGTCACTCGGCCGATGGCTTCACTTCACTCGGGCGGACGGGATTTGCCACTCGGCCGAGTGGGTCTTCTGAAGCTCAGACGGCCGAAAAACAGTAACTTCGGTCTTTTTGAGGGCCTTCGTCTGGGCGCCACTCGGGCGGACGTGGTATCGTCACTCGGCCGATGTGGTCTCCGTCGCTCGGCCGAGTACACATGGAAGTCGTGTCTGAACGGGTCGGCCGAGCAGTGTCTCGCTGGTCGGCCGAGTGGCTCCTCCACTCGGTCGAGTGGGACACAAAAAATGCCCAAACTGGTCGTTTTGGCCTCCTCGTCGCTCCGGCGACGTCCATTCTTCTTCCACTCCTCTCCAACAGCAAAATACCCCTCGGGGAGGTCGTCGGTGGCCGTCTAGATTACACGCATCTCGAGATCACTCCTAATCGCGCCAAATCACCTGAAATGCGACAAAAACAACAAATCGTGAAAAGCATCGCAATATCGTCGATATATCGTGAAAAACATGATTTGGGCGATCAAAATGGCATGCAAACATGCGGGAAAAGGGTGTAAAATAAGGAGTGATCAGATGCACACAATCGATGGCAATTGAGCAAAATAGTAATGCTAGAGCAAAATTGAAAATGGAGCTAAGGAGAGAAGTTACCCAGTAGAGAAGACAATCCTTGCTCGTAGATCACCCAAGCAACGCAATCGATGGGAGTGTGAAGCTGCGGCACGTCTCTTCAACAATTTTTTTGAAATTGAGGGAGTTGGGCGAAAACTAGGGTTTGGATTGGGTTAAATGGAAGAGAGAGAGAGATAGAAATCGATGGAAGGAAGGTAGGAGAGAGTGGAGAGATCGATTGAGGGGCTATGGGGGTTGGTTGAGGGTAGATCGTGGCCGGTTGGAGCTTGGAGAAGTCGAAACGGCGAAGGGGCAGTCGAAGTCGGGTGAAGGAAATGAGTCGGGCGAATCAGGGGGTATTTATAGAGTTTCGGGTGAACCGATCGGGTGAGTTTTCACCCGATCGGTTGGTTATTATTTCGAAAAATTTGCTGAAAAGAGGCTACAGGTGAACCGATCGGTTGAGTTTTCAACCGATCAGTTGGCCGCTTCACAATTTTTCACGAGACTTCTGTGCTTTTCACTCGGTCAGTCACACGACCATGCTTCATATCAACCGATCGGTTGATTAAATCCCCAAATTTCCCGAGACTTCTGCACTTCTCATACGATCAGCCACCTAGTCTCAGTTTGTATCACCCGACCGGTTCGCTGGAGAACGGATACATGCCATTGTCTGATACGTCCCACCCGATCGGTTGAGGGTTCAACCGATCGGTTGGGGGCTTGTTTCCTGCAAAAGTTCACAAATGGCCTAAGTCCCTCGATGAAAGTTCCCGTGGCTGAATTTATTCAACAAAATAAGAAAAATAAACCAAAAAGTAATCCTAGAAACAAAGATGAGGGTTTAGAACATGGGTTGCCTCCCATGAAGCGCTTTTGTTTAACGTCGTTTGCTCGACGCCCGGTTGATGATTTTCAAGGAGGGTGGGAGTGGTGCCCAATGTTTGGCATTCTTTCAGATTATGGAGTGGTGGTCTCCGGTGTCATCGGCGATGATAAGTAGACTTGCTCGACGATCCTCCCTCCGCTGATGGTATCCAGAGGCTTCTCCCATATATTGGCATCTACCGCCACTCTTCTTAAGATCCGGATCTCATCACCGGTAAGCCTCATGGGCTCTTTCCCTTTTTTCCTCGTCGGATGAGCTTTTTGGAATCCGGGAGGGGTCGTATATGAGACAACCGCTTCTCCAGCAACATCTTCTTTCTTCAGACCGACATGTTCTTCAAGGTCCCCCAAGCTGTCGAGGGAGATTCCTTGAGAGAATTTCCCAGGCCCCAGTTTCCACAGCTCTTTCTTCCTCATTGTCCAGCATATTGCAACCAGGTTCATCCGGGGGGGTGCTTCATAGATAACCCCAAGTCGAACTCGACCTTTTCGTCGCCAACATTAAGGGATAACTTCCCTTTCTTCACGTCTATTAGCACGACAGCGGTGGCCATGAAGGGCCGTCCAAGGATGATGGGCGTATGAGTGTCTTCGGGCATATCCATCACCACGAAGTCTACCTGCACATGTACTCCACTGACGTTAACGGGCCGGTCGTCTACAATTCCCACCGGGTATTTGACCGATCTATCGGCTAATTGAAGTGTCATACCTGTGGGCTCCAGGTCTCCCATCCCTATCCTCATGTATAGTGACAGGGGCATTAGACTGACGCTCGCTCCTATGTCCACGAGCGCCCGATGGATCTTCACTTCCCCAATTGAATAAGGAATGGAGAAGCTTCCCGGGTCTTTTAACTTGGGCGGATTCACTTGCTGGATGAGAGCACTACATTCCGCCGTGAGAACGACCTTTTCCTTTCTCGAACCCCTCGTCACCAAGTCCTTTAAAAAATTTTGCATAGGAGGGAATTGTCTCTATGGCTTCGAGGAACGGGATCTGCAAACTCAAATCCTTGACCATAGCGAAGAACTTGCCGTATTTTTCATCAATTTTAGCCTTGGCAAGTCATTGTGGAAAAGGCACAACATGCTTGAAAACTCTAAGGTTCTCCTCCTCTTCCTTCTTCTTCTCTTCTTCAGGGACTCCCTCCGGAGTCATATCCTTTGGTGACGAAGCTCCGTCGTCATTCGATTTTTCAATTGGTCGCCCACCGACCAACGGAGCTTCCGGTTCCTTAGCGGGCACTCTTGTCGGAATTTGTGTCCCCCTTCTCAAGACGATAGCGGACACATTCGCATGTTCATGCGTTGGTGACAAAGTCTGATTTGCCCCCCTCGGATTCACTTTCGGTTGACCGGGTAATTGGTTTTGTGCCCTTTGAAGGTTTGCCACTTGTAACCCAGCTGGGTTACTTGGTCAGTGAGGGCCCTCTGCCCCATCTCTAGCTTCAAATTCATCTTCTCTTGATTTGTGATATACTGAGTCAAAAGGGACTCAACCGGAGAGATGACTCGCTACTGACCATATGCATGCTGCTGCTGCTGCATGGGCTGCTGATTCCTGAGGGAATACTGTTGGTACATTTGTGGGGGTTACTGCTATTGCTGATACTGCTGCTGCTGCTGTTGCCTAGGCGGCTGATATACTTGTTGTTGCGGCTGCTGAAGCTGCTGGTACGGCGCCCGATAGCTAAGATTTGTGTGGTTCTGGTTATTCGGAGAATAAACCGGATTGGAGCTAGTCTGGGGTGGATACGGCGCATTACCCGTAGGGTTGAAGAAAAGTGTGCTAGCTTGATACACCGGTGGTGAAATGTCACCACCCTCGAAGTCTCCCAGGACTTCCGCTTCCACCACAGATACTTGTTGGGTGCCGACACCACCAGCTCCTACCATGAGCGCTGAGATCTGGGTCGATAGTAAATCAAATTTGCTAGACAACTTGTCGACGTCCTCGACTCTATGAATGCCTCCAGATCTAGGTGTTGCACGCTCGTCACACCACCGCTCATTGTTTGATGCCATGTTTTCCAAGATATTGTCGGCATCTTCTTCACTTCTAGACATGAAGGACCCCCCATCCGCAGTGTCCATCAAAGATTTCAAGTCATCCATCAGCCCGTTATAGAATAGATTAATAATCTGCCACTTTGGAAGCTCGTGATGAGGGCATCTCCGCTGCATCTCTTTGTTTCTTGTCCAAGCTTCATGCAGGGGCTCGTGGCTGGCCAGGGAGAATGAGGAGATCTCACTCCTCAGCTTCATTGTCTTCCCCGGGGGAAAGAACTTAGTCAAGAACACATTCGAGAGATTCTCCTATGTGTTGAAGGTGTTCGGGTCCTTTCCCCTAAGCCATTGCTTGGCCTTATCCCGTAGAGAGAAGGGGAATATCTTCAGACGGATTGCTTCAGTGGTGATACCATTAATCCTGAATGTGTCACACTTCTCAAGGAAGGAGTCAAGATGTTCAATAGGGCTCTCCATGGGTGCCCCAGAGAATTGATCATGCTGGATCCACGTCACTAGTGACGGCTTAAGCTCGAAGCTCTGGGCTAAAATAGCCGGAGGTTGAATGGAGGAGGTGGACCCGATGGATGGCATCGAGTACTCCAGCAGGGATTTATGCGTGGCGTATTCTCCCCCATGGCTTCAGACTCTTCTCTTCTTCTCTTCTCTGCGGCTAGACGCCTCAGAGTGGCGTTAATTTCCGGGTCAATAGGAATCAAGTCGTCTAGACTCCTTGTATTCCTGTGCATGAAAAACAAGAAATACCCGTGAAGCAAGTATGGGATAGGAACAGATTAAAACAGAAAAAAATAAAAATAAAAAATAAAAATAATAAAAATAATAAAAAATGAAAATGAAGAATGCGAAAACTATCACGAGGTATGGATATGAACTAGACTCAAGAGTTCGAAGGTCCTAAAATTAACAAGCATGTTGCCTCCCGGGCAACGGCGCCATAAAGCTTGACGTCCCCCGCATTTTTCGATCTCATAAGAGTGCAGTTGGATTGGGGGATACCAGATTTAAAATATTTGTACCACAAGCGCACGGTGTTGTAGTATGGCTTGGGGGTCGAACACAGGGAGGCGTGGTTGTGCTTGTTTCTAAGAGGAACCAATTCACCCTACGGGTGAGCTAGCCCGATCGATCGATGGTTTGTCATGGAATGTAAATACAGAGGTTAAACAATATAAAGGAAAAACCCATGACTTCGGTTTCCACCCTATCATGTGTTCTCGCTATTACGCCCTACAGATAGGAAAACGATCAGAATTAGGGTTTGGTGGTGAGACATTGCCTCTAAGAGTGATACCAGTGTCCCATGGGCCAGATATTCCGGTCGGTGCACAGGATGATACACCGAACTACCCGAGTTCGGTCGATGGGCATTCCCATGTCCATTAACACCGACCGACTCTGGGAGCACTATGCTCGCAACGATAACTCCCAAAATCTCATCATGCCGCTCCTGTACGCTAGGATTCGATGTCTACTCTAAGGGTGTGAGCTATGGCTAGGGAGTCAACCGCCAAGTTTATTCCCCTTGGCCCTACGATCAAAGGCGGTCTTTTTCTCGCCGATGACAATGAAACACCCCGCGTAACCTCTAAATTCCTAATCCCTATTGAAATCCTAGTCCTATGGATGCATCAGGGAGAACTGACGAAGGGGTTTCTGTAACGGCCAATATTTTTAGACGTGTTTTCGATTTTGCGTACCAGTATTTTCTTCAGTCATTCAGATAACTTTTCGTCCGTACGTGTCGACGCGAGCGCGTCACTGAATTCGTTTTACCGTGTCGTTATTATTTACCATCAAGTTTTAACTATAATAATTTAACTTAATTATTCTGCTAATTACATTTTAAATCTTAATTACTTTAATTAATTTCACTAATTACTTTTTTCATTTTTAATAATGACTTATTAAACTCACTTAATTACGTAAATGTCTTAACCCTTAACTACATGACAACACACACATTTTAAACAACCAGATACATCTTCTGAAATCAAAGTTGGCTTTCTCCTTGTTTTCGTTTGAGCAAAACAATACGTCTCTACAAAGTCTGAAGATTGCATTAAACACCATCCCAATCAAATTAATATTGCTTTGACAAAACGAGAGAGGTGTCTCCCTGCTCATCTTCTTAAGCCCGTATTCTCCCCTGCAGATTGATCTGCAAATCCTCCATCAGTTTTCTAAAAACAAGAACCCAATTTCACCAAATCTGTTCATCAATCCACAACCACAATCAAAACCCAAATCCATCATCTTCCCAACACAAATCTCTCAAACAAATCAGCCCTACAACACATTCAATCAATCCCAAACTGATTTCTTTTTGAAATCAGAAAATCAAGAGGACAAATCAAACCCAAATTCGAAATCAACCCCACACTTTTTTTTGAAGATCAGAAATCAAGAGGAAAAAAAAACGAATTTCAGATCTGAAACCAACTTCGGATCTGAGATCAAAGCAAGCTTCAACCTTCTCCGATCTTCTTCTTCCTCCTTCCTCCCTTGGTCGACCCCTCACCCTCGCCTGAAGCGTGTGCGCCCAGCAGCTGCCTCCGGCCATTCCCGCAACCCAGCTGTGCACGCCGCCGCTGGGGAACCGCCCGCGCCGCCGGAGAGCACGCGCCGGAGCCGTCGTCGTCCGCCCCTTCTTCCTCCACCGTCGCGCGTAGGTGAGTGCCCCCTCTCCTTTGATTCACACGAGTCCTTTGCTGCTATTTTAAATTGAAATCAAAAAAAGAAAAAAGAAGGGAAGAACCGACAGAAGGCTGAGAGAGAAGAGAGAGGGACTGTGAGAGAGAAAGTGTGTTAAAGGGGAGGCAGACTTAGAAAGGAAAGGGTTATTTATCTCTATGTTCATAGCAATAAATAACTAGTGTAATTATTTTTAACAGATGACATATGCCTCTACAAGTGACCCAAAACAGTTAGGAGTAATAAAATTATTAAACAACTTATAGATCAAATCAATAGTTGTCCTAACTGTATTTATAAGCATGTAGCTATAAATGTATGTTAACTTGTTAGGTACAGGTGATATTGGTGAATTGTAGGTAGACTCATTATATTATTTTAACCATGTTATTATTTAATGTTAAGTAAAATTAAGTTATTTTTAATTAAAATTGATGTTAGTTTGTTAATGATAAGTTCAACATATTGATATGATTAAATACTGTTAGTGTAAATAAATAGAGTATACCATGTTAGTGTAACAAAAATAAACACCACCCTAGTCAGAGAGCCCAATAAAATTAGACAAACCCACTTTAAGGATTAACTTGATATGTTGACTATCTCACAAAAATCTAATTCATTGAATTGTTTAACCGAAACAGAGAACCGGACATACCGGCACGTAGTATCCGTCCAAACGAACCCACGATAACAGATACCATCGGGAACAGGCAAGTGATACTTGCCAGTAAATGTTTAGGCCACGTTTTTAGGCCAATTTATTTGTTAGCGTAAAAGAGACTAGGCAGTGAAACGATATCTGCCTAGACGCCTTTTTGATCTAGTTTGACAACAAAACTAGATCCGACACTTTACCTGCTTTCATTCATGCTGCCATGCCATGTTTACTTTTCAATTAACGATATGCACTTTAACTGCTCATCCCATGTCATGTCATGCATCATGTGTTCTTCGTGATTGAGTAGCACACGCTACAAATATTATTGCTATTGAGGCTAGGCACCTGCTTTTGCAGGCACAACCCTATGCCATATTGAAAAACACTTCCTGGCTCATGATCCAGAAGCGAGCACAGTGTTGTTGGGAAACCAACGCTCGATACACGTGGAGGGGTAGGGTTAAGCGACCACTCAGCGTAGAAGTGTGCCCGTACAGCCACTTCAGCTGTAAGGCGTAAACCCTGTGCACAAAGTGAATGGATAATGTTTCGTGTTTCTGTTACTTGTATTACATGCTTCATGTCATATTAAAATTGCTGCATCCTTAAAATGTCTTATCACCTCATTATATTAGAACTGTTAGTTGTTTCAGTTTATTATATCCTTGCACAAAATTTCTCTGTTTCCCTTGGGAGACTTTTGCTGACA
The DNA here is from genome assembly GCA_030789695.1 of Scilla litardierei. Taxonomy (NCBI): domain Eukaryota; kingdom Viridiplantae; phylum Streptophyta; class Magnoliopsida; order Asparagales; family Asparagaceae; genus Scilla; species Scilla litardierei. The sequence continues at coordinate 77,347,226 of CM061137.1, forward strand.
TGTGCCCTTTTCTCTTTGGGTGTCACATGTCAGGCTTTGAGACCTAACAGGTAGCAGAGGACGAGCAGTTCGTTGACACTGAGTTTGAGGTCCCTGCTGAGACCGAGTTCGAGGACACCGGTGACCAGTCCTAGACTCGTTTGGAGTCTCCCCTTAGTTGTTACCTTTCCTTAGTTGCTGTTAGGTTTCGGTGCGTAGCACCTATCTCTCTTTGTTTTCTTTGGCCATGCTTTAGGCCTCTGTTCAGACTTTGTACTTTGTGACTTTCTATGTGATGTTTGGAATATTTTGTTGGATGTCTGGTGGATGTTTCTTTTATCTGCTTTATTATTGTTGTTGTTTCGTCGCAATGCAAGGACCTGCTACTTTTAGAAATTTTTACAGACGCTTATCAGACTGCAGCTTCACAGCTCCACGTCTGAGCGGACCTTCTCACATCTCGCCTTCCATATTAGGGAAGCGGGGCGTGACAGTTTCCACCGAAATCCCAGATTTGGGAACTACTCACACATTATAGCTAAAAAGCAATCTAAATGAAAATCAACAGTAAAACTCATGATCATGCAATTGAAACACGGTAGTAGCAATGCAATTAAGACTATATTAAAGTTTGACAAAGATCAGAGAACTTACAGATAACAATAAAATTCCAGCCGTCATAAATGGAGAAAAAGACAGAAAAATACAAAGCTGCGTTTTCTAAAAACTTAGGCATCTATATATAGAAAACGACTTCACCCGATCGGTTGAAGTATCAACCGATCGGGTGAGCTGCTTGATTCTTCGGCTGCGGTCTTCAGAAACTTCAACTGGATGCTTGGAATGATTGGGTGAAGCAAGCGAGTCATCATTTGAGGAGATGCGGTCATCAGGTGAACCGATCGGTTGAGTAATCAAACGATCGATTGGAATTGTCCTCAAAATTGACAGAGACTTCCGTCGACTTCATACGGTCAGTGAACCGCCGGTTAGGCTCTCCGGGTCGTCTCTTGAAAGAATCGGCTACAGATGAACCGATCGGGTGAGATGTCACCCGATCGGTTGGAATTCAGCTCCAAGTTCCCGAGAACTCTGATGTGTTCAACTGGTCGGCAACCGGTCGGTTGATGCTGCACTTCGCTTCAGCTTGCGTCCGGGTCGAACACGCGTGCATTACCCGATCGGTTGGCTGTGCCCAACCGATCGGGTGGGGGCTGAAAAATGGCGATCTTCGTAGCTTGGCCCCCTGATCACGCGTGACACCTCCCGTTGCTCTGGGGACTTATGATATCTTCGGTATATGTCCCTTACATTGGCGATCTCCTGCAAATACACAAAAACACCAAAAAGTGAAAGAAAACTAAAAATCCCAAGAAAATGGGCACGAGACGACGGAAAACAACGGAAAAACACAAAGAAGGCGTGCGTGAATATATAAAATATACACACACGTCAGAACCAAATGAATCTAATTTCAGATTTGTGATGAATGAACTTCTACGTTGCTAGAATTGGTAGGAGGTTAGGTTGTGATTGATTTAATACGAATAGCTAGGAATTTCCTTCGATTGGGGTTTGCAAGAGATTGGATTCTAATCGATGGAAAGGCCTAGATATTCAATTTAGGTTTATAATCGAGATTCTCTAGACTTGGTTTACAAGATATTGGACCAAAGCAAGTATTTTTATTATAAATCTATACCCATATTCGTTTGCAAGAGATAGGACGAATACGAACTATCACAACCTAAATCATAACTCGAGTTTACACGAGAGTGGGCTCGTGGTGCGATTGGACGATGATGTCGATCTTCATGCTAATGGCTTAGGTTAGGGTTTGCACGAGAGTGGGCCCTAATCTAGGTTGCTATAGACCGGCAATAGCGCGAGAACGTGAGCTTAGTTCTCTATTCAGTTACGACTAGTTCACCTCAACACAAATCTAGTAATGTTGAGATTCACGATTCACAGAGATGTATGACGATCCGTAGTGGGGATTCCCTAAACCCTAGACACTTTTATTATATTATATTTGAATCGATATTTGACCAACATCCTTATCATCGACACCGACATCCATCACCATTGTCATTACATCATACCATAACCATCTCCACCAATAAAACATTCATAGTCGAGCCAACCTAGGATAGATTGGAACCAACACCACCTCCTCGTGTTCGATACCTGTTCGCCACTTGACCATGCGCTTGATGTAAAACTACAGTCGTTCTCCGGGTGTATATCCAGGGCCGATCAGTACCTTTATACTGACCTTCAAATTAATTGGGAAAAGAGCTCCGCTATATTCAGTAAAGGTTCGAGCAATCCAAGTAGCCGCTGATATTCTTGATATTAAACTGGTAAACTCTTTCACTGTCTACATTGGATTGCCTCTTTCTTCAAATTACCCTAAAGCTCCAATGTATGCTCCTTTGGTTGATAAGTGCAAGAAACGACTACTTGGTTTGTCTTCTTCTCTCCTCTCCATTTCGGGGAGAATAGAGCTAGTTCGCATCATGATATATGACATGGTTGCTTTTGGATGCATGCCTACCGCATCCCACCGTCAGTTATGTGCTCCATCAGTACAGCTTGTAGGAAGTTTATCTGGGGGAAACATCATATCTGGGCCTGGCACACTTATTCTTCCCTAAGGAAGATGGGGGAGTAGGATTGAGACTTCTTTCAGATCTTAATGCAGCTTCAGGAGTTTGTTTGACTTGGAAACTCTTATCTTCTGATGGCCCCTGGGCGAAGTACACAAGGGATCATTATAACTTGGTGGCAGATGGTTTCTACCTCTCCAAGGCCAGGGCTACCCAGTATGGGACTTGAAAATTTCTGCTTCGGCGTCGTAATACATCTCAAAAGCTTATCAAACGTATTGTCAAAGATAGATCAGTTACATCTTTCTGGTATGACAATTGGCTCCCTAGTGGACCCTCAGCACACCTTCAAGAGGTCCCTGCTGGTGTGAAAAAAGTTGGTTAGTGACTACTGGTCTTCTGATGGTTGGATAGATGACCCAGATATTCGTACTCTCCTCCCCATGCTCCAAACGATTTCTCTTGGTTATGGATGCGACCTCTGGGAGTGGGTTCCCGGTCTTGAATGCCACTTTCGAGACGGGTGGGATGGCTCACGCACTAGGGGCACCCCTTTGCATACTATAGTGTGGTTTGGTACATCAAGCATATCCCCAAGATGGCAATCACCATACTCCACGCTTTTCATCGTAAACTTCACACTAGAGATACTGTATATAAGTGGGGGATTGCAATTGACAAATCCTGCACTATGTGATGGTGATGCTGATGAGTGTATTAGACACCTCTTTTTAAATGCAATTGTACTTGTTATATCCTCTACCGGAGTCTACTCAAGCTGGGTATCACTGTAGCGGCACCCTCATCTCTTGAGGGGATCAGGGACCTCCTACTCTCACTCAATAGCAAGAAAGATAGTGTAACGACCTGTATTTTTAGCTATGCTGGAGTTGAGTTCTATTATGAATGTCTACCATTACTATACTTTTGTTATGTTGATTTAAATATTATCCTTACATTAAGTTAACTTATTGTAATTTGACATGGGGCTTCTCCCAAGTCTCATGTCCCCATCGTGAACGAAGTCATTAAAAAGATTGGTAATGTTGAGTCTTCGGCGGATGGTTGGAAGACATTTTACCATGGGAAGAAGAGAGCGGCTAACCCTCGTGATAGAGAGCATAATCGTGGAGGAAGTATCAACAATGGCCCCTACAGACATAATCAGAGGAGATCTTCTTGGTCGAGGGCTCAAGGCGACTTACGCTTTGGGCGGATATCAAATCGCTCAATGATCCAGCAAGAGGGAATTAAACCCAAGCCTACAGCAGACCAGGTGCTTGTGAAAATTCTAGTTCGACCTGAAGAAACCATTCGTATTAGTCCAGATGCTAGTAAGAAGTCCTGGGTCGACATTTTTTCATCTCGTCACAAATATGCCGACTCTTTGGTGATGAATCACGTCCCACCAGTAGAGGTTGATGATGGTATTGCTAAAGTATGGGTAGCTACCTCCCTATTGGAGACTGGTGCTGCAAGATGGAGAAATTCACTTGTTGGATATGTTTTAGGTGACATTCCCTACTACTGGCAAATTAAGGCCTGGATGGAACGACTGTGGAAACTAAAGGGGGGTCTGCAGATTTTCAGTAAGGAAAACGGGTTTTTTTACTTTCGATTTGAGAAAGAGGAGGACTGTAACACTATTCTCCATGGTGGGCCCTGGCTTTTTGACGGAAGATTAGTAGTCTTACAACGTTGGAGCCCCACGGTCATGCATGATCACGACTTCCTTACAGCTGTACCGGTATGGATTCAAATCCACTCTCTCCCCCTTCATATGTGGTCTATGGACATCCTGAATCTTGTCGCTAGTGGTGTGGTACTCCACTATGCCTTGACCGTGCCATATCAAATTTGGATCGTATTACTTACGCTCGATGTTTGGTTGAGGTCGAGGCTAGTAGGCCTTTGACTCAGACTGTTTTGGTTGATATTGAGGACGACAGCTCTTTTTCTGTGTTTATTAAATATGAGGGTGAGCCCCCCCGGGTGTAGCACGTGCTCCTGTTTTGGACACAATGACACGCAGTGCTCTCTTAAGCGGGTTGTTTGCGAACCCCCTAACAATAATGATGGTGGCCCTGCCAACACTGTTGATGATGGTGTTAATAAGCAGATGGGGATACCTGTCACGCACCGTTTCCCAAAACGTGGAGGCGAAGCGTGAGAAGGTCCGCTCAGACTTGAAGCTACAAAGCTGCAAGTCCGATAAGCGTCAATAAATAATAATAGCAGGTCCTTGCAATTGCAATACGAAATAAAGATAATAAAAGGAATGAGACAAAAGATAAATATCAGAATATCCATAATAATAAATTTCAACATCGCAGAAAAGCCACCAGGCTAAAATAAAAGAGTCTAAAAGAGGCCCCAGCATGGCCAACAAAAGTACAAAGTACAAAAGTAAAGTAATGGTGCTACGCACTGACAACTAACACAAACCTAAGCAAAAGCAACTCAAATCAATCTCTAAGACTGATCACCGGTGTCCACGAACTCCTCGTCAAACGTAGTCTCAGGCTCAGCGTCAGCAAATACCTCGTCCTTAACAACTGTCTCTGGCTCAGGGTCTAACATGTGACACCCAAAAGAGCAAGGGGCACATGTCAGCAAGTCTAAAAAGACTTGTGCAAGGAAACTGAAAGTACAAGTAAAAGCAACCTAGCAGTTCTAGCATGATGCAATGACATGGCAGTTAAAGTACGAGTGCAACAAGTAAAGCAAGTACAAAAGGACAACTAGCATGGCATGGCAAGACTAGCAAGCACTATCAATCACAAGTCATGTTTTCAAGTCGTGCACAGAGTTCACGCCTTACAGCTGAAGAAGCTGTACGGGCACACTTCTACGCTGAGTGTTCGCTCAACCCTACCCCTCCATGTGTATCGAGCCAGGGCCTTACCCCCGAACGGGAATGCTCGCTTCTGGACCACGAGCCAGGAAGTGTTTTTCATGTTGGCATAGGGGTGCACCTAGCCCGGGACAAGCAAGTACAAGTATGTAGCGTGTGCTACGAATGCGACATTCAATGCATGGATGACATGACATGGCAAGTAGTAAAGCGTACAGGTAAGGAAAGTAAACATGACAGTTTAGTATGCATGATCAATAAGTTTAAAGATTTGGATCTAGCTTCGTTGTCAAGCTAGATCAATTTAGGTGACGGATCTAGTTTCGTTGTCAAACTAGATCAAGTAGGCGTCTAGCCAGCTATCATTTCACTGACAAGTCTCTTTTACGCTAAAAACAAGGAAGTGGCCTAAAAACATGGCCCTACACAAGAGTTGGCAAGTTTCACTTGCCTGCAAGTATCACGTCTGAGTAACACCGTCCAACGAGTCCAAAGTCACAAATATCCTACGTGCACAAGTACACCGGCCTACATCCGTTTTATTAATCTTGATTAGTGAATTCTAAAACATTTAAAATACATTAAAAACATTGATTTTAGTCTTGATTAGCATGCAATAGGTTGGGGGTCCTAGGGGTGCAAAGTGTTACCTCAACACGACGCGAAAGCTACACTGGCGTCAGGTAGCGACGCCAGGGGTTGGAAATAAAGAACGCGCTCCAAGTCCTGATTCCAATATAGATTCCTCGCTGGAAAGTTCAGAGCAGCAACCGGAGCAACGAATCCAGATTCCAAAGCTAGCACGTGCAACGACGGGCTACGACGTGTCGCAACGTCGTACGCGGAAAATCGTCGGAGAGAAAGCACCTAGGTGGGGCCCACAGTAGTCCTAGGGACCAATAGGGGACCCACAATACCTCTGGAGAACTTGGGGGGCCCACGGTGGTAAGTGGTGCGACGGGTGCGGGGTTGCGACGTTTGCTCTCGGTCGGACACAGCCAAATGCGGGAGATTGGCTCGGTCAGACACTGGGAACGGCGCTACACAGCGCAGTGGGTCGGTGCGGGGTCGGGGCTCTCGGTCGGTGCGGGGCAGTGTCTCGGTCGGGCGCCTTGGATGCGGGGGAACGGAGCGCTGTAACGTTGCAACCGTTGCAACGTTGCGGGCTTCGGTTGGTGCGGAGATGCGGCCCGGTCAGACACGGCGCTGAGCGGGGGAACGAAGCGGGGTCGGTGCGGGGTCGATGCGGAGCGGGGATGCGGGCCAAGCTCTCTGTCAGACCGAGAGCTCCTCTCGGTCAGAGCGGGAGAACGGAGCGGGGTGCGATGCAGCGGTGCAGGCCAAGCTTGGTGCGGGGGCGGCTAGCGGTCGGAGCGGGGGAACGGGCTTGGTTTCCTCGGTCGTGCGGGGGTTGGCTGTCGCAACGTTGCGACGATTCGTCGTAACGTCAAATTTGAGTTTTGGAAGCGGCTAGGGTTATTTTCTTGTGAAAATAGGTCTTCCTAGAGGTTGTTTATATAGTGTAGATGGGTTGACTAGGTCTAGGGCTAATCCTAATGGGATTAGGAGTTTAAAATAATTTAAAATTCAAATCTCACCATCTCCAACTCACCCAAGGCTTGGGTGCAGCCCAAATGAGCTAAAAATTGGCTCAAAAATTATTTAAAACGTTTTAAACTCAAATAAATTTTCTTTGGCCGAAATTAATTTAAAAACTAGCTTTTAAAAATATTTTAAACTTTGCTAAAAATATAAAGTAGGTCAAATGAACTCCAAAAATTATAAAATAAATATCGTGGTGATCGAGATGACGAGAGAAAACTAACGAAGAAGACGGATCTCAATTTCGACGTCGGACGACGAAACGAAAAATAGAAATGTCTCCCGTCAAAAGTGAAAATCACCACGTCTCATTGAGTAAGATTAAATTGTGGGAAAACGACTCGAGAAATGTCGTTCCAAGATAGTGCCATTATTTAATACTCTCAGAGACGTTCACAACAGCATATCACACAAAAGTGTTCACAAATGTTACGCCTATTTGACCGAGACCCATAAAACATGAGCCCAAGAGCCCACCTGCATCCTGAAAGCCCATTCGGCAAAGGCCCTACAAGGGACCTTCTCGAAACGTCGATCCGACCCGGCCCCCATAACCCGTTGGTCGTTCGCCCACTCCTGCGAAAACCGCTCCCCCGGACACGCGACCACTAAAGGGCGATAATGGGGAGGTGCTGGCATGGCGGAGAGGGCGGCGGCGAGGGGGGACGGATGGGGCACGATCGATGGCGGGCGTGGGACGTGGGCCAGAGCCAATCACGCTGGGAGCTCTACAAAAGGGTCAGGAAGACGACGAAGAAAGGGACTGCATCTCAGGTAACAAAACCTAAGGTACTCCATCAACGACCTCGTTCCCCCAATTCATCTCCTTCCTCCCCCGCTCGCGCCGAGAGACGCCGTTACGACCTCCTCACGAGTCGGACCGTCTCCGCCGGGCCTCCTTTCTCAGATCTCTATCTGACTTAGGCATCGGAGGGGATTTGGCCGGAACCAAGGTCCGGCCCCCTGACGAGCGTTCTCGTCTGCGCAGGTGGACAACAGATCAACGGGCCGAGGCTACCCTTCACCCCTCTCCGGCCACTCGATCAACCGGACAGTGAGGCTTCCCCTCACCGTCAGCCGGCCGTGGCCGAGCACGTCCTACCGAGGCCGAGCGTCCTAATCGGGTTCGAGACTCTCCCTCGCCACCCGTCGGCCGTGCGTCTACCCGGGTGACTGAGGCTTCCCCTCGTCCCCCTTCCAGCCGAGGCCGAGCACGTCTGTCCGAGGCCGAGCGTCTCAACCTGGGCCGAGGCTTCCCCTCGCCCCTTCTGCACCAATTTGAAGCCCCCGAGGGACCCAAAGCGGGCCCCTTGACCACGTTGACCGGGTTCTCCACGGTCAACGCTTTGTAGTGAGAAAACACTCTGAAACATCTGGCGCTGTCTGTGGGAACGAAAACTGTCCCACGAAGAAACAAACCACATCTGCGATGACGCGGCCCCCCTCCTCTCGGCGAAAGAAGGGCGAGGCCCCGACGCGGGGCGACAGGCCCCGCCATCGTTGCCAAGAATGGGCACGGGACCGACGCGAGGAGAGTCGTGAGGAAAGGGCCGGGGTGCCCTCCCCTTCCCCACCGGTTGGGAGACCGAGTGCGCCCGTAACGGCACGCAGCTCGGACGTGGCTTTGGTGGTATCAGTGGTCATAGACACTACCTTAGTGCGACGGCTACTTGTCGACACCGGCAGCTCCTGTGACGTCCTATTTATGTCAACCCTGGAGAAGATGGGCCGGCAGAAAGGAGACTTGCGACCTCGTTCGGGTCCCGTGGTCGGATTCACGGGTCACTCCACCCCCATCATCGGCACTATCCATCTCCCGGTAACGCTCGGAAACACACCAGACTCTGTGACCCTAGCGGTGGAATTCATCGTGTTGGGGATCGGGTCGGAATACAATGGGATCATCGGCCGACCCCTACTCAACGCCGTCGGCGCGATGGTCTCGACCCTCCATCGGACCATTAAGTTCCGAACGCCGGGGGGGATGGGGCAAGTCGAAGGCGACGCGGGGAGACCGAATACCTGCTATCAACTGGCGGAGGAAGGTCCCGAGGATCGTCTAGCTGATCGGATGGCCGCGCTCGACTTAAGGAGTGGGCCTAGGCCCACCCCTGCGGAGGAGCAGGAGCAAATCCCGGTCATGGACATCGAAGGTCGGTTCGTCTCGATCGGGAGAGGGCTGAGCCCGGACCTAAGGGACCAGCTGATCGAGTGCCTGGAGGTGAACCTGGACATCTTCGCCTGGTCGCCTGAAGACATGCCCGGCGTGGACCCCCAGGTGATCGTCCACCAGATCAACGCCGACCCCAACTTCAAACCGGTTAGGCAGAAGAAGCGTAACCTGGGCGGCGAGAAGATGAAGGCAGCCTCCGAGGAAGTGGAGCGTCTCCTCGATGCCGGCTTCATACGGGAAGTCTGGTACCCGGAGTGGCTGTCGAACGTGGTGATGGTCAAAAAACCCAGCGGGAAGTGGCGAATGTGCGTGGACTTCAGTGACCTCAACAAGGCCTGCCCCAAGGATAGCTACCCCCTGCCGCGCATCGACCACCTGGTGGACAACGCCTCGGGATACGAGATGCTAAGCTTCATGGACGCTTACTCCGGGTACAATCAAGTCCAGATGGACCCCTGGGACGAAGAGATGACAGCCTTCACGACGGACCGGGGAACCTACTGCTACAAGAAGATGCCCTTTGGCTTGAAGAACGCGGGGGCCACCTACCAGAGAATGGTCAACAAGGTGTTCAGCTCCCAGATCGGGAGGAACCTAGAAGTCTACGTCGACGACATGCTTGTCAAGTCAAGGCGACCGGAAGACCACATCGCCGACTTGCGGGAGACCTTCGAGCGGTTGCGGCGACACCACATTCGGCTCAACCCCGCGAAATGCACGTTCGGGGTAAGATCTGGCAAATTCTTGGGATTTATGATAACTAATCGTGGTATTGAAGCTAATCCCGACAAGATCGAGGCGCTGGTTAACATGCGCGAGCCGACGACGATCAAGGAGCTACAGAGGTTGAACGGGCGCATCGCAGCCCTGGGGCGATTCCTTTCCAAATCAGCGGAAAGATCGCTTCCCTTCTTCAAGGTCCTGAGGAAAGCAATCGCGGAACCTCCGAACAATAGGAAGACGATACACTGGGACGAAGACTGCTCCCGGGCGTTCGGGGACCTCAAAGAGTATCTCCGCAGCCCCCCTCTCCTGTCCAAACCCTGGGAAGGGGAGTCGCTGAGCCTTTACCTGGCGTGCGCAGAGGAAGCTGTGAGTTCGGTGCTGATCCGGGAGGACAGCGGGGTGCAATGGCTGGTATATTACACGAGCCGGATCTTGAAGGGGGCGGAGGTGCGATACTCGCCCATGGAGAAACTGGCGTACGCCCTCGTCCTCTCAGCGCGAAGGCTCTGACCCTATTTCCAGGCCCACACCATACTAATCCTGACCGACTCACAGCTAGAACAGAACCTCAAGAGATTCGATCGAATGGGAAGGATGCTAAACTGGGGAGTGGAGCTGAGCGAGTTCGACCTCCGATTCAAACCGCGCACGGCCATCAAGGGACAAGCCCTAGCCGACTTCATCGCCGAATGCACGACGGAAGGAAATGGCCCCCCAGAGGGAGAAGGCCCGGGGACGGTAACTGCTCAACCCTTGTCCTTTCTTTCGGCTGACCACTTTCAACCAGAGGATCCAGGAGCGTGGATAGTTCATGTGGACGGGTCGGCCACGCAGTCAGGAGGAGGAGCCGGGATTGCGATCCGATCTCCGGAGGGGAACATCGCGGAATACGCGTTGCGGTTCGAGTTCCTGGCCACGAACAACGTGGCGGAATACGAAGCTGTGATCAACGGCCTGAGGCTGGCCCTGGAGCTCGGGGCCGAGTCCGTCCGCCTCCTCAGCGACTCGAAGCTCATTGTCAACCAACTCTTAGGGAGTTACGAGGCACGGGAGGAGGCGATGCAGAGATATCTCCCAGTCGCCAGAGCGGCGATGTCCAAATTCAAGGACGTGGAGGTCTTACACCTCCCACGATCAGAGAATGCGCGGGCCGATGCGTTGTCAAAACTGGCCTCGTCCTCGCCAAAGGAGCTGGGCCGCACCATCTACATAGAGAACCTGCCGTCCCCCAGCACGATGGAGCACGAGGTGATGGCGATCGACCAAGAGCCCACCTGGATGGACCCGATCATCCGATACCTCACCCACGGAGAGGTGCCGGCCGATGGGGATGAGCGCCGAACCCTGGAGAGAAAAGCACTCTGATACGTGATCCATGAGGGGACGCTCTACCGGAGACGCTGGACCAAGACGGACGTCCTCCCATACCTGAAGTGCATCGGACCGCAAGAAGCTGACTACGTCCTACAGGAGGTTCACGACGGGATCTGCGGGAATCACCACGGGGGCAAGATAGTCGCGCAGAAGATCTTAAGGCAGGGGTACTACTGGCCGACCTTGGCCAAAGATGCTACAAGCTACGTGCAGAAATGCCAAGAATGCCAGAGGTATGCCCACCACATCTCGACTCCTCCGTCAGAGCTCATCCCCATCGTGAGCCCCCTCCCCTTTGCGAAATGGGGGCTTGACATCCTCGGACCGTTCAAGCCAGGACGAGGGCAGCGGAAGCACCTGATCGTGGCAGTGGACTACTTCACCAAGTGGATCGAGGCTGAGCCGTTGGCGACCATCACGTGGAAGAAAGCGAAAAGCTTCGTGTGGAATTCCATCATCTCTCGATTCAGAGTACCACGGGCCATCGTCACAGACAACGGGAAGCAGTTTGATTCAGCAGGGTTTAAAGATTTTTGCGAGGAATGGGGAATCAAGCTCCTCTTTGCCTCGGTGGCACACCCCCAAACCAACGGGATGGCAGAGGCGGCCAACAAGTGTATCATAGAGCCCCTCCGAAAGAAAGTAAAGGACGCCGAAGGGAACTGGCCGGAAGAGCTCCCCGGGATACTCTGGTCATGCCGGACGACCCACAAGGAGGCTACGGGCGAGACCCCCTTCATGCTCACCTACGGGGCCGAGGCGGTGGTACCAGTCGAATTGGGGGAAGAATCTCTCCGCCTCAAATACTTTGACGAAGACCGGAACTCGCAGGGCCTAGGGCTCAGCCTGGAGCTCCTCGACGAGCGACGGGAGCAGTCACTGGCCACCATCGTCCGCCAAAAGCAGAAGGTGGCCCGATACTACAACGCTCGGGTGCGAGGGAGAAGCTTCCACCTCGGGGACCTGGTCCTCCGGAAAGCGGGCTTCACCACCGATACCGCTCGCAAAGGGAAGCTCACGGCTAGATGGGAGGGACCCTACAAAGTCGTCGAGGTCCTCAGACCCGCAGCCTACCGACTAGCCGACATGGAAGGGAGAGTTCTCACTCACACTTGGAATGCGGAATATTTACGCAAATACTTTCAATAGATGTATCACTTCCTATGAAATAAATTTGTTTTAATTTCACTCCTTTCCAGATAAAGCGAAAAGGCATACAGAGGGATACGCGAAGAGGTCGAGGGGCATTCCCCTCCCTCATTTTTCCCCGGGGGCACCGGTGGAGCCACAAGCTGGCAGCTCACTAGGGCCTCCCCCCTTGCTCTGTTCGGCGTCAGGGTACATCCGAAGTTTCTCGAAGACAATCCCCGAGAGCGGGAACTTCTTTTGGATCTCGGACTGGCACCGGGCGAAGCCCTTCTCGTACGACGTCGCCAAGGCGGTCTCCACAAAGGAGGTGGCATACACCGCCACGGCATCCTGAGCGATCCGGGCCGGATCCACCTCCTCGAGCCCACGCAGCTGGGCCTCTAAGGTCTCTACCTGGCGTTGGTGCTCCGCCTTCTCCTTCTCGATCTCCCGGGATTTCTCTCCTAGTTGGGCAGTAAGGGCCCTCGCCTGCTCCTCCGCCGCATCCAGACGATCGGACAGCTCCGAGGCGTCAGGGGTAGCAGCCGGGCCGGGGATCTGCTTGACTCCTCCAGACGCGTCGACGTCTTTTAAAAGAGAGGCGAGCCGCGTCTCGGCCTCGGACTTCGCGGCCAGAGCCACGGCTCTCTCGCGATCCGCCGCCTCCAGGGCAGAGGACAGCTCAGTTATGCGGGAGTTCATGGATTGGACCCGCGCTTCCTCCAACTGACCAGCTTCCTCCTCCTCCTCGCCAGGGACCTCAGGGCCTAGCCCAGCCACGGATTTGGCTTTGGGAAGAGCCGCGAATTGGCGCCTCATCGAGAGGCCCACCGAGGACAACTGTGCCAAAGCAACGAAGGTGAGAGGGCAAAAGCGGCTGGAGAACGGGGGGACAAGCAGAGACGCACTACCTATTGACCAGCCTGGATCACGAAGGTAGCCAAGCAATCACCTCTGACTCCGTCCAACACCGCCTGGTCGGGAGGGAGACAACAATTCTTGGCCACTCGAGCGGCGGCTCCACGGCTCGAGAACACCGACTCCTTCTCACCCACTGGAAAGCGTGGACGAAGAAGACCCTCCCCTGACGAAGGGAACTCGCCAGGAGCGGAGCGGAACGCCCCCAGATACCGACTGTAAGCATCAGGGAGAAAGCCGTCCGGAAGAGGTGAAGGGCCGGCCCACGGCCAGGCAACCTCAACGGGAGCGGGATGAGGTCGGTCAGCAGTCGGCTGAACGTCGGCCCCCTCGACCCCCCCACGGAGCCTCTCGGGAGATCCCTGCAAGGGGAGAGAGGGAGACGACATCTTCTTTCGCTTCGAGCCTCCGGATACGGTCACAACCCGCTGCTTCTTCCGGACCGCCAACACATGGTCCCTTCTGCGCGGATCCGGGTTTGAAGCCTGCACGAGAGCGCTGGCGGGAGAAGGACCGAGAGGGAACCCACCTGCACTCAAAGGATAAATGAGAGACAGAGCAGAACCTGGACGATCTCGAGGGGCGAACGCACGGAGCAGCTTACCTAGGGGCCACACCGTCTTACGCAAATTAAAGTCACTAAAGAGGAAGTCGATCGAGCGCTCCCTCGGAGGAATCGCCAACATGTCCCTCGCCGTCTGCTGCTCAGTGACCGTCGGCTCACCCAGATTGAGAACAACGGCACCGGCCGCCACCCACCGTGCCGGGAAGTGTACGCTCGAGGGGAATGTGACGAACACGTATTCCCCCTTCCAGCGTTTCAGAGAACTCGGCAACCCCAGCACCAGGGACATCTTCGGGCGGGCGCTGATGTAAATCCACGCCCCCGATTGGTGGAGGCTCAGGCGGTAGAACTGGGCAAAGAGGCGGAGAGAGGGCACCACACCCTTCAGCATGCAGACGACAACGAACCCGACGAGGATCCCGACGGCGTTGGGACAGAATTGACACAAGCACACATTGTGGGCCTGAAGGAACTCAACGATAAAAGGATGAAGCGGGAAACGGAGCCCGAAGTGGAAGCACTTTTCATATATTCCGACCTCATTGGGACCAGGAGAGCAGATCCGCTCGTCAGCCCCAGGGGCACGAGCCGAGTAGGGCGGGAGCAGGTAGGAGGAGCGCATGCTCCCGATGGCGGTGGCACAGATCGACGAAGGCCACGCCATGACCTCAGAAGGAACCCCTGAAAGATCATCCCCATGCTGACTGATCGCCGAAGGAGTGCCACCCGCCAGACCCGGAGCCGCGTCGAGCTCCGACCGAACCGAGCCCGTAGCAGAGGAAGACGACATGGGGGAAAGCTCAGACAGAAGGGGGATCAGCGCAAAGAAGAAAGATGATGGGATGGCGGCCCACGAATCCCTCGGCTTCTCCACTTAAGACGACTCCGCGAGCGGCAGGGATAAGCTTGCCGCTACACGTGGCAACATCTGAAGGCCGACGGCGCTTCGAAACCCGCGCCTTAAAAACATCGAACGGGCTAACTCATGATGACGACTAATAAATGAGTCGGCATCGACTGGAGAACCTGTCAAAATCGGCAGAGGTCACATCGGCCGAGCCGAACCGGCCGAGGCCGATCAACCCGACCGATGGGGGCAATTGTTACGCCTATTTGACCGAGACCCATAAAGCACGAGCCCAAGAGCCCACCTGCATCCTGAAAGCCCATTCGGCAAAGGCCCTACAAGGGACCTTCTCGAAACGTCGATCCGACCCGGCCCCCATAACCCGTTGGTCGTTCGCCCACTCCTGCGAAAACCGCTCCCCCGGACACGCGACCACTAAAGGGCGATAATGGGGAGGTGCTGGCATGGCGGAGAGGGCGGCGGCGAGGGGGGACGGATGGGGCACGATCGATGGCGGGCGTGGGACGTGGGCCAGAGCCAATCACGCTGGGAGCTCTACAAAAGGGTCAGGAAGACGACGAAGAAAGGGACCGCATCTCAGGTAACAAAACATAAGGTACTCCATCAACGACCTCGTTCCCCCAATTCATCTCCTTCCTCCCCCGCTCGCGCCGAGAGACGCCGTTACGACCTCCTCACGAGTCGGACCGTCTCCGCCGGGCCTCCTTTCTCAGATCTCTATCTGACTTAGGCATCGGAGGGGATTTGGCCGGAACCAAGGTCCGGCCCCCTGACGAGCGTTCTCGTCTGCGCAGGTGGACAACAGATCAACGGGCCGAGGCTACCCTTCGCCCCTCTCCGGCCACTCGATCAACCGGACAGTGAGGCTTCCCCTTACAGTCAGCCGGCCGTGGCCGAGCACGTCCTACCGAGGCCGAGCGTCCTAATCGGGTTCGAGACTCTCCCTCGCCACCCGTCGGCCGTGCGTCTACCCGGGTGACTGAGGCTTCCCCTCGTCCCCCTTCCAGCCGAGGCCGAGCACGTCTGTCCGAGGCCGAGCGTCTCAACCTGGGCCGAGGCTTCCCCTCGCCCCTTCTGCACCAATTTGAAGCCCCCGAGGGACCCAAAGCGGGCCCCTTGACCACGTTGACCGGGTTCTCCACGGTCAACGCTTTGTAGTGAGAAAACACTCTGAAACAACAAACAAACAAAGTCTAAAATAAACACGTGCACGGCCAAAAGCACGTGCACGAACAAAGTACGATGAAAACAGACCGTTACATCCTCCCCACCTTAGAAATGATTCCGTCCTCGAAATCAACATCAAGCACTGCTCGGGAAAAGGTGCGGGAAGTGCTCTCTCATCTCATCCTCACGTTCCCAGGTAGACTCACCAGGGGAACCGTGACGCCACTGCACACAAACCAAGTCGACGGTCTTATTCCCCAGCTGCTTCTGTCGACGATCCAGAATCTCAACTGGCTGCTGATCATAAGACAGATCCGGACGAACCGTAATCTCCGAGAAATCCACAGCATGGGAAGGATCACTAACGTATCGACGTAACTGAGATACGTGAAATACGTCGTGAACTCCCACCAGCGACGGCGGCAACGCCAAGCGATAAGCCACAACTCCAACTCTCTCCAGAACATTGAACGGTCCAATGAACCTCGGACTCAGCTTGCCTCTCTTCCAAAATCGAATAACTCCGCGGTTCAGAGAAATCTTCAGAAAGACATGATCGCCAGGCTGAAACTCCAAAGGCCTCCGTTTAGCATCAGCCCAATGCTTGAAACGGTCCTACGCAATCCTCAGCTTCTCCCGGATGTTCCTCACAACATCCACGGCCTCCACAATCATCTTCGGTCCTAACATCTCCCGATCTCCAAAATCATCCCAGCTCAGTGGCGATCGACATTTCTTCCCATATAGCGCGGTGAAAGGCGCCATTCCAATACTCGCCTGGTAGCTGTTATTGTAGGCAAACTCAACATGATGGAGATGATCTTCCCAAGATCCCTTGAAGTCCAACATGCACGCTCTCAGCATGTCCTCCAAAATCTGAATCATCCTCTCGGACTGGCCGTCCGTCTGCGGGTGGTACGCCGTGCTGAAACTCAGACTCGTACCCAAGCTCTTCTGCAGGCTCTGCCAAAACTGAGATATGAATCTCGTGTCTCTGTCTGATATGATACTCACGGGGACTCCGTGAAGTCGTACGATCTCCTGCATGATTCACGTTACATCACTATCTAGACTAGGAAAAGAAAATAGAAACGGAGAGTAAAAGAACTTACCTCCATATATCTCCTCACTAGCGTCTCAGTAGACTGTCCTACTCGGAAGGGAATAAAGTGCGCAGATTTGGTCAATCGGTCTACGATCACCCAAATCGCGTCATTCTACTTCAGACTCCGAGGTAGTCCAGTCACGAAATCCATAGTGATGTGCTGCCACTTCCACTCCGGAATCGAAAGCGGTTGCAGCAACCCTGCCGTACGCTGATGCTCCGCCTTTACTTGTTGGCAAACCAAACACTTGGCTACACTCTGAGCCACACTCCTCTTCATGCCATGCCACCAAAAGTTCAGGCGAAGATCCTTGTACATCTTGGTCCCACCAGGATGTACAGAATACGACGAACTGTGTGCCTCCACCAATAATTCCTCTCCGATGTCTCCAGCTGGCACGCACAACCTGGCTCCAAATCTCAACGAACCATCCTCGTGAATCAAGAAGTCAGTCCACAGACCGGCTTCCACCTGCTCCCGAATCTTCACCAGCTTAGCATCTCCGGCCTGTCCAGCCTTGATCCTATCCATGATCATCGACTGTATCTGCATGCTCATCCACAAAAAAGTCTCTCCAGGAAGAATAATCTCGATACCAGTCTCGCAAAAATCTTGCTGCAATCTCCACTACGAGGTCAACATCATCACCACTAGAAGTCTGCTCAGCGCATCCGGGACCACATTCCCCTTGCCAGGGTGATACTGCAAGTCAATCTCATAGTCTGCCATGAGCTCCAACCATCGACGTTGTCGCATGTTGAGCTCCTTCTGAGTAAAAATGTACTTCAAGCTTTTGTGATCGGTAAAGATCTTCACCTTCTCACTCAGCAGGAAGTGCCACCAAATCTTGAGCGTAAACACGACAGCAGCCAACTCCAAATCGTGTGTCGGGTAATTCTTCTCATGAGCCTTAAGCTGACGAGAAGCATACGTAACCACGTGCCCATGCTGGTGCAACACACAACCAAGACCTTTACCAGAAGCATCGCAAAAGATCTCGAATCCTCCACTCCGATCAGGCACAGCAAGTACAGGGACAGTCGTCAATCTCTCCTTCAGAACACCAAAAGCCTTCTCACAATCATCAGACCAAACATATGGTACATCCTTCCGCGTCAGTCTGGTCATCGGCTCAGAAATTCGGGAAAAGTCCTTAATGAAACGCCGATAATAACCTGCAAGTCCAAGGAAGCTCCGGATCTCAGACGCCGACTGCAGAACAGGCCACTCTCTGATAGCTATGATCTTCTCGGGATCCACAGAAATTCCATCACCTGACACCACATGCCCGAGAAAAGCAACTCTATCTAGCCAAAACTCGCACTTGGAATACTTAGCATACAAACGATGCTTCCTCAAAATCTCCAACACTGTCCTCAAGTGCGATGCATGCTCTTCCTCTGATTTCGAATAGATCAGGATGTCGTCAATAAAGATAACGACAAACTTGTCTAGAAAGTCGTAGAAGATCAGATTCATCAGGTTCATAAAAACTGCGGGCGCATTGGTTACGCCGAAGGGCATAACCACGAACTCGTAGTGACCATACTTTGTCCTGAACGTTGTCTTCGGGATGTCCTCTTTCTTCACTTTAAGATGATGGTAACCACTCCTCAAATCCAACTTAGAAAACACCCTCGAACCTCCGAGCTAATCAAAGATGTCATCTATACGAGGCAAGGGATATTTATTCTTGATAGTCACATCATTCAGCTCCCGGTAATCCACACACATGCGACGCGAACCATCCTTCTTCTTCACCAGCAACACCGGTGCTCCCCACGGAGACACACTAGGATTGATGTAACCCTTCTGCAAAAGCTCATCCAGCTACCTATGCAACTCATCCAACTCTGCTGGAGCCATCCGATACGGTGCCTTCGAAATAGGCTGCGCTCCCGGAACAAGATCGATCGAAAACTCGAGAGCTCGATCGGGTGGCAGTCCAGACATCTCCTCGGGGAAGACGTCATCGAATTCACATACAACAGCTGGTATACTCTGCTCCATCTGCATAGCAACGATCTCCATCGGTCTGGCCCGAAACCTGACAGGGCCAAGCAAACTGCTACCTCGACTGAACTCAAACACTGGATGTCCGGGGATCTCGAACACCGCCTTCTTCCTCCGACAATCGATCGTAGCATAGAAACTCGCTAGCCAATCCATCCCAAGCACTGCATCGTAGTTGATGATGTCGTGGATAATAAAATCCGCGTAAAGCTCATGTCCACAGACCACCAATGGGCAAGAATTGCACCCGAGATGCACTGAGATCATGTCATTTCCTGTAACGATATTCCAACTCTTGGGAAGAGGGGAAGTCGTCAAGGAATGCTTCTCCACGAAGCTCCGAGAAATAATGCACATCGATGCACCAGAGTCAAAGAGGACTAGTGCAGGAAATGTGCAAACCAAAATCACACCTAACAAACATTCTATCAATCAAACCCTATTCTAACAAACAATCATATCCAAGTAACAAACATAATCTAACAATAAAAAATAACTAAGGAAAGAACAACTAGACAGAGGGTTACCTGCGATAACCTCTTCTACAGCCTCGCTCTCCACTGCAGTCATCAAGTAAGCCTGCCTCCTTGGCTAAATAGCCTGCTGATACGCCTGCTTCTGCGGAAGAAGATGCGATCCACGTCCAGCGGGTACAGGTGCTCTCTGCTGCAAGGGCTGGGCTGCAACTGGTCCCCTCTGTAGCTTTGCTCCATCAGGCGCTCTCCTCAACTAGTTCGCATGCCGACAATCCTTCGCTACATGAGTAGCATCTCCATAGACCAGGCACTGTCCCAGAAATCTCCTGCACTGCTCCTTGATATGGTCAGTCTTGCCACAGAAATGGCAAGTCTTCACAGTATGCCCACCTTTCCTCTTGAACTGCACTGGCTGGGTAGGCTTGAACCCAGGCCTAGCCACTCCTCTGCCCTGCTTCATATGCCTCTTCCCAGCTCCAGAAACCTGTCCTCTCTTCTGCCTCGCAATCAGCTCATGTCTCCGAGCGGATACCAGCAACTTCTGATATGACTCCATATCCGTCGTAGACATCAGGCTCTATAAGTCTAGGGAAACGCCCTGCAGAAACCTCTGAGCCTTCTCCTCAGCGTCCTCCACCATCTTCGGTACGAAGCGACTCAATCTAGTGAACTCCTGGTGGTACTGGTCCACCGTCAGATTTCCCTGCTTCAGCTCAATAAATCGCTACAACATCTTCCTCCTGGCAGCCTTCAGAAAGTACTCCTCATCGAACCTGGACTTGAAAGTAGCCCAGGGTATCGGCGTCGTCAACAGCTCCTCCTCTGCATCCCACCAGTTACGGGCATTATCCTTGAGCTGCTTCTTCGCCAAATCAACCCATCCAGCCGGGTTGACCTTCGACATCTTCAGATTATCCTCGGTATTCCTGATCCACTCCTCAGCAGCCAACGGTCCTTCAGATCCATCAAAGTAAGTCGGGCCCAGCTCCAAAAACTGCTTCGCTCCTGGCTCGAAGCGAGGGGCACCCTGGGTATTCTGGAGCATACCCTACTACACCTGCATCATCTGATACATCATCCTCATGATCTCAGCATTGGTGGGCTCTCTATCCGACTCCTCAGCACGATTGGGCCCACTACCAGATCAGGTCTGTCGTCATCCAGCCATCTAATGACATAGAAAACGAACAAACAAAGTAGACTCAAAGCTTAATGACTTGGATGTTGCAATTTATTTAATGGACATTCTGTTATTATCGTTGTTCCGTTAATTCACAATTGCAAGAGGGACATGCATGGGCCACCAACAAAACCTGTCACGCCCCGCTTCCTAAAACAAGCGTGAGAAGGTCCGCTCAGACTTGAAGCTACAAAGCTGCAAGTCCGATAAGCGTCAATAAATAATAATAGCAGGTCCTTGCAATTGCAATACGAAACAAAGATAATAAAAGGAAATGAGGCAAATGATAAATCTCAGAATATCCATAATAATAAATTTCAACATCACAGAAAATCCACCAGGCTAAAATAAAAGAGTCTAAAAGAGGCCCCAGCATGGCCAACAAAAGTACAAAGTACAAAAGTAAAGTAATGGTGCTACGCACCGACAACTAACAGCAACCTAAGCAAAAGCAACTCAAATCAGTCTCTAAGACTGATCACCGGTGTCCACAAACTCCTCGTCAAACGTAGGCTCAGGCTTAGCGTCAGCAAATACCTCGTCCTCAACAACTGTCTCGGGCTCAGGTTCTAACATGTGACACCCAAAAGAGCAAGGGGCACATGTCAGTAAGTCTAAAAAGACTTGTGCAAGGAAACTGAAAGTACAAGTAAAAGCAACCTAGCAGTTCTAGCATGATGCAATGACATGGCAGTTAAAGTACGAGTGCAACAAGTAAAGCAAGTACAAAAGGAAAACTAGCATGGCATGGCAAGACTAGCAACTACTATCAATCACAAGTCATGTTTTCAAGTCGTGCACAGAGTTCACGCCTTACAGCTGAAGAGGCTGTACGGGCACACTTCTACGCTGAGTGGTCGCTCAACCCTACCCCTCCACGTGTATCGAGCCAGGGCCGTACCCCCAAACAGGAATGCTTGCTTCTGGACCACGAGCCAAAAAGTGTTTTTCATGTTGGCATAGGGGTGCACCTAGCCCGGGACAAGCAAGTACAAGTATGTAGCGTGTGCTACGAATGCGACATTCAATGCATGGATGACATGACATGGCAAGTAGTAAAGCGTACAGGTAAGGAAAATAAACATGACAGTTTAGTATGCATGATCAACAAGTTTAAAGAGTTGGATCTAGCTTCGTTGTCAAGCTAGATCAATTTAAGTGACGGATCTAGTTTCGTTGTCAAACTAGATCAAGTAGGCGTCTAGCCAGCTATCATTTCACTGACTAGTCTCTTTTACGCTAAAAACAAGGAAGTGGCCTAAAAACATGGCCCTACACAAGAGTTGGTAAGTTTCACTTGCCTGCAAGTATCACGTCTGAGTAACACCGTCCAACGAGTCCAAAGTCACAAATATCCTACGTGCACAAGTCCACCGGCCTACATCCGTTTTATTAATCTTGATTAGTGAATTCTAAAACATTTAAAATACATTAAAAACATTGATTTTAGTCTTGATTATCATGCAATAGGTTGGGGGTCCTAGGAGTGCAAAGCGTTACCTCAACACGACGCGAAAGCTACACTGGCGTCGGGTAGCGACGCCAGGGGTTGGAAATAAAGAACGCGCTCCAAGTCCTGATTCCAATATAGATTCCTCGCTGGAAAGTTCAGAGCAGCAACCAGAGCAACGAATCCAGATTCCAAAGCTAGCACGTGCGACGACGGGCTACGACGTGTCGCAACGTCGTACGCGGCAAATCGTCGGAGAGAAAGCACCTAGGTGGGGCCCACAGTAGTCCTAGGGACCAATAGGGGACCCACAATACCTCTGGAGAACTTGGGGGGCCCACGGTGGTAAGTGGTGCGACGGGTGCGAGGTTACGATGTTTGCTCTCGGTCGGACACAGCCAAATGCGGGAGATTGGCTCGGTCAGACACTGGGAACGACGCTGCACAGCGCAGCGGGTCGGTGCGGGGTCGGGGCTCTCGGTCGGTGCGGGGCAGTATCTCGGTCGGGCGCCTTGGATGCGGGGGAACGGAGCGCTGCAACATTGCAACCGTTGCAACGTTGCGGGCTTCGGTTGGTGCGAAGATGCGGCCCGGTCAGACACGACGCTGAGCGGGGGAACGAAGCGGGGTCGGTGCGGGGTCGGTGCGGGGTCGATGCGGAGCAGGGATGCGGGCCAAGCTCTATGTCAGACCGAGAGCTCCTCTCGGTCGGAGCAGGAGAACGGAGCGGGGTGCGATGCAGCGGTGCGGGCCAAGCTTGGTGCGCGGGCGGCTAGCGGTCGGAGCGGGGGAGCGGGCTTGGTTTCCTCGGTCGTGCGGGGGTTGGTTGTCGCAACGTTGCGACGATTCGTCGCAACGTCAAATTTGAGTTTTGGAAGCGGCTAGAGTTATTTTCTTGCGAAAATAGATCTTCCTAAAGGTTGTTTATATAGTGTAGATGGGTTGACTAGGTCTAGGGCTAATCCTAATGGGATTAGGAGTTTAAAATAATTTAAAATTCAAATCTCACCATCTCCAACTCACCCAAGGCTTGGGTGCGGCCCAAATGAGCTGGAAATTGGCTCAAAAATTATTTAAAACGTTTTAAACTCAAATAAATTTTCTTTGGCCGAAATTAATTTAAAACCTAGCTTTTAAAAATATTTTAAACTTTGCTAAAAATATAAAGTAGGTCAAATGAACTCCAAAAATTATAAAATAAATATCGTGGTGATCGTGATGACGATAGAAAACTAACAAAGAAGACAGATCTCAATTTCGACGTCGGACGACGAAACGAATAATAGAAATGTCTCCCGTCAAAAGTGAAAATCGCCACGTCTCATTGAGTAAGATTAAATTGTGGGAAAACGACTCGAGAAATGTCGTTCCAAGATAGTGCCATTATTTAATACTCACAGAGACGTTCACAACGGCATATCATACAAAAGTGTTCACAAACAAACAAAGTCTAAAATAAACACGTGCACGGCCAAAAGCACGTGCACGAACAAAGTACGACGAAAACAGACCGTTACAATACCTGACCCTCATGCTGCACATTCTAATATTTGTAACGTTTCTGTACCTAATTCGGCTCCTCCCGCTCCCAGTGTTAGGCCTGAGGAGACGGAGGAATTGGTGCCTGCTGTTGAAGGTGCTATAACAGATCCTAATGTAGGAGCCGAACATGACCAATGGGTTGGATGCTAAAAGCCCAGAGGAGGGGGAAATAACGGGGGATATTACAGAAGATGATGAAGACTTTTCAGGGAAGGTGCTTAAGGAAGATTCAATTTCTCTAATCAATATTATCAAACCAAATAATGATGCTACACATAAAACTAGGCCAGATAAGCCATCGTACTGCTCCCAGGGCAAGATTGCACTGTTATCGCCTACTTCACTTGAAAGGGGGGAATGCTCCACATAGGCAAATACCGCAGATTGGAAGAGGACATGTGCTACAGAACAAAATTCTTCAGACGCTGCCCAATATCACAGCTCTTCACCTACCCTTCCTCAAGTCATCGCAATGATTGATATTCCGAAGGTGTGGACAATCCCTATTATCGGATGGGAAGAAGAACAAGTCCAGCTAAAGAATTTGTCCCAGCAGCGGAAATCTAACACTTCTTAGGCCTCTCCCGCTTCCATCAGGCGCAGCACTCGCCTTGCGGGTAACAACAGTGCTCCCAAATCTGTTTAATGTGTATTTTCATTTGGAATACCAAAGGGCTAAACAATTCAGCGCGTCGGGCAGAGTTGAAGTTAAGATTGAGTAAGAATAAACCCACTATTGTTTGCTTGATTGAAACCAAAGTTGAAAGCATTAATTCAGCTAGAATTGAGAGGCTATTTGGTAGAGACTGGAAAAGTTTGGATAACAGGAACCACAGTAAGGGTGGAAGAATGCTGATTTTCTTCAACTTATCTACTTGGAGTTGCTCTGAGGTTTCTTCCTCTGCGCAGCATCTTACTGGGATTTTTACTAATGCTGGGGGGTTTGTCATGGCATTCACTGTAGTGTATGGACTCAACACGACAAGCTCGAGAATTCCTCTCTGGGAGAATATTGTAACTGATTTAATGTCATTCACTTCTACGCCATTGCTCGTGGCCGGAGATTTTAATTACGTGCGTAGTTCCAATGAGAAGATTGGGGGCAGAGTGGTTGATCCTCTCGCTTTGGATGCTTTCAACAGCACCATCAGCAATTGCTCTCTCATTGAACTGAAGAGTGTGGGGCAGCGTCTAAGTTGGAGTAATTCACGGGTTGGTACCAAACGCATTATGACTCGCCTTGACCGTAGTCTGTGCAATGCTACCTGGATTCATAAGCTCCCCCACTCCTACTGTGAGTACTTGGGAAGTGGTACTAGCAACCACTCGGCAATGGCTATATATCTTCATAATAAGGTGCCCCCGTCCCCTAAACCTTTCAGATTTTATAACTCCTGGGTTTCATATACTGGGTATCAAGATCTTGTCCAAAATGCTTGGTGCATATACACTGAAGGGTCAGCTATGAAAAGATTAGTGAACAAGCTTAAATATTTGAAGGGGAAGCTTAAAACTTGGTCTGCTGAGTACAGAGAGAATGATGATGTTAATACTTGCCGCAAAAACCTAGATATGATACAGAATAATCCACACCTGAATTTTGATGAAGCCTTACAAAGAGAGGAGAGATTAGCTTCATATAAGCTTGCCCACTCTCTTGAAGTGGAAGAATCAGATCTTAGACAAAAAAAGTCGTCAGAATTGGTTGGCCCTTGGAGATAAGAATTCAAAATTTTTTATACGGAAATGAAGGCTCGTCATTGCCACAATAATCTTAGTCATATTGTTGATTCTGTGGGAGTTAGGAACACAAGTACTAATTCTTTGAGAATGGAGGCCCCCTTGTTCTTCAAGAATCTTTTTCATCAAGATAATTATTTGACTGATTTCCCCTGCCTTATCCCTAAATGCAAATTGAATGTTGAAGCTTCTAATTGGATGGATAGTAGTATCGCAGATTCAGAAATCAAAAATGCAGTCTTCCAAATAGGGAAGGATAAGGCGCCAGGCCCTGATGGTTTCAACGCCTTTTTCTTCCAACATAATTGGGGAATCATTGGTGAAGATGTAACAGCTGTTGTTTCCTCGTTTTTTAGATCAGGTAAGTTGCTGCGACAGGTAAATCATACTTTCATGTCCCTTATCCCCAAAAATTCCATTGCTTCTGGGCTAGGTGATTACAGGCCTATATCCTGCTGTAATGTCATTTATAAAATCATCAGTAAGGTCCTCTGTAACAGGCTGAAAATGGCTATTAGTGACTTGATTTCCCCCAATCAAGCGGCTTTTTTAAAAGACAGGTTGCTAGCTGATTGCACCCTAATTGCCCACGAGCAGATTAGAGACTTTAGTAATCCTATGGGTGCCAGAGCATGTATTAAACTGGATTTACGCAAGGCGTTTGATAGTGTGAATAGAGCATTTATTCTCCTTATGTTACGGCAGATGGGAATTGGAAGCAGGTTCGTAAACTGGATTGCAGAATGTATATCTTCTCCTTCATTCTCTGTCCTTATCGGTGGGTCATCTGAAGGGTACTTCATGTCTAATAGGGGGTTGCATCAAGGAGACCCTCTTTCACCTTACCTTTTTGTCATTGTCATGGAAGCATTTTCTCTCCTCATGGCTAAAGCTGAAGCATCACTAGCCATTCTCCCCATGAAAAGAAGGGGTTCCATCTCCCACCTTTTATTTGCGGATGATCTATTAGTGTTCTGCCGTGCTAACGCTTTCTCCTTCTTGGGACTCAAGGATCTCCTCCATACTTTCAATCAGTTTACTGGCCAGATTAATTGGGAAAAAAGCTCGGCCATCTTCAGCAAAGGGTCTCGCAGTCCCAGAGAATTGGCAGACATTCTTGGTATTAAAATGGACTCTTCTCTGACAACCTACTTGGGCCTCCCTCTTTCCTGTAAGTACCCTAAGACTCAGATGTATGGTCGCTTAATTGATAAATGCAAAAAACACCTTCTTGGTTGGTCTTCCTCCTTACTTTCTACCCCTGGAAGAATTGAGCTGGTGCGATCAGTAATTTACAGGATGGTAGCATTCTGGATGCAGGCTTACTGTATTCCAGCATCAGTCATTCGCACTATTAATTCTTGTTGCAGGAAATTTATCTGGGGAAATGTTCATACATGGGCCTGGAAAGACCTTTGCCGTCCTAAAAAAGAAGGGGGAGTGGGGTTGAGGATGTTATCTGATCTTAATGTAGCCTCCAGTGTCCGTTTGACATGGAAATTATTAGCGACTAATGGGACATGGGCTCGTTACATGCGTAGTCATTATAGTGAGGTATCTTGTGGATTCTTCGCCACAAAAGCCGCCCATGCACACTCAGGAACTTGGAAATATTTGCTTAAACATAGAAGCACCTCCCAGAGGCTCATCAAGAGAGTAATTAAAGACGGCTCTTCTACGTCATTTTGGTTTGATAATTGGCATCCCCGAGGTCCCCTATTTCTGCTGCAAGTTCCTCCACCTGGTGCTGAAAAATTATTAGGCAGTGACTATTGGGTTGATGGGGCCTGGAGTACCTCTCCGGATCTTCACAGTCTGCTTCATATACTCCGCTCTATCAAACTGGAAGCCGGTCCAGATCAATGGCGCTAGATCCCTAGTAATCTTGCAACTATCGCACAGCCTGGGAGGGTAGCTGTGTGTCGGGACCCCCTTTTGCCTACAACCGAATTGTTTGGCACCCTAATATGGTCCCGAAAATGGGCATGCCTCTACTGCGGGCATTTCTGAACAAGCTCCTAACTAAAGAACTCCTTTCAGCTTGGGGGGTCCCAGGCAATAAATGTGTGCTGTGCATTTGTTCTGCAGCCGAGACAAATGCACACTTATTCTTTGAATGTGAGTTTACTAAGTACATCTTAACTAGGAGCTTGCTTAAGCTTGGCCACACTGGACCTATGCCATCTAGCCTTGCGAAAGTTGGAGATCTCATTACTAATTTGTACAAAAATTCAGACTTTGTAGGGGTGCTTGCGAAATCGGCTTTAGCGGCAATGGTGTGGCACATCTGGAAGCAACGCAATAAGAGGATCTTTGAGGGTAAAGGTGACGGGAAAATATCTGTATTTGAGGATATAGCAGCTGACATACGCATTTCTCTTCGCAATTTGGAAAGAGACCAACCGTCATCAGAAAATGCCTTCTCTAATTGGGGGTTTCTAGAGAATGATTAATCTTTTACCATTCAATGTTCTGACTGACTATGAGCGGTAGTGTAAGTAGTATGTAGAGGGTGACGACGCTTGTGTCCTCTCCCCTCTCATTCTATTTCCACTATTTTTCTCATAGTCTGCACATATATAACACAATTTTGATATTAATAAAGTCTACACTTACTTGTATATATATATATATATATATATATATATATATATATATATATATATAACGATCTTCCGTTGCGAAAAAACCCATGCGAAAGCTGTGCGAAAACATTTTTTTTATTTTTTTTGAAATTTGTTTTTCAAAAATTCTTTTTTTGATGTTTAATCCATACAAATATATACCCCAGGGAAAATAATGGGTGAACACGTTGGGCATTAGAGCACCCATCCACCCGTTACAAATTTAACGGTCTCAAAACGTGCGAATTTGATGAAATGCATTGATCGAAGGCCAAATGACATTATTTCTCAACCATTATTTTTTGAGGGGGGTATAACAACATATAATGAGGGTGGAAAAAAGAATTTTTGAAAAAAAAATTTCAAAAAAAGATAAAAACATTTTCGCACCGTGCGAAATGTTCTCATTTGAAAATTTTCCTATATATATATATATGAGGAAACGGGAAATAGGGTGTCACAGGAGAGAATCTCTCCTGGGTCGGTCAAAAAACTCCAATCTCCACATGTTTTTTGCAAGATCCGAGTCGTTCATCTCGATCTCTACCCTCTAAAACAGCTACCCACCAATTTTCAGCCCGATCCGAGGTGTTTTGCCTGTTCATCCACCCGACCCAAAAGTTATGTTCATGCGAAACCGTTAAATTTGGGTCGTGTGGATGAACGGGCAAAACACCTCGGATCTGACTGAAAATTGGTGGGTAGCTGTTTTAGAGGGCGAAGATCGAGATGAACGGCTCGGATCTTGCAAAAAACATGTGGAGATTGGAGTTTTTTTTGACCGACCCCGGAGAGATTCTCTCCTGTGACACCCTATTTCCCGTTTCCTCTCTATATATTAAGTTTTAAAATTCAAATGTTTTAAAGTTCAAATTCAAATTCTTTTGAAAACTTTCTTATTTTATCATAATTAAGACTATGGCAGATTTAGTAGTATTCTCTAATTAAAACCCATTATTCCCTCCTTAATTATTATTTCTAAATTCAACTTTCCTAAATACCTTAGTTTTAATGCCCTAATAAAAATCATTAAAACAAATCAATTAAAATTAAATCTTTCCATTTTATTAAACCCTTTCCATTTTTTAACCCCAAACCTTAACTCTGTGGCCTACTCACGCACACAACTTAAATAAAACCTTATTCTTCTTTCTATAAACAAAAACACCAAGTACACCCTAAGCTCTCTAAAAACAAAACCCAGGCAAAACAATCCCTCAGTAACCTAGACCTACTCTAAAACCCTAGCCCCTCTCCAACCAAGCTCGCATGCCGTCCGCCTCCTTCTTCTCCCTTCCTCTGAGCCCGCACCCCCTCCAGCGCCGCCAGTGTCCAGCAGGGCGCACCTCCCTTCGCCTGCGACCCCCCAACACTGGCGTGCCTCCCTCCGACCACCCAACCTGAAACCCTCTAAACCTTCTCCGATGCCCACTTCGCCTGCAAAACCCACGGCAACCTCTCCTCCATCTCCGACAGCCATATAAATCCTAACACTCCGCCAACCTCTCAGCCTCCCCTCTCAGCACCGAACACCACCAGCCTCCAACCACCTCGACATCATCCGACCTCCCCTGCTCTCCAAAGAACCTCCAGCCACCCAGCCGTAACCTCACTTTCCTTGCACCGCCCATAATCCTCCGACGCTGCTTTGAACTTGCCCTCGTCGTCGCAACTTAACCACTGCCTGCAACCTCGCCGCTGCACTCCGCCGTAGCAACCGAACCCGAGGAGCCCCAGCCTCCACCGTTAGTAATATATTTAGTCTTATATTCGTAATATACTGTTAGATAGATATGTTAGTTATTATATATTATAATATATATGTTGTTATGAATAGGCCCATTGGGCCAATTGGGTATCCAACCCACTATTGAAAGTTATAAATACACTGGTAGGGGGCTCTTAACCCTCTACACCTATTCTCCCTAAATTTTCCTTCACAACACGTTATCAGCACGATCACGCTCGTTGGAGGAGACGGCGGCTCGCGGGAAAGGAGATCCACAAATCACTCAGATTCAAGAAGATCGTAATCTTCTCAACGGGGAGCGAAAAGGGCATCCTTCACCAACCATCGCCTAGATTCCTCGTCGAATCTAGAGGTAAAAATCCAAACTTTTTAGATCTAAACTTGCTTTTCTCATTAGATCTGCATGTTTTAGGATCAAAAAGTTTATAAACTCGGTGAAATTCAACCTTTTTAAATCGATCTGCATGTTTAAAACAATAAAAACTTGTTTTTTAGCGATCAAAATTGTTGAAAAATCCGATTTTTACCCCCCGCCTTTGATCCAAAAATCCGCACGCCCGTAGGGCGGAACGACGGCGCGCCCATTGCGTCGCCGGCGGAAAACGAACGCCGCGGCCTCAGGCCGCGGCGGCCGCGGGACTGCCGCCGCTGCCTCAGGCCGCGGCGGCCGCGGGACTGCCGCCGCTGCCTCAGGCCGCGGCCCGCCGCCGCGGCCCGTCGCCGCCACGGCGGCCGCGCCCTACGCGGCCAGCCGTCGCGGCGACACGCCACGGCCCCCCTAGGGTTTCCTGAAACCCTAACCCTAACGGGCTATTTTTCGGGGGAGGCCTAATATTAACCCTAATGGGTTGTTTTCATGGCCCAAAAGGCCAGAAAATTAGCCCATTCACATAAATTGTTTTTCTTTATTTTTGGCCCTAAAAAGCCCAAAATAGTTAAAAGAAATTTTGAAAGGGTTTAAAGCGGTAAAATAAAACATTAAAATACGGATCAAAAGGCAAAAGTTTTCAAAAAAAAAGTTTTTGCATGTCGCACACAAATTTAAATTATTTTAAATGCCTGTGTTTTTGATTATCTGCGTGGTTGTATGTCTCGAATATATTATCTGCGTGGATGTGCAAATTTTTAGGCTATGTTTTTAGTGATCAGCCAGGTTTCCGACACCGTTTTAAAATTCCTGCAATTTTTCTTTTCTTTGAGAGAAATTTTGTATGTGAGGATGAAAATGTAAAAAGAAGACCGAAGGACACCAAAAAAAGAAGCTGAAGGCGTTCGCTCAATGAAGATAGGGGCTTCTCTCTGAAGTTCCCGAGTTGTACTTTAATTTTCATGCTTTTTTTATTTTTGATGTAACTTCGGACTGGACTTTCTTTTTATTTTTCGGTGTCGGCTGGCTGATCCCCATAGTCCTAAATTATTTTTCTGTTTCATTGCTTATACATTAACTGCGTGGTTGTTACTTAGTTTAAATACCATGTTTAATGTCATAATGGAACCACTTAACAGCATGCGTGATTGTTAATCTTTAGTAATTAATTATTCACATTATCTGAAAAAAGAGCATGTATGTTAAAATCACATTAAATTCATGCTATGAAAATGTTTACATTACATGCGTGGATGTCTATCTTACTCAGTTAAATGATACATGCTATTTTTCTTTACATTGCTAGATCATAAAATGGCCAGACTCGCGAATGTCGACTTCTCGGTCCTGAAGGCCGATGGGTCAAACTACCTGAGTTGGCAGTTGGACCTGAAGTTCCATCTGCGCTCTCATGGTTTCAGTCTCACACAGACTGAAAAGGCAACAACTAGTACTGCCCCTGCTAACAAGGAGGCTTCAGTGGAAGCACCTCATACAGAGGAAGTTTCCGATATATTAAAGGCGAAAGCCATTATATATATCAGGAAACACTTAGACTCGACCTTAAAGGACGAGTACCTCACTGTAGAGGACCCTTACGAGCTGTGGGATGCACTCGAGGAGAGGTACATACATCAGAGGGATGTCATACTCCCCCGTGCACAGTACGAGTGGACTCACCTCCGCATACATGATTTCAAATCCGTAGCGGAGTACAACTCAGCTCTCTTCCGCATCACCTCACGCCTGAAGTTGTGTGGTGAACCAGTGACGGAGAAGATGTTGCTGGAAAAGACGTTCACGTCTTTCCACGAAAAGGACATGATCCTTATGCAACAATTTAGAGAGAGGAAGTTCACATAGTACTCTGACCTGCTTTCATGCCTGCTTATGGCTGAACAGAACAGAGACCTGTTGGTTGCCACCCACAACCTGCGCCCTCCTAGCTCCGCTCCATTGCCACCTCATGCAGAGGCTCACTTCCAGTCTTCCCTGAAGAAGAAGATGGACAAAAAGGCAAAATTCCAGAAATGGAAAGAACAGAAGCAGCGGAAGAAGGCCACTCCCCCAGCTCCTCCCCAGAACCAGAAGTTCGTGGATAAGAAGCAGAAGAGGATTCCCAACAAAGGAGGCACTCCCAAGAAAGACTGGGAGGACAAATGCTCCAAATGTGGGATGACGGGCCACTGGTCCAGAATCTGCCGCACAGCAAAACACCTCCAGGACCTCTACCAGGCAAGCCTCAAGCCTCGAGCTGAGACAAACCTGATTGAGAGCGTAGCGTTGGCAAAGACCTCATGGACTCCTGAAGATTTCATGGGAGATGACACTCTCTAGATCTGGACCACTTTTTATGCAATTAGCAATGTATCTTCAATTTTATGCATCGTATCTAGTTCTATTTTCCATATCAAACAATATCTTTTTGAGCATTTATTTATGAAAGTGAATCTTTTATCTATATTTATTGCTTGAATGTCTTTCACTTTTTTAGATATGGAACTTATCTGCCTAGTGGACAGTGCATCGACGCACTCGATCCTTCAAAACTTAGACTACTTCACGAGCATAAGTAGTTATTCTGGCCCACTGAGAACAATCTCAGGACCAGCAAACATAATCGAAGGATCAGGGGAAGCAATTATATTGCTCCCCGGCAACACACAAATAACACTTAAAAATGCGTTATACTCCCCTAAATCCATCCGAAACCTCCTAAGTTTTAAAAACATCTGTTTAAACGGATATCACTTAGAGACGGTCGAGGAAGGTAAAAGGGAATACTTGCTTGTAACGGCTCTTACAAATGGTTCAAAAACCATTGTGGAACGTTTCAAGGGACTCCCCTCGGGACTCTATCAAACAAGTATACAAACTCCAGAAACTTCCATGGTGGAGCACCTGTAGTGCCCCCAAACACCAGAATTCCAACTCTGGCACAGTCGACTGGGACACCCTGGTTCGGTTATGATGTACCGCATCATAAAGAACTCCAGGGGCATTGACCTGAAGAACCTGAAGATTCTTCAAAAAGGCAAATTCCCATGTCCACCCTGTTACAAGGGTAAGCTGATCACGAGACCCTCTCCACTGAAAGTGGATGTGGAGTCCCCCACGGAGACATTTGTGGGCCGATTCACCCATCAAGTGGTCCGTTCAGGTACTTTATGGTCCTGATAGACGCATCTACTAAGTGGTCACATGTGTGCCTACTATCCACCCGTAACCTAGCACTATCTAAGCTTTTAGCTCAGATAATAAAGTTACAGGCCCACTTCCCCGACCACCAGATAAAGAAACTTCGTCTGGACAATGCGGGGGAGTTTACGTACAAGTCTTTCTAGACTATTGCCAAGCTCAGGGAATTGAAGTCGAACATCCTGTAGCGCATGTTCACACCCAAAATGGGTTAGCAGAATCTCTAATTAAGAGACTGCAATGGATCGCTCGTCCATTATTACTTCAATCCCAGATGCCAGTGAATGCGTGGGGTCATGCAATTTTGCATGCTGCATCTTTAATAAAATTAAGACCCTCTAGAGGTCAGTCATCTTCTCCAATGCAACTAGTACTTGGAGCCCCACCAATTGTCTCACATTTGAGAATATTTGGTTGTGCAGTATACGTCCCCATAGCACCACCACAAAGGACAAAGATGGGTCCACAACGTCGCCTAGGCATTTATGTTGGGTTTGACACCCCCTCCATAATTAGATTCCTAGAACCCCTTACAGGGGACGTCTTTAAGGCACGTCTAGAAGACTGTGAATTCGATGAAACATCGTTCCCAAGACTAGGCTCACAGACAAAGAAGCCCGAAGCTTCAGAAAGTATCACTTGGGATACAAAAACTTTATGTCACTTTGATCCGCCAACAAGCCAGTGTGAGGAGGAGGTCCTGAAGATTCTCCACATCCAAAACACTGTCCATCTCTTGCTGGACAAATTTACTGACAACCAGAAGATTGTCAAATCACACGTCCCTGCTGCTAACAC
Organism: Scilla litardierei; assembly: GCA_030789695.1. Classification (NCBI taxonomy): domain Eukaryota; kingdom Viridiplantae; phylum Streptophyta; class Magnoliopsida; order Asparagales; family Asparagaceae; genus Scilla; species Scilla litardierei. Next base: position 77,381,433 of record CM061137.1, read on the forward strand.
TCCAGCTAGGATTGACATACCGCAAAATGGATGCAATCCGCCTGCAGCAGAAATGGTTGGACTTCTCAAAAAGAGAGGACGACCACCGGGATCCAAGGACTAAGTCCCTCGAAAGAGTAGGACCCTTGACAATGGTAAACAAATACCACCACAGGATGCTAATTTAAGCCCTGCTACCCCATCTCTCCCAAACTCTCATGAAGAGGAAAAACCGGGAGAAAATGAAGTATCGATACACTATGTACGAACTGGGGAGTATTGGGACAGAAAAAGCACAACAATAGATGACACATTTGCGTGTAATATTGCCATCAACGTCGCGTACTGCGACGATGATATTGAACCACGCTCTCTGACAGAATGTCAAAGCAGAGATGATTGGCCAAAGTAGAAAGCTGCAATAGGAGTGGAGTTGGATTCACTCACCAAACGCAAGGTCTTCGGACCAATAGTCCAGACACCAAAAGGTGTAAAACCTGTGGGTTATAAATGGGTATTTGTTAGAAAACGAAATGAACAGAATGAGATCGTACGCTACAAAGCAAGGCTTGTAGCGCAGGGTTTTACCCAACGTCCTGGGGTGGATTTTGAAACCACATACTCCCCGGTCATGGACGCGATCACCTTCCGATTCCTCATTGGCATAACAGCAAAAGAGGGTTTAGATATGCAACTCATGGACGTGGTTACTGCATACCTATATGGCAACCTAGACCGAGACATCTATATGAGATTGCCTGACGGTTATTCTTTGCCTGCAGCACTAAAAGAGAGAGAACGTGACATCTACTCAGTGAAACTGCAAAGATCATTATATGGTCTAAAACAATCTGGAAGGATGTGGTATAACAGACTGAGCGACTTCCTTGCACAACAAGGATTTAAAAACGACCCAGTCTGTCCTTGCATCTTTATAAGAGCAAAGGCAACATGATTTGTAATTATAGCCGTCTATGTAGACGACTTAAACCTCATCGGATCTCCTGAAGAGATCGCAAAGATTTCTAGAAGCCTGACAGAAACTTTCGAGATGAAAGACCTCGGAAAATCAAAATTCTGTTTAGGCCTTCAGATAGAGCATCTTAAAGATGGGATCCTGTTACACCAGTCAACTTACACATCGAACTTATTGAAAAAGTTTCAGATGGATAAGTGCCATCCCCTTAGCACTCCGATGGTCGTCAGATCATTGGATGTACACAAAGACCCCTTCCGGCCGCTGGAAGAGGGGGAGGAATTACTAGGCCCCGAAGTGCCTTATTTAAGTGCTATCGGTGCACTCCTTTACCTGGCTAACTGCACTCGCCCTGACATAGCGTTTGCAGTAAACTTACTAGCCAGATATAGTGTTGCACCTACACAGCGGCACTGGGCCAGAGTTAAGCATCTTCTGCGCTACCTCCAAGGGTCCATAGACTTAGGTCTATTCTACAGGAAAGGGGCATCAACTGGTTTAGTTGGTTATGCTGACGCAGGTTACAGGTCCGATCATCATACAGAGAAGTCTCAGACCGGATACATGTTCACTTATGGCGGCACTGCCATATCCTGGAGATCTGTGAAGCAGACCATGATGACCATCTCATCCACCCACTCAGAGCTACTAGCGATCTTCGAAGCAAGCAAGGAATGCTTCTGGCTACGCTCGGTGATCCAGCACATACTCACCTCCACCGGCCTGACGACCGGCGTTCTTGCACCCACTACACTCCATGAAGACAATGCAGCATGTATAGCCCAGCTACAGGACGGCTACATCAAAGGTGACAAGACGAAGCATATCTCCCCCAAGTTCTTCTGGATGCACGACCTTCAGAAACAAAAGCAGATTGAGGTACAGAAGATCCAATCATGTAATAACTTGGCGGATTTGCTTACCAAATCCCTGTCTACTAGTATCTTTGAGAAACTTGTATATGGGATTGGGATGAGGAGAGTGAGTAAATGTAAACTGGGTCAGGATGAGGGAACTATAAACTCATAGATACATAGGAGACTAATGTATAGATTCATAGGAAATCTGCAAGCCTGAAGCTTGGTCAGATAAGGGGGAGTCAACTGCAGAGTTGTACTCTTTTCCCTTGGCTACAGGTTTTTTCCCACTGGGTTTTCCGTAGTCAAGGTTTTGACGAGGCAACCTCGTTGACTCTGGATCCTGAAGTATCCACCCCTAGACACATCCCCAAAACGGAGGAAGTTATGGGTTAACTGTTCTTTCTTTAACAAGACAGTTACCCTAACTCGGATCCTGAAGAATCCACCTCTTATTTCAATGTTGATTGGATAAGGGGAAGTGTTATGAATAGGCCCATTAGGCCAATTGGGTATCCAACCCACTATTGAAAGTTATAAATACACGGGTAGGGGGCTCTTAACCCTCTACACCTATTCTCCCTAAATTTCCCTTCACAACATATGTAAGTTTTTATATTATACTGTGAGTTGCATGGATGAACAGTAAATGACATTTACGAATGGGTTATACACACACACACACATTTTATTATGTACCGTAAGTTATGTAAGTTATATTATATGTGAGTTTCCCATTCAAGTATAATAATTCCCATGTAAGCAGTATTTAAATAGGCATTAACAGTGGTATGGGAACCGTATACACATTATATATATAAGTGTTGGTTTATAAGCATAGACAGGATAATATATATTACTTATAAGATAATCAGTGTATTACTTAAACCGTAACTTATATTATATAAGATTAAATGTTATTTTAAAAACATTTAACTTATTATCATAACTTCGCTGATGCAGATACAACACACCACTTGTTATGATCACCTGGACACCCGATATCAACTATATCAGGCAAGCGCGCAATTTAATACATGTTTTCAAATGTTGCTCTTTTAGATGTTTTAACACTTAACTTGTACTATACGACTTAACCGTGACATCTTGTACATGAAAATGTCATGTAACACACTAACACTAAACTCCATGTATGTACTTTTGTGAATTACTAGACTAGAATCCGCATGGGTGTGTGTGGACATCATTAAGTAAAGAGATAATGCCTTGTTACGACATGAAATGCAAAACCGGCTGGAAGTATATGGAATACTTGATTAACTTGATAATCATAGAATGTGATAGTCGGGTTGGCTAAATCATAAAAATTGCATACCAAGATTTGGCTATTCACATAGGCCAGTTTGGCTAGTCTAGCTCGTGTCCAGTATTACAACTCATGATGGCCGGTTGGCTGATTCTGGCTCGTGGTCCAGAAAGTACACGTGGGTGGGTTGGGTTCGCAGGCACTAGCCTGTGTAAAAGGGTCACCTTGCGGGGGCACTCGAAGGTGGATTCACTTACTAACCGTTTAAAGACATGAACCTTAGAAACTCACTTGAACACACTATTCAACAGATTGAAATGCTATATTGAACATGTTTTAACATATAGAACTGCTACGGTTTCCTTTTAATAAACTGCGATGTTTTAACTGTTTAAATAGAACTGCCATGTTTTCACTTTTACTAGAACTGCCATGTTTTAACTTATAACTGAACTGGCATGCTAGCGTAATCTCTGAAATTGTAATTTCTCATTTATCATAACTGCTTTAACCACCATGTTTTCACTTTTACTAGAACTGCCATGTTTTAACTTATAACTGAACTGCCAAGCTAGCGTAATCTCTGAAATTGTAATTTCTCATTTATCATAAATGCTTTAACTGCCATGTTTTCACTTTTACTAGAGCTGCCATGTTTTCACTCATAACTGAACTGCCATGCTAGTGTAATCTCTGAAATTGTAATTGCTCATTTATCAGAAATGCTTTAACTGCCATGTAAACCATTTGAAATCCTTGCCAAGGGTCCTACTCATAACTTTTCTTGCCAATGACCCTTGTTGACAGACATTTCTATGTTGTTATAAAATGTATGTCAGGTCACTAGACAGGTTGCATTTAGGACGAGCTGATTGAGGAGACTAACCTGTGGATTCCAAGAGTTCTTCCCGCTGCAGACTAGTTGCTGAGTTTCACCTGTTGCTGCTTAAGTTTCCTTTTATGTCCTTTTTGTTGGGTATGTACCCAATTGCAGAACTCTGTTATTGTCGGCCATGTTTGAGGCCTAGTTAACTTGTGTACTTTTCTTCTAAACGTTGGCTGAAACTTATAGTTATCTCTGTTGTTCTGAATGCATGCAAGTTTCTGCGGTTGGTTTTTTATCTACAGACGCTTATTGGGTTGGAGCTTCACCGCTCCAGCCCATACGGACCCGCTCACGTCCTCACTCCCAAGTATAATGGGAAGCGGGGCATAACAGATAGTGTGGGCATTCTGGCAAAAACAGCTTTGGCATCCATGGTTTGACATATTTGGAAGCATCGCAACAGCAGGACTTTTGAAGCGAAGGGAGTATTGAATACGGTCCTATTTTATGATATTGCAGCATATATTATTATTGCCTTGCGTGATATAGACAGATATCACCCTTCTACTGCTATTCCATTTTCAAATTGGGGCTTCTTGAATTCTAAGGCTGACTAGGAAAAGCTGACTAGGACAAACAGGTTGATAGAAAGACGGCTTAGATTTAATCTTGAGGAATGAATGGTTGAGATGAGATTTTGTGGAAAGTTTTGGATGGAAAAACATTTCTAGGGAAATGAAATTTCTAGGAAAATGAAAGTTTATGGGAAATGAAAGTTTCTTGGGAATAGCAGAGTACACACAATTAAAGCATTTGGAAAAAAACATTAACTTGCACTTAATGCTGCAGATCGAATGCTGCTGCAGATCGAATGATATCTCCCTCAACACGGGGCCCACCGTCTCTTCGAACCATGGGGCAAATATGAGAATAATTTTCCGTGCCGAAGGAGCCCGCTATATTTTTTTACTCTAATTTGTTGTTCCATGCCTAAGGCTCCCTGCCGATTTTTTACGCCAATTTGTTGTTTCGTGTCGAAGGTGCCCGCACCGAATTGGTTGTTTCACACCGAAGCTGCCCGTGCCGCTAAATTTTTTTACGCTAAACTGTTGTTCCGCGCAATTTTGGCTGTGTAAATATTTATTTTGGGGAACAAAGATTTCGCGGGAGAAAATCTTAAATGAACTGTGCCCGCGGGCATGGGTTATGACTAATGTGTGTGTGTGTGTGTGTGTGTGTGTGTGTGTGTGTGTATCACAAATCACATAAATCACATATCACATATCATAAATACATAAACTATGGGATTCTGAATCTGGTAAATTGAATTCATAACAAATATATAAAACATAGAATACATCACATCCCATATATTCTCGAAATTTCCACTCACATCAAAATATACTATAAAGTACATCAAAATATCAAAATTGTGCTTCATTGCAAGGAGATAAAAATCCACCATTGCATGGAGTGACACTGGTTTCTTCGAGCTTCTTCCATGTGAGTGACATTGCATCAAGCACAGGAATAGTCTCTTCCATGAGATGAAGTTCTACAATATTGGAATAAATTAGACCACAAGGAATATCACAAGTAATATAAAATATACGAATTGTAAAATGAACATACGCTATTATGGAGAGGATTTCGACAACGTGATTTGTAGTGCCCGAGCCGATGACAATTGCTACATCTATTCTTTCAGCTGCCCTTACGAGGAATATCCATGGCCCCACGAATTCGAGTCGATCGAGGTCGACCTAACGGTCTTCTTTTTTTGGGAGGAGTTAACCTTGGACCATCCCAATCCATCCAATAACATGAATATGGTATGTGGTTAAATTTTAGGGTATACGAATGACAATATGTTATCACTCTAAATTTTACGGTATTCTTGTAATATGATATATTGGCACCATATTCCTGTTTGGATGCTATGGCGATTACATGGACACATGGCATGTGCTGAATCATAGGAATATTACAAGTATATGTGCAATGTTCGCCTTGTATCGTCACGGTATAAGCGAGGCCTTCCTTGTCCACCACCTGTCATTCATAATCAGCAAATCGTGTGATGAAAAAACTCTGGGCTTCTTCAACATGTGCACCAAGAAACTCCTCTGTTTTTGGTGTGAAATTTGTCGTCTACCCTTGTCCCTCAAACCGACGATTGTAGAAATATTTGTTTAATCTGAAAAATGTTCTTTCCATCAACGCTTGGATCGACATCGATCTAGCTCTTTTGAGAACCCCATTAAAACTTTCAGAAAAATTGGTTGTCATGATATAATAGTGTTTCTCATCATCTTCATGTGTATCCCATCTCCGTGTCTCCAATTGCAAGTCTGCATTAAGCCACCCATCTTCTGTAACGAACTCTTCTCTGATCTTTACCCGATACGAATTGTATGTAAGCAAGTTTGATGCATTACCTGCCCACCATAAGTTCCTTTACAAAGTAAGTGTTCGTTATCTATTCGACATGAAATTTATGATATGTCGAAGACAATACCTATGGTGTCCTCTTTCCAGCCATCCCTCCATTAGTGTTCTTGGAATACCTTTCATTCTATTGGAAATGAAGGTAATCGTTCGGAGCACAGTGTATCAATACATATATACAGCTGAAACCCCACTATCAATTTTCTATGTTTTCAGTCGATACAACAGCAAATGCCAATAGAAAAAGCCCACCATTTATGTTCACACATGTGGTCACCAGTAAACACACAACATATTTCACATACAAATGTGTACCATCAATACTCATAACCGGCCGATAATGCTTGAAACCTTCAATTAAAGGTCCAAATGTCTAAAGCACACTTGTAAACTGTGCCACTACTGGACCGATAGTGTCAGATGTGATCTTAAAAACTGTTTCAGGATTTCTTTTTGTAATGGCCTCTAACTACGGTGGGAACCTTTGGTGTGATTTATCCTAATCACCATATATCCTTGCTAATGCCATTGTTCTTGCTTGCCATGCTTTGTAATATGATATCTTTATCCTTAACATGGTGTGTATGACTTTTTGGATTTCTGCAGATGTCATATCAAACTGTCCCCACCATTAGCATAATCTTGTTATTCAAAAATGTACTCATGGCTTGAACATAATCAGTGTTTTCTTGTCTCATCTTGTGTTTGACGATTCGTCTGGAAATTTAGCCCACATAATCACATCATATCTTGTGGGGGTTGACTTCATTGGTTTGAATGTAGCATTGTGCTTGATGCTCCATTCCTTCGTTGCTTGAACCAATTCAGTCTTGGTATCATATAGATGCTTAACGTTGAACTCTCCCCTATCGATGTAAATTCTTGGTTCTTCCATATTTCTTTCTAACATATTTTTCATACATGTTGCACTGACATGCTGGTCCTTTTCCACTTCATCTGGTAACTGCTCTTCAAATGCCACATATGTGTTGACATCAACCTATTGTTCTACCCAGGCTGTATCAGCTCGGTTTATAGATGCGGCATATTGCATAATATCCTCCCTTGTGCCATCATGTTTATCGTCATTATCAGTGCCGTTAATGTCTTCAATATGCATCATTATGCCATCATCAACCTACTGTGCCATAGAAGTCGATGATCTAATATGTATTGTTCTGCAAACTTCTGGAATCGACTGCGGTACATATATCCCTTCCATTTACATTGAGTAGATTGCTTACCCTCCATATTTAGCATTTAATTGCCCTGTCCCATAACATGTAAGCTGCTTTAGACATATGAGAATGTGTAAGTTTAAAACAATCAAATTTACACTAACAATATTACTTAAAAGTACAAAATATTTGCACGTTGTCGATACTTACTCATCTATATTCTTCACTCTGGGAGTACGAACATCCTTACCCCATCTTGGTTTTCGTATAATGATAATCTAGATTTTGAGATGAAGACAAATCCTACCAAGTTGTTCTTCAAATCAAGCATGCGGGCAAATGTGTCCCGCATTTCACACACTTGGAGTTGATTATTGCATCCGTTCCCATATAAATTTAACCGACAGTTGAACTTGCCCCAATTTGAATCTATTCTCCATATCTCCAGCATCGGAGATACAGTTGTCGTCTTGTGTAATGACCCGCTCTCGGGGGGGTATCACTTATTTGGTTAGTTTGCAGGTCTGCAGATCACTAGTGAAAGCAATAAAGCTACGATGCAGAGAAGTACAAAAATACTCAAATAGGGTCCATTTATTACAATCCACATCTGTACAATATGCTCCAACAAAGATACACGAAAGAAAAGAAGTATATAAGGCAAAATGCCACGACTCGAACTCTAAAATCTGCTGCCTCTGGGTCAAACTCTAGCTCTTCTGACTTAGGATCCTCTACGTCAACCTGTGCAGTGTCTGTGGTGCTACGAAATGTGGAACCGTAGGTAAGTCATAACAATTATAGTAATAGAAAGAAAAGCAGTGCACAAGCATGGAAAATATTACAAAAAGTAACTATAGGTGGTCGTGCAAAGGTGACAAGTAAAAGTGACTGTACATGTAAAAGACGTAACATAGAAGAGAAACCATGGTGATAGTAATAGTTAGACTAGCAGGCATGAAATGTAACAATAGTAAACATGTAAAGTACTAAACAAGACGTACATTTAATCCATTGGTTATTATGGTGCTAGCAATGATTATCTAAACTAAGTGACTCGTTATGAGAGTATAATATGCAACCATGGGTCACCTCATTTTTCGCGGGGAGCTAATCCCGGGCGTCATACACACTTTTGAAATGGGACGGGAGCATAAACTTTTAAAACGGGATGGGACGAGACATGTGATTTGACTCCGGTTATAGCTCCCACACACTCTCTGCAATGAGTTGCCCTAAACCCCAGTGATGTATCAAGTGTATCAAGTATATGTTTATTACGGGATGTTCCACATGATATTCCACAAGATGTTCCACAAGATGTTCCACAAGATATTCCATACGATAAATCATTAACATTCACTACGTCATAAACGTCATGTAGTAAATGCTGTGACTATTTAAACGCGAGCAATCGTGCAACAAGTGAATCCAAAATTCATGCATAATTTTTAAGTGAAAAGCATCAGGACATGGTAGGCAATGGTGAACAAGACAAGGGAGTTAACATGGTGAATACGAGTTTATGTGTGGTGAAAGTTTGAAGTAACTCATTTAAAAGTATTTATAATCAATATTTGCAAACTGATGATAATTGGAGTTCTAGCATTGATCCACACAAACGGGCTTAGTCAAGGTTGGCCAAGCAGGTCACTATCCCCGCAAGCAGGGTGATCCAAAACTTTGGTCCAAGTGATCCCAGCCGGCTCGGTGACCAATATTAAGAACGTCTGTAACGGTCGGAACCCACTATTCGTTATACGGCTGTGCGTATAGCAATTTCGGGTACCTGATTGGTTTTGTTGCTTTGTGTGGGAGTCGTGTCGTTGAGTCGTTAGGGCCGTAGCACTTGGTTACGTCCTTAGCAAGCCAACACCCAACGTGTGCCCAACTTGGAATTACGGTCGCCTTTGGACCCCATATCCTTTATACGCTTTACGTGCACGTAGTCTTGTCCGTGCACGTATTTATTTTAGACTTTGTCTGTATCCGAACCCTATAGTGTGATATGTCGTTGTGACCCTCTCTGAGAGTATTTAAATTATGGTGTTAATTTGGAACGTCATTTCACGGGTCGTTCTCCCACGATTTGACCTTGTTTGAAGAGACGTCACGATTTTCACTTTTGTCGTAAGACCTTTCTATTTTTAATTTCGTTTCTCGTCGTCAAAATTGTGATCCGTCTTCTCCGTCTTCTTTCTCTCGTCGTCCCGGTCACCCCAGTATTTATTTCACGATTTTTGGGCTTCGTTTGACCTACTTGCACTTTTGGCCCAACTTATTACATTTTTAGCCCTAAGTTTCATCTAGAGTATTTTCCCTAATAAAAATCATTATAATAATAACCTATGTTACATCCTAATACTTGGTTGACTCAGCACATGCCTTGGCCGCATCCCCATGCATGAGAGGGAGTGGATCTTTTGGTTTTCTAAATGATATTAAAAACAATTCTTTAAACAATTGAAACAACCCTATACCCTAGCAAACCCTAGACTAAGCCCTACCCACGTTTTTCTCAACCCTATACCTATAAAATAATACCCTAGGTTAGAGTTCTTCACAGCAAAACTCAAAAGCCGCCGCCTATACTTTTTTTCACGCAAACGCTAAATGAAAACCATGAGCATCTCTCTCTCACCCTCTCGAGCCACGCACGGCGGTCAGACCGCCACCGACCGGCCTTATTCCCTCGCCATGACCCTCCTCCGCTACCTGCACCATCGTGAAAACCCGCAGCAGTAGTAATTCGTAGCAGCAGCAGCAGCTACCGCCGCCGCCGCTGTCGCCGTCGCCACTGCTTCTCCCCTCCGCCGTCGACCCCCTGGACACCCCCGCTGCCGTTGACATCATCCCCTTAGGCCGCTGCAACTCTGAAATAGCGATCCATCGCTGTTTTGCGTGTTTAGCGACGTCTCGACGCGTCGCTAAATTCTCATCGTTCCCCCTCACTGTTGGAGTCTTCCGACAGTTCCCTACATCTCCTAGGGGTGTTTTCCGACGTCACGAACATCTCCTATGACGCTCAACGTCGTGGAATCCGCGTGCGTTGAACCGTTCATCTCAGTTTGTTGTTACGGCTTCCCGAAAGTCGTAAAAACACCTACCAGCCTATTACTCGCTGTTCGGAATCTTGATTCGCTGATTTGGTCGCTGCCCGAGATTTGGCGAGCGTGGAATCTAATATTGGAAACTGGACGTGGAGCGTTTTCTATTATTCCAACCCCTGGCGTCGCTATCCGACGCCAGTGTAGCTCTCGCGTCGTGTAAGGGTAAATTTCTGAACACTTAGGACCCCCAACCCATCTATGTTAATCAAGATAAAAATCGGTAATTTTATTGTCCGGTAATTCACTAATAAAGACAACTTAATTTGGGACTGTAGGCTGGTGGATCCGAGAACATAGGTAGACTGGACTGGTTGGACGATATTTGCTGAAAGGTTGATTGCAGGCAAGTGAAACTTGCCAGTTCTTTGTTTAGGCCGTGCTTTAGGCCATTTCTTGTTTTAGGCGTAAAAGAGATTAGGCGACGAAATGATACTCGCCTAGACGCAACTTTAAGATCTAGCTTGACAACGAAGCTAGATCTGTCACCATGCCATGTCATTCATACATTTCTGCCTGTCACGTTTAAATTTTCATAATTGCATGCTCTTTACTTGTGCTCTGCCTGCCACGTTTAAATTCCTTATCTGTACTCATTTAAATTACAACTTACCATGCCATGTCATCCATGCTTGAGTGTTGCATTCGTAGCACACGCTACGTACTTCCTTGTTCAGGCTAGGCACATGCGTTGCAGGCACAACCCTATGCCAAATACACTTCCTGGCTCGTGATCCAGAAGCGGGCTACATGTGTTAGTCAAAAGCCAATACCCGATACATGTGGAGGGGTAGGGATAAGCGATCACTTGAGCTTAGGAGTTGGCCCGTACAGCCACTCCAGCCAAAAGGCGTAATCTCTGAGCACGACGTGTTTACTTGACTTGTGAAATCCATGTGATTGTTTAGTAGCTCTGCTACCCATGCCATGATGTACTTGTGCCTTGTTAAACTTGCTGCCATGTCAAACTTGTCGCATCTATTTAATTGTTGCATCCATACTTTAAAATGCCAGGTCATCGCTCATTTTTAAGAACTGCTAGGTTGTTTTACTTTCCTTTTAGTTTCCTTGCACAAAGTCTTTGTAGACTTTGCTGACATGTGCCCTCGTCTCTTTTGGGTGTCGCATGTTAGTTGCCGAGCCAGAGTCTGTTGCTGAGGACGGAGTGTTCACAGACGCTGAGTTTGAGTCCACCGTTGACGTGGAGTACGAGGACACCGGCGACCAGTCGTAGAGACGTAGTTCCGTGTTACTTTCTGTTTAGTCTGTTGTTAGGTTGTCGGTGCGTAGCACTTTTCTTTCTGTACGTTGATTATTTCTGTTGGCCATGCTTAGGCCTTTTAGACTCTTTTCTTTTAGCCTGGTGGCTTTTCTGCGATGTTAGAATTTATTATGGACATTCTGAGATTGAAATAATTTTATTATCTGTCTCCTTCTTTTATTATTATCTTTGTTCTGTGTCGCATTTGCAAGGACCTATACTTGGTTAATCCAGACGCTTTACAGACTGGAGCCTCACAGCTCCAAGTCTGAGCGGACTTCTCACGCCTCGCCTCCATTTTAGGAAAGCGGGGCGTGACAACGTCGATTATCAACTTTCGCTCCATCGATTATATTAATAAACAGTGAGTAGTTCCATGTTTATTTAGATCTCTACCACTATAATAGTTAAACCAGGTCCACTGATTGACTTTCTTATAGAAAATCAGAAAGTTAGGAACTCATTTCAGAATTCAGATCAACTGATCCAAAGCAAAGAGGATGCTAAAAAATTTGTGGATAAAGACAAGTCCAACAAACATAGAATACAAAATTATTGGTTTAATTGAAGAGTCGTATTGCAATTGATTAGTTTTCTATTTAATTAGGTCTATAGTTGACAATATCATATGTTCAAGATAGTCATCTCTATACTATGTTCATGTGATATCTTATGTTCATACTAGTACACTTGTTTAGATTTATAAAGTTAGAATTAGGGTGCCTTAAACGTTTTATGGTAGTCGTAATAAGCCGAGGCTGGAGTTAGAGCTGTCTGGGGTGTCCTGTGCGAGATACGGTACCTGCAAATATAGGGAATCACTGCTTAAAGGTTACACTATTTTCTATTTATTTTTCTTAATGTGTTCGTATTTTTTATAATAGCTTAAAGCGAGTCAAAACGTGCGATAATAATTTTTAGATAGGCTAGATTTGAGAAAAAAAATTATCTAGGAAGAAAATATTTTTCGAGGGCTCATAGGTATTTTTTAAATAATTTTTAAAAACTTAAAATCAATTTTTTAGATTTAAAATGAATTAAAAACTAATTTTCTAAATTATAAAATAACTATCGTAAACATTCGACAATTTGTTTAGAGAAAAGTATACGTCGATAATTTGTTTAGAGAAAAGTATACGTCGAAATATTTCATATGATATGTCGAAATTTTACTCTCGACTAGTAGAATGCGAAAATATTTTTATACGTATGGGTTTATGTGTAGTATTAAAGATATAAGTGTTTTATCAAATCTGAATTAACTGCCGTAAACTTTTAAAAATCATAACTTCAAAAATAAATATTGGATTGGGACGAAGCTGACGCCTATGCGTTCATGACAAAGCATAAAACATTTTGGTATTTTTACATTTTAAGTGTGGGGCCCTATATTTCTACTTTCTAATTTTTCCTATTTATTTACTTCTCTCTCTAACTCTTTCTCTCTCCTCGCCACTTCTTTCTTTTACATTTGCGTGCTGTCTTTTAGTTTTACGCTTTCGAGCGTGCTTGCAGCTGAGGCAAGGGCGACGGCGAGGCCAATCCGCCGGGGGGGGAGGGGGACGCGGCATAGGTCACCGGCCGGTGACGGGCGGTGGTTGCCAGCGAGGCTGGCGAGGCGGGTCAGAACACGGCCGCGAGAGCTTGGAGAGGGGGAGTTAAAGAGGGAGAGCTCGGGACGACGATCTCGACGAGCTCCTTTGCAAGTGGGCGATGGCACACAAGGAGGCGGATCTTCAGGCGAAGGGCATATCTCGACGGAAGCAACCGAAGCTCGGCGGTGAGTGGATCTCGGGATGAGGAGGTCGCGGGAGCTTGGGGAATTTTATGGCAATGGTCCGAGCATGCTTGCAGGAGTTGGGAGGAGCTTGCGAGTTGCGACACTTGACTGCGCTCAGGCGAGGTCGGAGGTTCACCAGCGGACTCATGTGGGCTCTCGTGAGTTCAACGAAGCCGGCGAGCGAGCACTTGTCGAAGAAGTGCGTGAAGGAGTTGCATCGACTCGGAGTGTGGCGGCTCCGTGGGGGAAAGGGTACTTCAGGGGATCATCGCCGAGCCATATTCCATTGGTGATGATCACGTAAGGGGAGAAACACTCAATTTTCATGCTTTCATTTTTGCTTACTCACGTTATTGTTTGTTCATTGCCCATACTCTGTCCATTTGCACCGAACAACAACGGAAAGACGAAGTCTTTGATTTTGCTCCACATGCCAACGAGGAGAAAGATGGAAGGAATTGTGATTGAGTTGGAGACGGGATGGAAGTGAGCATAATTTATGGTGAAAAGGGGGTGGCCGTCAGAGGGAGGGAGGCGAGTAGGTGGACCGAACGGCGGGGTTTTGGTTGGACCGCTCATCAGAACATGGCAGAGGTGTGGCCTCGTTGATTCTTTCCTGGAGAAGAAGCTCGGGCTATCGTTGGCTTCTCGTCGGAGGCTTCGTCTTGGCGTAAGGAGAGTGGCATGTGGGTTTAGCAATGAGGGGGGAGGGGTTTGCCGTTTGTGTTTTTTGAATGGAGAGGGTTTGGTTTATTTAAATAGGCTTAATACTATGAAATATTATTTAAAGATAATGTTTAATAATAAATTGAAATTCAGTACGCAGTAAAGAATATAACGAACAACTGTAAAGTCACACAGCACGGAAAGACACGCAAGAATTGGTATCGCAGTTCAGTGCGCACACCTACATCTGCGGGGCCACGCCCAGAAAATAGAATACTTCACTATAAAGATCGGAGAATACAAATTCTACAATTCACGCTTTAATAAGGAAGAACACTCTCATCCTTAAAACAAACCGTGAGGGGATGATCGCAATCAACCCCGTGAAGTATTCTTGGCAAGCTCCACTTGCCTGCAAGCTCCCCTTGCACCACCGACTTGATCAACTCCCTTGATCCTGCGTGCGCAGCCGTCGGCCTCCCTCCCGGAGAATCTCCTTGAACTTTTTCAATCAAAGCGTTAGGACTAGCCGCCAAACGCTGCAAGCCCTAAAAGGCCAAAACCCCGCAATCTTCGATTCAATCTCGATACCGGCAACCGAACCTAGATTCGATTCTATCAACAGCAAAGACCGCAACGGCTTCAACAAGAAAGAGATCCCGAAGGATCCGTAAGTGGAGGTTGCTAGAGTATTGATTTGCCGAAAATCTCTCTCCAACCGTTTCACAATATGGTAACAAAAGATTGTACCCAATCAACTCTAAAACCATTAATAACCACCATAAGGGCCAGATGTGCTAGATAGACAATACCAGAATACGCGAACGCCAGTTGCGCATCCAATTTATCAGCCACTTGATGCAAGCAGACATATTCTGTTGAACATCCCGGTACAACAACCTGTTCAACAAAATGTCCAACATACTCCAGTGCCACATATGACAAGCCCACATACAAGGATAGCCACATGATAAATCCTAACAATCTCCCCTTTTGTCATTTGGTGGAACAACATACGGTATGATAGAAGAAGAGAGCAATTGATAAACTTTCAAACCCTTGATGACACATTGCATCAATCAGCAGACATCCAATACAACGATATCCAACAAAACGCCCAACACCCAACAGCATGTCCAACAAAATGTTCAACAAAACATTCAACATAACATCAGTTAAGAGAGATTGAACAATCATACCGCTTCTCCCCTTTTGCGACACAAAGGACAAAAACTTCAGAGATCAGCAGAGGAACCACCCCGTAGAGAGGACAACTGGCTTTGCACCAACACCTTGTGGCGATTGAGAAGTACCCGCTGGCTGTCGAGAAGCAGAAGTTGATCATCAACATTCCGAAGAGCAGTCTCGAGAAACTGAATATCAACCACACTCGTCGAGGAAGTAGTGGCTTCAGTAGCAGGACAGGGTGGAGAAGACAGAGATGCTGGAGGCACAGTGACAGACGGTTCAGCAGTAGGAGGTGGAGAGGATGTCGAAGAGACATTATGGAGTGAGGGAACCAAGTCAGAGATGTCATCCATTTTTCCGACCACAGACTTTGCCGTATACGAAATACTTTCACAAGATGAAGGAAGGTCAGACAAGGACAGAGGCACCTTTTGAGCTAGGAGCATCATAGATATAAGAGCTCCATGTGGTAACGAAGTCCCGGAGGAGGATATCTCAGCAAACGATAAGATAGAGTCAAAAATAATCCGGCCCAAATTAAAAGCCTGAGAGGTTCCTGCAGAGAACAACAGCCTGCACATGTCTCGAGTAACCACAGACACATTTGAAGTAGGTAGCCAGTTCCTCGTGGCAATCCTGTAGAGAATAAAAAACTTGGCCGTAAGAGCAGATGAAGGAAAGACAGATGATTTCTTAGGCCAATTCTGGAGCTTCCCCGCAGTCACAACTCGAATCAGTCTATCAAACTCGACTCCTGTAGACTCTCCATAAGCAGGAGCAGATGGAGGACATTTCCATTCCAAAAATTTGTTCAGAGAGGAAGGAGAAAAAGTAATTATCTTGCCCCGAACATAATTTCTGCAATGCCAACGAGAGGAGCCCTCTCCAGCAGTTTTGGATAAATTACAGTAAAATTCCCTGACTAACACAGGATAGTAGGAACTGAAGCAAGTGGCAGCATGGTACAATCCGAGATTCTTCAATATAGTAGCTATCTGGGTCTTGTCAAAAGAGGCCATGTTCAGAACCTTTTTAGGAAGTAACGATCTCTCCGAGTAAGATGGCCATCGGTTCTTGCGAGCTTTGTCGAAGAAAATTCTGCTAAAGGCATCTGAAGAAGTAAATGACGGAGAACGAGAGGTACTTGAAGCTGAGATTTTAGACCTCTTAGAAGGAGAAACATCAGTATTACACGAAGGAGCAGAGCGCTTCTTGGAGCACGATCGAGCCTTGCGCATAAATGAGGACAAGGGAGGTTCAGTAGGACCAGAGGCCTCAGGTGATGCACCATGTGTTGCAACATTTTGTGCAACAATATGTTCAACACTTGCTTCCTTGAAGGAATCAGGCTCGATATCAGTTTCAACATTAAGCCTCACATTGTCACCACCAACAGCTGAAGTAACTTGACTCAGGGTACATTTTTCTACAATCACTTCATCATTTACCTCACAACCAGCTGAGCCACATCCAGACACAACATCGACAGTGACCTTATCCGAAACAACTTGCGTCTCACCAACTCCTGTTTCAGAACGGTTGGAGAGATCCTGATGAATTTCAGAAGATCCTAAATCCATAGAAGTGGGACCAGGTTCTTCAGAGACATTTAGAGACTGAACTTTTTGAGACATATCATCAACAAGTAGCATGTCTTCCACAGTGTCTTTCAGAGACGACTCCTTAATACTGTCTGCACATTCATGATCAAATATCTCAGAATCTTTTCCAGGCTCAGAAGCATCTTGAGATGAGGAATTAGGCACATTTTGAGAACACGTATTCACATCACAATTAGGGTCATTGATCATGTTCTGAGATCCTTCATCCACAGACATGGGTGATGCAGTGACAGGTACCTCTTCCTGACATGGAACAGCATACGTTTTCTCATCACTAGGATCACCTTTCTCCACATCTTCCTTGTTTCCCTGCATATCATCCTGCTCAACAGGATTCTCAGAAGGAATATTAGACGAAGACGCTCCTGTAGTCCCCCTAGACTTAGGCAAATCAGCAAACACTGGGGAGTCTTCAGAATCTGAGATGTCTATCACATCAACTTCAGAGATTTTAACAAAAGATTCCGGGTTCCAGGTTCGAATGACAACTTTTCTATCTCGAGGAACTTTAACACTCATAACTTTCCCCAAAATCTTCTTACGCATGAGACCTTTAAAATGAATATGAGATACATCCACATAAGAGAGATCCAATTCTTTTCCTGTTCTCCGCAAATACCAGAACCAGTCTTGAATAGTTACCGGATCAGGAAAGCTTTCATCATCATCATACACATCATCTTCCTCGGAATTTTTGGGAAGGGGAATTTCAAGAATTGGGGAAAAGTTCACCAACTCTAAATTAGAGACTTTAGAAGGATGCATGCCACCAAACGAGGAAGAGGAGAGTGATGGAGAGGGATTACCACTGAAGGATCTTTGCACAGGACGAGAAAACACTCCTTTTCGTTTAACAGAAGAAGACGAGGAAGGCGGAGCACTTTTCCAAGCGGATGTCGTTCGTCGAGAAGACCGGCGAGGGGGCAGCGACGACTCTTCCGACTGATTTCTTGTCATTGTAGATAAACTGGGAGAGGCTTCAACCAAGCCGATTTCAAGAACCCTAGATGAGAGGTTAGGAGAATCTTGGAGAAAATTTGAGTTGAGGGAAGAAAGCGAAAATGCGCCTTGGGAACGGAAAGAATCAGAGGGTAATAAATATCGGGTAAGGATATAAAAGAAAAACCAACCCGTCAGCAGAGATCGGTAGACCCTCATAATGTTGCAACATGATGTTGCAACAAGGTTCTCAACACAGGAAGCAACATTAGATACGACATAGCCCTAGGGCTTGCCGCAATTCTTCAAATCTGGCAGAATCAAGAGGCTTTGTAAAAATGTCCGCTAGTTGATTACATGTAGCAACATACTCCATGACTAGGGACTTCTTCTCAACCAGCTCTCTAATAAAGTGATGTCGGATGTCGATGTGTTTCGTTCTGGAATGCTGGACAGGATTCTTGGAGATATTTATTGCACTCTGGTTGTCGCATAAAATGGTCATAACTCCTTGTTCCAGTCCATAGTCTATCAACATTTGCTTCAACCATAGCAATTTTGTACAACAATTCCCTGCAGCAATATACTCAGCCTCTGCTGTAGATAATGATATGGAGTTCTGTTTTTTACTATACCATGACACCAGATTGTTCCCCACATAAAAACATCCTCCAGTGGTGCTTTTCTGATCATCTGTATTTCCTGCCCAGTCAGCATCACTATATCCTGAGACAAGAGTATTCGTATCCTTTGTATACCATATACCATAGTCTGATGTTTCGCTGATATACCTGATAATCCTCTTTACAGCAATAATATGAGATTCCTTAGGGCTTGCTTGATAACGAGCACAGACTCCAACATTGAAGCTGATATCCGGTCGGCTAGCTGTTAAATATAACAGGCTACCTATCATGCTTCTGTAAAGAGTAACTTCAACATCTCTTCCTGCTTCATCCTTAGAGAGTTTTTCAGATGTACTCATGGGAGTCCTAACATGTCTAGCTGTAACGGCCTGTATTTTTCAAACACTTCAAATACGTACTTAACGTATTTTTTCTAAATCTTCTTTATAAATGGTCGTAAAGAGTTTTATAACAAAAACTGATTTCAAAAATTCTTATAAAAATATTTAGAGCACTAGACTTATTATATTGTATTTCAGCAATTTTAGATTTCCTCAAATGCCCAAAACATTCCTGTTAAAATTCATCTTCCAAAATCACCGTTTTGATTCGACGAATTTATTTTCTATTCAAACGTATTCAAAACGTTTTAAAACTTCTACAGTAACATCCTATTATCATTTAGGGCTCCCCACATTAATTTCGTAATTTTTGGATATCGTTTCAGCCTAGAACACGCAAACCCGCTTTCTAAACGTTTTGGCCTAAAACTAGTATTTCCGTGGCTCAAAACCCAAAACGGATCTTGTATTCGCGATCCTCGCGACGATACGATCCTGTGGGTATGTTTTCGTAATTTTTCGGAGACGTTTGTGAAAACGTGTTTGTATTTCACCGCTTTGCTAATTACAATCACTAATGATGTTTTTACTATTACTAATTACTGTTATCTAGTTACTTTTACCCCTTAATACTAGATCTACCCCTAATAATTACGCTAACCCTACCCACTTAACCCACCTCCTCTTGGTAGCTCAGATCCGACATCCACCCTCCAATTTATTACAATAATAATTATTTTATTAATCACTTTACTTTGTTTTTCTAACACTTATATATTCCCTCTTCCCCCCCGGTTCATCTTCAACCCAGTTCACTTTCTCCCCATCTCGTCTATCCTCAGGCTCTCACCCTCTTTTTGCTACTCATTCACAAACCCCCAAGGAACTCACGCAAGCTTAGCCCTCAACACACAATATTTCTCCCTCCATGTCTCTTTTATTTTCATTCAAACCCCAACCCATCGTTCTCTCTATCTCTCTCACGCACCTCTCCCCCTCAAAGTACTCTCTCTCCCCCCTTAGCCCCTCTCCTCCGACCCCGCCGCCCTTACCCACGCTCGCCTGCCGTCCGCCGCCGATTGCCACCTCCGACCCCCGCACCGCCGTCCTCCGACTGTCACCGGTCCCCGGCCACCGCCACGACGCCTCAGCACCCGGAGGACCCGCCCCAGCGGCGGCGCTGCACCGCCCAGCTCACGGGAACGCCGCCAGCTCAAAGCCACGACGTCGCTTCGCCTCGACACAGCCCTCGACGCCATCGAGCCCTCGCCTCTCCGACCGTAGGCCGCCGTGCACACCGCCGCTTCCTCCTCCACGAACGCCGACGAAGCCCGCCGGCCCCCGCCCTCTCGCCGTCGCCCCGCAGTGCAGCAGCCGCCGCCGCCGCCGCCGTCGCCTGCCCCCGACCGCCGCGCCGAGCGCCGAGCAACCCGCCCCCTCCGACGAGTAAGCGTCGGATGCATGTGTTTTAAGTCGATGGCATTTTCGTAATTACAGAATATTTTTCGTATTTCTTTTCTAAATTAATTATTAAATAGGGTTTAATAGTTTTAAATCCCTAACTTGATATACAGGGCCCAGAAAAATGCGGGGATAGCTCCAGAAAATCGGAAACGATATTTCGGATCCAATGGCGCTAGTCGCACTGCAAGCAGATGCCTACTTTTCCCAGAATCGTTTTTTGAACCTAAAATTTAAATACGTATAAATCTTTCTAAAAATCGTAACTCACTGTTTTCACTCACAATAATATGTGATAAAATTATATGTGAAAGTAAACTTCGAGACGGTCATTTTGACTGTTCATTCGAGTAATTCCGACTAGGATTGCTCCCGGAACAATTTACGGAAGATACGCGCCACTTAAATAAATTGGGTTTTTAAGCTAGTTTTGAGTTTCTAAAAATTATAAAAATTACTATAAACTTCAGAAAAATATTCCCTCTTGCAGTAAAACTATTTTTATCATATATAGTCTATATAAAAATTTAGGACCCTTTTCATCGCCGTTTTAACCAGTTTTAAAATCAGACACTCAACTTAAATAAATAAGAAAATAGGGTATTCTCTAACTAGTTATCTCTTGTGTTTACTGGTAGCAAATCTCGTGCATCGACACTTGATCCCGTCCCGGATCACTACCACCACCTCGAAGATAGTAAGTCACAGTAAATTCTACCCTTAGAAATATAGATAGTGTACTCGCATGAACATAGGACTTGACATCTAGTCTCGGAACAGTTATTGACCTGAACAGATTATTGACATTGCTTGACAGAAAGATTGTAACTAGAAATGTGAGAATGGTTAATGGCTGGTAAAATTGCAGAGTATGGTATTGCACAGACACTGGGTTTTTGGGGTAACTTATAATTGCGGAAGTGCGGGAGCGACCAGTCCGATCTTCGTATTGAACAGTATTGAATAGTATCGATTTGTTGAACAGTATCGTTTTGATTGTAACCCGGGATATCAGGTGGACTCTTGGTTGCTTACCGTACTACCCGTTATAAGTCACGAACTAGGCTAGGCACAATTTCTCTCATTATTGCTATTGTCATTGATATCGTCATGGTTATTGTTTTTGTCATTGCTCGGTCACATTTACTTTACTTGTCACCCTTGTATGCTTGACAGATGTACTTTACTTATCGCACTTGCATGCTTGTCTGTCCCTGCTTTACTTTCCGCACTTGTTTACTATAGACTGCTCCATATTTGTGCACTCCTCTTTTTCTATCGCTAGAATTGTTGTGACTTACCTTCGGTTCTATTTATGGCACCGGCAGACGAAGACTTGATCGAGGAGATTGCCCCAGAGTTCGTGGAGCCTACATTGACCCAGAAGCTGCAGAGTTTTAGTTACTTTTCTGTTGGTGTGTGTGTTGTACTGTGTATTTCCTTTTCCGCATTTCCTTTTTTCAGATGTACTCATGGGAGTCCTAACATGTCTAGCACTTTCTAAACCAAATCTCTTGACAAGATTCCTTGCATACTTGCTCTGCGAGATGAATAGACCATCTGGACACTGTTTAACTTGGAGACCAAGAAAAACATTCAACTCACCTACCATGCTCATTTCAAACTCCCTTTGCATGAGATTAATAAACTCATGCACAAGTTGTTGTGATGTTGAACCGAAGACTATGTCGTCAACATAGATCTGGGCAATCATCACACTAGATCTTGTCCTTTGAACAAATAAGGTCTTATCAGCTCCTCCTCTTTCGTATCCCTTCTTGAGAAGATATGTGGTCAATCTTTCATACCATGCCCTTGGAGCTTGTTTCAGCCCATACAACGCCTTCTTCAGCTTGTACACATGATTTGGAAGAAACGGATCAGCAAAGCCTTTGGGTTGTTCAACATTCACTTCTTCATTCAACAGCCCGTTCAGAAAGGCACTTTTCACGTCCATTTGGTGCAGTTTGAAATTTAAACTACAGGCAACCGCAAGTAATAGTCTAATAGATTCCAACCGTGCTACAGGAGCGAATGTCTCATCGAAGTCAATGCCTTCCACTTGGGTATACCCTTGAGCAACAAGCCGGGCTTTATTCCGGGTAACGTTTCCCTTCTCATCTGTCTTGTTTTTGAATATCCATTTTGTCCCGATGACATTAGTTCCTTTTGGTCTTTCCACAAGACTCCAGACGTCATTTCGTTGGAATTGGTTTAGTTCCTCTTGCATAGCTGAGACCCAAAAATCATCACCAATTGCTTCCTTCACATTTTTTGGTTCGGTAGTAGAAAGAAAACAAGCATACCCAGCAAGATCTCTGTAATTAACACGACTGATGCCTCTGGTGCGACGACTGTCGTGAACGTCACCAATGATTAGCTCCGACGGATGGTCTCGTATAATCTTTGTAACTCCCTCAGCACCTTGAGCATTTTCAGCTTCTTCTTGAATCGACTCCATGGTGGCAGTATCCTGTGTTGCAACAATTTGTTCAACATTGTTCTGTATGGACTTGTTTGTTGCAACATCACTTTCAACATGAACACCATCCTCATTTCTGTCTTCTTGAACTCCTTTATCACCAGTTAGAATAGATTCTCCCTGATCAAAATCATCAACAACAACGTTAATGGACTCCATCATGACATCAGTTCGTTCATTCAACACACGAAAAGCACGACTCCTTGTAGAATACCCCAAGAAAATTCCTTTGTCACTCTTGGTGTCGAACTTCCGTCTTGGTGTCCGATCTTGCAGAATGTAGCACTTGCTTCCAAAAATATGAAAGTAGGAGACATCAGGCTTTCGACCTTTCCAAATTTCATATGGAGTTTTCTCAGTCTGTGGTCGAAGATAAACTCTGTTGATGGTGTAGCATGCAGTATTAATCGCTTCAGCCCACCACTTAACATTCACTTTTCGGGCGTTCAGCATAACATGAGCCATTTCCTGAAGAGTTCGATTCTTCCTTTCAACAACTCCGTTTTGCTGAGGAGTCTTAGGAGCCGAGAATTCATGTCCTATACCTTGTGCCTCACAGAATTCAGAGAATGAGTGATTCTCAAACTCTTTTCCGTGATCACTTCGGATCCGAATGACTTTCCCTATGTTGTCTCCTCTTTCAACTTGAAGACGAGTACACAGGTTTTTGAAAGCATCGAAAGTATCTGATTTCTCCTTCAGAAAACCCACCCAGGTGAACCGTGAAAAATCATCAACACAAACAAAAATGTACTTCTTGTAGGGAATTGGCGGTCCCTTAGGGCACAAAAAAACTCTAGTCCCGTCCTAAGTCGGACGGAACATAGACATAAAAGAGAATTGCAGCGGAAGAAAAACTAGTTAATCTAAATTAACAAGCAGTTAAAACATTTTTAACTTAGCCCTAAAGGTCCAAGACCCTATGCCAAGATCTATGCCGACTTGGGATGGGTCTGACCATCCCAAGAAGGATCTAGCCTACTGTGATTAAACTAAACTAATGCTAATAAAATACTTTAACCACATACCCGGAATCTCAGCCCTGGGGCAGGCGAGATGTTCCGCGCCGTCTTCCGAGCTGCTCCCGTCCCACGCCGAGCCGCTCCTTGAATCGCTCCCCGAACCGCTCCTCGAACCGCTCCGCATCCCGAGGCGATCAATCCCCGTGCCGCCGAGCCAACCACGCGCCGAAGAAAGTTTCACGCGAGTGAAACCCCCGCCTAGATTTCGGATCCAGAATCTGAACTCCTTTGTGGCTTTGCTAGAGCCCGCAGGAGTAAGGAAGAAATTTAGGGAGATAGAGAAATATTTATTTAAGCCTAGATCCGAGCGTGCTCCAACATTTACGAGAGCCGCTCAGATCTAGAGCTTGGGACGAGTTTTGAGAAAGGGGGGAGACCCCTATTTATATAGGCGGCGGACTCTCCCCTTTTCTCAAAATCCGATGTGGGACTAAACAATGAGTTAATTAAAATCAAGTTAGTTTGCACTTCACAAAGTGCAAACTTCCGTGAATTTTAACTCACTCACCGTTGAGCTTCAAGATTGATACAACCTATCAATACGACAAGCAATCAACGGTGAACGCATAGGAAAAAACCGTTCGTCAATCGGAGGTCGTTTGACCCTCCAATTGAGTGTCCAAAGATCAGCCCTAGGCTAGTTTTTCACAAAAACTGAGCCGTCATTTGATTCAGCACACTTAGGGTTCAAAACCCTAGAGGTGGGGCCCACGGGTGGGCCCCACGCTAGCTGCGCGCGCAGAACCGAGCCAGGGCAGAGCCCAGGCGCGCCTGGGCTTGCCCAGGCCGAGCCTGGGCTTAGCCCAGGCAGCGCCTGGGCTAGCCTAGGCAGCCTGTTCTGATACTTTGGGCTGTTTTTGGCTCTAACTTGAGCATTTGGTGTCCGATTTGGACGCCGTTCGAAACTGGGTCTAGACCGGAATATTTCCGTCTTACCCGTGAACTTTTTCTTGCGTTTATATTATTAAATATTGTATTAAACAATTTAATACACATTTAATCGCTTTTGCATCAAATGCAAAATAGTCCCTATCTAAGCTTAAATTATCATATTGCATCAAATGCAATTATTTCATCCCTTGCATCAAAAATGCAATTATTCTCCCTAACTAATTTCTACCTATTACTAGACGAAGAATCGCACTCTGTGTGAGACCCTACAGCCTGACCCTTACAACAGGTTGGGCTCGAAGCCCTATACGGCAGTGACCACGAGCAGTGGTTGCCGTCCCTGCTTCAGGAATCATCATTATGTGGTTGACTCATTGACATGAGTATTGTCGGGACCACCTGACTGTTTCCGTGATGAATTCCGTAGTTATAGTCTTTTCGTCTTAACTATGTCGTGTAGATCAAGTCTGGGGTACGGTTAAACTGTCAACCCCAATAACTTGACTCCGGTTAGTTTCGATCAATCTTTAGTCAATAAATGTTGGACTTCTTCCAACATACTCTGTGCAGAGTTTTTACTAAAGACCGAACTAACTCTACGACACTAACTCCCATTGACCGGGAGAGACGAATCCTCTCTTGGTCATTACTCGCCTCGTACGTTTCAAGTGACACCCAATCAAAAGACCTTTCGACAGGCCTTGCCTCGAAGCTAGGTCAGTTGATCTAAGTGGCACCGTTCACGCACAGGTCCGTCAAAATGACCTCAAGTCAAAAGACCAACTAGCCTATCATCACTCAGAGTTATCACTGACAGATTGGTCAATATAACCATATGATAACTCTCGTGGATCGTTCAGTGAACTCATTCTAATGAGCACATGTGTCTCGTCTTTGACTTCGCCAAGTCAAGCGATCATGAGATCATCGCCACCGCTAAACGGTGAAGACTAAGACACAATGGTCTATCCGATGTTTCGATATCCTTGTCTCGAAACATCTACGACCACGAACCATTTTAGACTTATGCTACAGACGGTTAAACATTTCTCCATGATCGAGATACTCATCTCGATACCCGTTTGACCTTGCATAAAGTCTCAGGACTTTACCTAAGTTGATATCTAATGTTGACTACATTACAATATGACTTAGATAAATTATTACCAAACAGCTTACTGTTATTTCGAACAAGATGTTTGTGCTATTCACACAGGAATAAATGGCCTTGAGGGCATCATATTCCTACACTTCTTACCTCCGACACTTGTTTTTGAAGTGGGTCCAATCAGATCCATATGTAGCAGCTCCAGAGTTTTTGACGTTGTGATATTCTGAATTTGTTTGTGACTAATTTTCTTCTGCTTACCCAGTTGGCAGGCTTCGCACACTCCTTCTTTCTTCTTGATTAAAGTAGGCATTCCTCGGACAGCTCTTGCTTTGGAGATTTTCATTAAGGTCTTGAAATTAACATGTCCTAACTTCTGATGACACTGTTCAGAAGCATCTGTGGTGATACTCAGACATCTATCAGGTTCTTGCAACAGGTAGCAGTTGTCACTAGATCTTTTTCCAGAAAGAATGCACACTTCATCACCATTAAACACAAGACATTCATTTTTGTTGAATCGAACCAGCAGGCCTTGATCGCACAGCTGACTTATACTAATGAGATTAACCTTTAAATTTTCAACATGCATCACATCTTTCAATTTCAGAGTTTCTGTCATATTCAGATTACCTTTTCCAATAACTCTGCTTCTCTGTCCATCCCCGAAGGTGACATGACCTTTATTCCCAGCAATGTACTCAGATAGAAGACCCTTGTTCCCTGTCATGTGCCGAGAGCACCCACTGTCAAAATACCACTGATTTTCCGCAAAGGTAGCCAAATATGTGTATGCAACCATACTGAACAGTTCCGACTTCTTAATCCATTTCATGCTTTTATGTTGTTGTGGATGAATAATATTTCTTCCTTCACTCACATGCTTCATACGCCTGAAACACCTCCAATCATTATGTCCTATTTGTTTACAGTAACCGCATATAGGCTGCCTAAAAGTAGTACCTCTTCTGTTCTTTCCTCTTGACTTGGCCTCATCATGTGAACTCCTTTTAACATGTTCCTTAGCATTGAGACTACTCCTGGTCTTGGGTGTGTGAAGATGACTTCCTCTGTTGTAACCAACTCCAGTTCGATCTCCAGCTACTTTTCCCATGTTGAGGATGTCATCAAGTTTGGTTTTTCCAGAGTTCCATCTGTTAACAGTGCTTTCTGCCTTCTCAGCTCTCATTACGGCTCTCTTCATATTTCTCTCACAGTTTCGGAGACTTGCTTCAGTCTTCAGTAGTTTGACTTGAGTTGCATTCTTCTCACTTCTCAACTTAGAGCATTCATCTTTCAGTTTCTTGTTGATTTCACAGATTTCCATCCATTTGTAGAACATAGTTTGATAGGCTGTGCGGATTTTCTCATCATCAATATCTTCTTCACTCCCAACTTCTGATTCAAATTCACTGTCAGAACTAGCATCATTTGTTGCAACACTTCGTACAACATGTTCTCCCTTGTGCTTGGATGTTGCAGCACATGTTGCAACATTATGTTCAACATGACTGATGGACTTGCCTTCAGATTTTTCATTCAGAATAGCTGTGAAAGCAACATAATTACTAGTTATGTCTTCATCTTCCTCACTACCTCCAGAGTCTTCATCGCTCCAAGTGCTGGCGAGGGATTTCCCTTTTAGCTTCTTAAGGGTGTTTGCACACTCTGCCTGTATATGTCCGAACCCTTCACATTCTCTACACTGTATTCCCTTTCCTTTGTTTTTAGACTCATACCTTTGTATAGGACGACCAGCATTCTTTTCACCTGCCGGAGGTCCTGACCGCACCTTTTTATTAGTAGCTTTGAAATTCTGACCTTTATTGCTGATCTTTCTCATCATCTTGCTAAAGTTTTTGGTGAGAAGGGCGATATCATCTTCGAGTTCTGTCTCATTATCAGATTTTGACAGTTCACTGGCTTCAATCTTCAAGGCAACACCCTTCTCCTTTTTGTTTTGTTTGAGATTCATCTCATAGGTCTGCAGGGATCCCATGAGTTCGTCCAATCTCATGGTCGATGTGTCCCTCGCCTCCTCTATTGTAGCAATCTTTGCTGAAAATTTATCTGGCAGGGACCTCAGAGTTTTTTCAACAAGCTTCTTTTGTGAATACTTCTTACCCAGTTGGAACGCCTGATTAGCAATATCCCTCAATCTTCCATTGAACTCAGCAACCGTCTTGTTTTCATTCATCCTCAGATTTTCAAACTGGCTGGCAAGCATTTGCAATTTTGAGGCCTTAACAGTGCTGGTTCCTTCATGCACGTTTTGAAGAATGTCCCAAGCTTCTTTAGCATGCTCACAAGTTGATATAAGCTTGAACTGCTCTTCATCAACGACAGTAAAGATGGCATTAACCGCCTTAGAGTTTCATAAGGCAGCACGTTCCTCATCAGAACTCCAGTCTCTCACAAGTTTGAAGCATTCCTTGCCTTCTTTGTTGACTTCAACCGGAGGGTTCCATCCTTCAACTGTAGCAACCCAAGCCTTTTCATCCAAGGACTTAATAAAAGCTCGCATACGAGACTTCCAATAGGTGTAGTTCGATCCAGTGAGCAAGGGGGGACGAGTGACCGAAGCACCTTCTTTTGTGTTCATGATCAGCGTACTGACCTACAGGATCACACCCACTTTGAAAGAAAGTCAAAGTATTGTGGATGACCTGCTCTGATACCAAATGAAATTCAGTACGCAGTAAAGAATATAACGAACAACTGTAAAGTCACACAGCACGCAAAGACACGCAAGAATTGGTATCGCAGTTCGGTGCGCACACCTACATCTGCGGGGTCACGCCCAGAAAATAGAATACTTCACTATAAAGATCGGAGAATACAAATTCTACAATTCACGCTTTAATAAGGAAGAACACTCTCATCCTTAAAACAAACCGTGAGGGGATGATCGCAATCAACCCCGTGAAGTATTCTTGGCAAGCTCCCCTTGCCTGCAAGCTCCCCTTGCACCACCGACTTGATCAACTCCCTTGATCATGCGTGCGCAGCCGTCGGCCTCCCTCCCGGAGAATCTCCTTGAACTTTTTCAATCAAAGCGTTAGGACTAGCCGCCAAACGCTGCAAGCCCTAAAAGGCCAAAACCTAGATTCAATCTCGATACCGGCAACCGAACCTAGATTCGATTCTATCAACAGCAAAGACCGTAACGGCTTCAACAAGAAAGAGATCCCGAAGGATCCGTAAGTGGAGGTTGCTAGAGTATTGATTTGCCGAAAATCTCTCTCCAACCGTTTCGCAATATGGTAACAAAAGATTGTACCCAATCAACTCTAAAACCGTTAATAACCACCATAAGGGCCAGATGTGCTAGATAGACAATACCAGAATACGCGAACGCCAGTTGCGCATCCAATTTATCAGCCACTTGATGCAAGTAGACATATTCTGTTGAACATCCCGGTACAACAACCTGTTCAACAAAATGTCCAACATACTCCAGTGCCACATATGACAAGCCCGCATACAAGGATAGCCACATGATAAATCCTAACATAAATTACTTAATAAATGGGGTTGTTGAGATCCGGAATTTTCGGATATCAGCTGCCATTGAGGTGCTTAAATGGGGTGTGGGGTTAGGCTAATTAAGGGATTGGGTTAAACGTAAACGGGTAATTAGTAATTTGGGGTACACAATTACCATTTCCCCCCAAACTAAACATCTCCGAATAATTCCAGAAACGATAATATGGGTTCGTATCGTCGCGAGGATCATGAAAATGAAGTCCATTTTTAGATTTGAGTGACGAAAAAATCGAAAAAGAATCATTTAATCATTTTGATCTCTTTTGAAATTGTTTCAAATACGGAACTACGTGCACGATAAAAACAGGTCGTTATATCTAGTTTTTCATTATCGCCCAATTGCACACCAGTTTCATAGTATACTCATGCCGGCTGATCTTTGTGGCCATGTATATCCGATCTAATAGTTGGGTATAAGTTGACGGTATCACATCGTAATTGGCTTTATGGCCCCATCGAAATATCTCGGTTCGTTATGCTCACTAATCATTAAACTTCCATCAAAATAACAAGTGACAAAAAACCAATCACTGGCCATTGTTCTAAACCTGCACAAACATCCCCTTCATAATAATTCACTAATCTTTCCACCACCAGGAAAAATTCATATTAATTTTATTTATATACTTCAAACACCATATTGCAATGTTGTGAAATAGAAAATTTTGACCAACATCTCGTTGTAAATTTTCATATAGTGTTACGACTAATATCAACGAGCCCGAAGCACAACGGCCCACGGCCCGACCTCAAAGGAGAAACCCGCTAGAGAAGACGGGCCCTCCAAAAGGAGGCCCACAGACGGAGCGGAAGACCCAGCCACCTCACCCTCGGGTACACCTGACCGGCCCCCGTTCGGCCGGACTAACCGCCCCCCTGAATCCGCGATCCCATGATGGCCATTAACGACCCGTTAATGGGCCACCTCACCACGTCGCGCGAACGGGAGGAGGCAGAGGCGAATCGTGGGGACGTGAGAGGAGGCAGGACGTGGGGCAATCAGGGAGGACCCTATAAGGGAAGGGCCAGGACGACGAAGAGGGGGATGGAAACTCAGGTAACACACACAGAGGTACTCCATCAACGACCTAGGCTTTCGCCACTTCATTGCCCCCCTCCCTCAAAACTCGCGTCGCCTGGGTTGACGTTCCGGCTTCCTCACAAGCCGGATCTCCCCTGCCGAGTATCCTTTCAGATCCTGATCTGACTTAAGCATCGGAGGGGCTTTGGCCGGAATCTAGGTCCGGCCTCCCTGACGAGTCTCTTCATCTGTCCAGGAAGAAGACATCCGAGGCGCCGAGGCTACCCCTCAGCGTCGGTCGACCATCACCGTCGCAGTCGCCAGGAGGACGACCGATCAAGCACTGACCCACTCGCAATGCGCCGAGGCTACCCCTCGACGCGGATACGACCGAGGCCGATCGCGACTTACCGAGCTGAGGCTTCCCCTCAGCTCTTCCACGCCGAGTATCAGCGGGCTCGGCGAACCCAAGGGACCCCCAAAATCGGCCCCTTGACCACGTTGACCACACTTCTGGCGGTCAACGAGCTGTGGTGAGAAAACACCCGTAAACATCTGGCGCCGTCTGTGGGAACACGAACAATGCCCACATAAAACAACCACACCGACAATGACACGGCTCCGCCGCAGGGGACGGAGAAAAGGCGCGGCCACGGTGGAGGGCACAGACCCACCCCGTGGCAAGCGAGGCAAGGCCACGCCTCCCATGCACTCGAACAGGGCGGCGGGTGTGGATCGAGCAGAGGACAGTGTTGAGGGGACCGGTGGCCGTCCAGTAGCTTCCCGGGGCGGTAGGATCGACAGAATGCGGGAAAAGCCGGGATCGGGCGAAGCGCTGGTGGTGTCCCTAATCGTAGATACCTCCGTGGTGCGGCGGCTACTGGTCGACACCGGCAGCTCGTGCGACATCCTCTTTACATCGACTTTAGAAAGGATGGGGCTGCGCGGCGAAGACTTGGAGCCATGCGCAGGGCCCGTGGTTGGCTTCACGGGACATTCTGCACCTATCATCGGGGCGATCCACCTCCCGGTCACGCTAGGGAGAGCGCCCGATTCGGTGACGCTGACGGTGGAATTCATTGTGCTGAAAGTCGGCTTGGCATACAATGGCATCATCGGTCGCCCCCTCCTCAACGCTATCGATGCGGTGGTCTCGACGCTCCACCGGACAATCAGGTTTCAGACCCCGAAGGGGGTCGGGAAAATCGATGGCGACACAAAGGGAGAGAAGATCTGCTATCACTTGGCAGACGAGAAGGTCGTCGAGGCGCTGGGTGGTCCAATGGCCTCTCTCGACCTGAGGCACGGACCGAGGCCCACCCCTGCAGAAGAACAATAGCAGATCCACGTCACGAGCATGGAGGGGAGATTCATCTCCATCGGGTCAGGGCTGGATCCTGACTCGAAGCGCAAGCTGGTCGAATGTTTGGAGGCTAACCTGGACGTCTTCGCATGGTCGGCCGAGGATATGCCTGGCATTGATCCGCGGGTGATAGTTCATCGTTTGAACACCGACCCCAACTTCAGACCCGTCTGGTAGAAGAAGCGGAACCTAGGCGGTGAAAAGATGAAGGCAGCCTTTAATGAAGTAGAGCGACTCCTCGACGCCGGTTTCATCCGGGAGGTCTGGTACCCCAAATGGCTGTCCAACGTGGTAATGGTCAGAAAACCCAACGGGAAGTTGCGGATGTGTGTGGATTTTAGCGACCTCAACAAGGCCTGTCCCAAGGACAGCTATCCACTGCCGCGGATTGACCACCTCGTGGACAGCGCCTCGGGATACGAGATGCTCAGCTTCATGGACGCCTACTCTGGGTACAACCAGGTCCAGATGGATCCTGATGACGAAGAGATGACGGCTTTCACAACGGACCGAGGTACCTTCTGCTACAAGAAGATGCCCTTCGGATTGAAGAACGCGGGGGCAACCTACCAAAGAATGGTCAACAAGGTGTTCGACTCCCAGATAGGAAGAAACCTGGAGGTCTACGTCGACGACATGCTGGTGAAGTCAAAGGATCTTGCGGATCACATTGCCGACCTTAGGGAAACCTTTGAAAGGCTGCGAAGGTACAATATTCGGCTCAATCCCGTGAAATGCACGTTCGGCGTGAGATCCGGCAAATTCCTGGGATTCATGATCACCAATCGCGGGATCGAGGCCAACCCCGACAAAATTGAGGCACTAATCAACATGCAGGAGCCGACAACCATCAAGGAGTTGCAGAGGTTGAATGGCCGCATCGCTGCCCTCAGGCGATTTCTGTCCCGGTCGGTGGAAAGATCTCTCCCGTTCTTCAAGACTCTGAGGAAGGCAATCGCCGCGCCAGCCGACGAGAGGAAGACAATACAATGGGATGAGGACTGCTCCCAAGCCTTCGCCGATCTCAAAGAGTACCTCCGCAGCCCACCACTCCTTTCTAAACCGCGAGAGGGGGAATCATTGAGCCTGTATTTAGCCTGCACGATGGAAGCTGTGAGCTCGGTACTGATTCGAGAAGACGATGGGGTACAGAGGCCGGTATACTACACCAGTCGCGTCTTGAAAGACGCTGAGGGGCGGTACACGCCAATGGAGAAGTTAGCGTACGCGCTCGTCCTCTCGGCCAGACGGCTCCGACCCTACTTCCAGGCTCACACGATACTGGTCCTAACCGATTCCCAGTTGGAACAGAACCTCAAAAGGTTTGACCGCATGGGAATGATGTTGAACTGGGGGGTCGAGTTGAGCGAATTCGACCTGCGATTCAAGCCCCGTACAGCCATCAAAGGACAGGCACTGGCCGACTTCATCGTCGAGTGTACCATAGAAGAAAGAGCCTTTACGCCGGGAGACGTCCCGGAAACGGTAACGAACCAACCTTTGTACTTACTTACGACTACAATTAACTCGGTTGGCCACTCAGGCGATCAGGACACGTGGATTATTCACGTGGACGGCTCGGCGACACGGGCGGGGAGCGGAGCCAGGATCACGATTCGGTCTCCCAAGGGGAACGTCGTTGAATACGCGCTTAGATTCGAGTTCCCGGCTACCAATAACGTGGCCGAGTATGAGGCCGCAATAAACGGCTTAAAGCTGGCCCAAGAACTCGGAGCTGAGTGCGTACGACTCCTCAGTGACTCGAAGCTCATCGTTAACCAGCTACAAGGGAGCTACGAGGCACACGAAGGAACGATACAGGACTACTTGGCCACGGCCAAGACTGAGATGTCCAAATTCAAAAGGGACGAGACCTTTCACCTCCTGTGGTCGGAGAATGCCTGAGCGGACGCACTGTCCAAACTGGCTTCTTCCTCGCCCAGGGAGTTGGGTCGCACCGTCTACGTAGAGAACCTCAGGAGCCCCAGCACGGAAGAGAAGGAGGTAATGGCGATTGACGGAGACCCCACCTGGATGGACCCGATCATCCGATACCTCACCCTCGGGGAAACGCCGATTGATGTGGAGGAACGTCGAACCTTGGAGAGGAAGGCGCTCCGGTATGTGATGCACGAAGGAACCCTCTACAGAAGACGGTGGACAAAGACTGACATCCTCCCCTACCTTAAGTGCCTCGGCCCCCAGGAAGCTGACTACGTCATCAGGGAAGTGCACGAGGGCACCTGCGGGAACCACCATGGAGGCACAACAATCGCCCAGAAGATCTTGCGGCAAGGGTACTACTGGCCGACCCTGGTACGCGACGCGACAGAGTATGTCCAGAGGTGCCAGGAATGCCAAAGGTTCGCCAGCGCCGGGTCCGTTCCCCCTTCAGAGCTCATCCCAATCGTTAGCCCAATACCTTTTGCAAAGTGGGGGCTCGATATCCTGGGACCGTTCACTACGGGCCGAGGGCAAAGGAAATACCTGACCGTGGCCGTGGACTACTTCACCAAATGGATCGAAGCTGAACCTCTAGCCTCAATCACCTGGAAGAAGGCAAAGAGCTTCGTGTGGAACTCCATCATCTCCAGATTCGGAATCCCCCGCGCCATCGTCACCGACAATGGGAAACAATTCGACTCAGCTGGGTTTAAAGACTTCTGCGCGCCGAGTGGAAGATCAAGTTACTCTTCGCCTCGGTGGCACATCCCCAGACCAACGGGATGGCCGAGGCCGCCAACAAATGCATCATAGAGCCCATCCGCAAGAAGGTAGAAGGCGCCGAAGGGAAGTGGCCTGAAGAACTTCCCGGGATACTCTGGTCTTATCGAACGACTCACAAACAGGCTACGGGTGAGACCCCATTCATGCTCACCTATGGCGCCGAAGCAGTAGTCCCGGTCGAGGTGGGCGTGGAGTCCCTCCGCATCTAACATTTCGACGAGGAAAGAAACGTCGAGGGTTTGGAGCTCGGCTTGGAGCTCCTAGGTGAGCGGCGAGAGCAGGCCTTGGCCACCATCATCCGCCAGAAGCAAAAGGTGGCGCACTACTACAATTCCCGCGTCAAGGAGCGGAGTTTTCGCCCAGGGGACTTGGTCCTTAGAAAAGCGGTCTTCTGTCCAGAGGTCACGCGCAAAGGGAAGCTGGCAGCCAAGTGGGAAGGCCCCTTCCAGGTGGTCAAAGTTTTAGGACCGGCCACCTACCGGCTGGCAACCCCGGAGGGAAAGGCCCTCACCCATTCCTTGAATGCTGAGCATCTGCGCAAGTATTACCAGTAAAGTCAAACGGGATCGCCCGCGAATGTAACTCTTTTTCCCCCATGTTCAATAAATTGATTTGATCTTACTTTTCTCTTATGGCCTGGCTACGGAAGAGTATTACCATCATCCGAGATGGGCCAGCCTCTAGGCAAGGATAGCCCTCCCTTCGAACGAAAGGCCGGGGGCAACTCCCCCCGCGGACCGACGAACCGACCGTCCGCAAAGCCAAGGGCAGCTTCCCGGGCAGGTCGGTCGCGAGGATGACCTCAGAGGTCGGCCTCAGCGGCTAGTCGCAAGACATGGGGTCGCTCCCCAGGCCGACTAGCCAACCGAGCCGAGGGCAAATCCCTCGGCCCACCGGCGCGCCAACTGAGCCGGGGGCAACTCCCCCGCTACGGCTGCACGATTAACCGAGCCGAGGGCAAATCCCTCGGCCCGTCGGCACGCCAACTGAGCCAGGGGCAACCCCCCTGATGCGGCGGCACGATAAACCGAGCCGAGGACAAATCCCTCGGCCCGTCGGCACGCCAACTGAGCCAGGGGCAACCCCCCTGATGCGGCGGCACGATAAACCGAGCCGAGGGCAAATCCCTCGGCCAGTCGACGCGCCAACTGAGCCGGGGGCAACTCCCCCGCTACGGCTGCACGATTAACCAAGCCGAGGGCAAATCCCTCGGCCCGTCGGCACGCCAACTGAGCCAAGGGCAACCCCCCTGATGCGACGGCACGATAAACCGAGCCGGGTCAAATCCCTCGGCCCATCGGTACGCCAACCAAGTTGGGGGCAACTCCCCCAGTACGAATGCACGTTAGACGAGTCGAGGGCAACTCCCTCGGCCCGAACGGCAGGAACCCTGACTCTACTCCGTCAGGAACTCCAAAGAAGGCTTGACCCCGAGGGAGGAGATAAGCCATAACAAGCAAGGAAAAGACGCTTTACTCTCGAGAAGTACCAGGGGTTACACCAAAAAGCTCTGGTCCCGAAAAACTTAAGGACCAGGCGAGGAACCTAGGCGCTCCCACCCTCATCCTCTCGGGGGACCCTCTCAAGGCCGGCGGGAGAGGCGTCGAACCGCACTGAGATCTCTTCCTCTTCATCTGAGTACGCTTGAAGTTCCTCGAGGTTGATCTCTGCGAGCGGGAATTTCTTTCGAACCTCGGCCAGACAGCGGGCGAAGCCCTTCTCGAACGCCGAAGACGTGGCCTTAGTGACAAAGGAAAGGGCGTATTCCTTCACGGCATCCTGGGCGGCCTTGGCAAGTTCCACTTCCTCTAGCTCACGAACCCGACCCTCGAGAGCGGCCACTTGCTTTTGGTGATCAGATCGGATCCTCTCGATCTCTCTCAATCTCGCGTCAAGCTGAGATAGGAAGGCTCTCTCCCGCTCTTCTGTCGCCTCCAGCAGGGCATTGAGCTCTTGGGCATCAGCCGTGATGAAAGGACCCGGATCGGCGACCGCCTCGGCCGCCGCGTTAGGGGCCGCGGTGAGCGCGACAATTCGCTCCTCGGCCTTGGACTTCTCGACCAAAGCTAAGGCTTTTTCCTGGTCCGACTTCTCCAAGGCAGAGAAAAGCTCGGCCACACGAGATTCCAAGGACTTCACGAGCGCCTTGGACAAGTGGTCGGCCTCCTCCTCGTCTTCTCGGGCACCAGGAACGGGTGCCGCGTTTGCCTTGGAAAGAGCCACAAATTGGCGCCTCATCGAAAGGCCAACGGAGGATAGCTACACGAAAGAGGCGGGAGTGAGGTGAAGATAGCAGCAAAAGACTGGGTTAGGGAAGAAAATCCACCTGTTGGCCCGCCTGCACCATGAAAGCGGCCAGACGGTCGCCACTGACCCCGTCCAAAGCAGCTCGGTCCAAGGAGAGACTGCTGTTCTCAGCGACCTGCACCGCCACACTACAGCCGGAAAAGACCGACTCCCCCGCTCCAACAGGGAACCGAGGACGGGGAGGATCCCCCTCTCCCGGAGGCAAGTCTGTAGGGGAGGAGCAGAACGCACCTAGATACTGCTCATACATATCGGGAAGAGGGCCCGGCCGCGGATATGAGGGGCCCGCCCATGGCCAAACCTCCTCGGCCGAGGATGACTGATCACGGCACTGGGGCAATGAAGCACTGACCTCCCCGGCGGGGGTGCGGATCCTCTTGGGGATGCCATGCTGGGAGGAAGAGGGGACTTTCCTCTTCAACTTCTCAACACCAGCCACCGGACGGTCAACACATTGTTTCTTCCGGACCGCCAGCACATGATCTCCTCTCCGAGAGGCAGGATCCGGAACCCCGACTTGACGAGGAAGGGCAGAATGACTTGGGGGAAACCCACCTGCGCAGGGGAAAGTCATCATCAACCAACCATGCCCGCCACAAAACGGTGGCCACAGAACACTACCTTCGGAGCAATGAGGGGCGACAAAACTCACCAGCAGGCCACGTGGTCTTCCGCAGGTTGAGGTCAGAAAAGAGAACAGAGACTTTCTAATCGCCTGGTGGGATCGCCAATAGAGCCTCCACGGTCTCGAGTTCAGCCGCAGTCGGGTCACCCAGCTCCGGAGCCAACATCACATCGGCGCTCTAATAAGTCGGGAAATCCATGTCCGATGGACCGACGACGAAAAGGTACTCCCCCTTCCAGAACTTGACGGAGCTCGGCAACCCCAGAATCAGGCTCTTCGAGGGCCGAGCGCTAATGTAAATCCAGGCCCCCGACTGATGGCGGCTCAGCCGATAGAATTGGGAGAAGAGTCGGGGAGAGGGGACCACCCCCTTCTGAAGGAAAAGCACGGCAAACCCGATGACGAGCCCGATCGCATTGGGGCAGAACTGGCATAAGGCCACGCAATGAGCGCGCAGAAACTCAACAATGAAAGGATGAAGGGGGAACCGAAGCCCGAATCGGAAGTACACCTCGTACACCCCGACCGCCTTCGGACCCGAAAAACAAATCCGCTCGTTAGGCTCAGGGGCCCAGATATAGTAGGGGGTAGAAGATAGCAGTCACGCACATCTCCGGCGAAGGTGGCACAAAAGGAAGAAGGACATCCCAGAACTTCCAGAGGAACCACTGAGGGGTCATTCTCCTGACTACCAACCGCCGAGTCGAAGCTATGAGATGAGTCAAGGAGGACTGCATCCTCTGGACAACCCGGGCCGGGGGCCGGAGAAGACGACATGACGAGGAGTGGTCGATCCGCGGCGGAAGAAAACTGGAGCAGTATTAGAAAAAAGGAGGTGCTGAAGGGAAATCTGGCCGAGAGAGTTCAACTGATGTCGGTGCTTCTTCCCTGGTGCCATATGGACGAGCCGGCACACGGTGGAGATGAATGCAAGGGGCACGTGGCGACATCAAAAACGGCGGCGATGCTTCGAAAACTGCCCCAGCGGAAGTTCAAACGGAGCGACAATGATGACATTCATTTAATAGCAGGGCCTCGACTGACGCATCCATCGGGTCACGAAAGAGTCACATCACCCGAACCGAAACGACGGAAGCCGAACGGTCCGGTCGATGGGGGCAATTGTTACGACTAATATCAACAAGCCCGAAGCACAACGGCCCACGGCCCAACCTCAAAGGAGAAGCCCGCTAGAGAAGACGGGCCCTCCCAAAGGAGGCCCACGGACGGAGCGGAAGACCCAGCCACCTCGCCCTCGGGTACACCCGACCGGCCCCCGTTCGGCCGGACTAACCGCCCCCCTGAATCCGCGATCCCGTGATGGCCACTAACGACCCGTTAATGGGCCACCTCACCACGTCGCGCGAACGGGAGGAAGCGGAGGCGGATCGTGGGGACGTGAGAGGATGCAGGAAGTGGGGCAATCAGGGAGGACCCTATAAGGGAAGGGCCAGGACGACGAAGAGGGGGATGGAAACTCAGGTAACCCACACAGAGGTACTCCATCAACGACCTAGGCTTTCGCCACTTCATTGCCCCCCTCCCTCAAAACTCGCGCCGCCTGGGTTGACGTTCCGGCTTCCTCACAAGCCGGATCTCCCCCGCCGAGTATCCTTTCAGATCCTGATCTGACTTAAGCATCGGAGGGGCTTTGGCCGGAACCTAGGTCCGGCCTCCCTGACGAGTCTCTTCATCTGTCCAGGAAGAAGACATCCGAGGCGCCGAGGCTACCCCTCAGTGTCGGTCGACCATCACCGTCGCAGTCGCCAGGAGGACGACCGATCAAGCACCGACCCACTCGCAACGCGCCGAGGCTACCCCTCGACGCAGATACGACCGAGGCCGAGCGCGACTTACCGAGCCGAGGCTTCCCCTCAGCTCTTCCACGCCGAGTATCAACGGGCTCGGCGAACCCAAGGGACCCCCAAAACCGGCCCCTTGACCACGTTGACCACACATCTGGCGGTCAACGAGCTGTGGTGAGAAAACACCCGTAAACATATAGTGTGATGGAAAATCCTTACAATGAGAGAAATGAAGGTAGCTCCGGTTGTTTCGCATCTTTTCCTTCGAGCTAGAAGTCAGATTCAATGATTTTTGACTTCAATGGGTTGATTTACGGTTTTTTTTTGCTTCGATTGGAACAGGTTTTTACGACTTGACCGTGGTGAGTTAGTGTTTTGGCGTTACTCGAAGAAGAGGGGCTGTTGGGCAGTCCTATTTGTGTAAATTGCACTGGGTTGCGATTTTTATTGCATCTGTGACTTGCTTTGGCCGGGTTGCCAACCCCGACCAAGTGGAAAATTTCACAGTCAACGCCGACATAGCGCCTTGGTCGCTGAGGTGGCAAAAGTTTGGTTATTTCGCTAATTATTTTTAAAGGTTATTTCGCTATTTATTTTTAATTTTTTCACTTTTCTAAAAAATTGTCATTTATCATACATCGTTCTTGAGCTAATTGGGATTGTTGTAGGAATCTTAATTAGATTTGTCCTTTGTATTTTTAGGCCTGAGCGATGCTGCGTTAAATTATTTTCTTAGACTGTGGCTGCATATCAAGTGTAGATGTGCCTTAGTTTATGATTGAATTAAGGTCGTCTGCTTAAAGTGGATGTGTGCTCATTTGATTATTTTCAAGTCTGTCTGAAGCATATTAAGTTACCGATCTGTGATATTATAAAAGCAATGATCTGCATGCTGCTTTCATGTGCACCAAAATGTGTGTTTGCCATGACCAAATTTTCAGAAACAATTTGGTGCATCTCTCATGCCTCACGCATGTTTTTTTTCCCTGGTGGCAATAAGCAATTTGTTTTGTACAAATTGTGTTTCATTCTGCCTACAGGAGACATGTATTACATACTTTTTTTTAATAAATGTTATCCTTGGGGGCAACTAGTATACATCTACAAGTAAGTCATTTGGTTGCATACTTTATTTTCTTACAATCTGGATAACCAATCTAAGCTCTCAGTCCTTTGGAATGTTGATTCTAACTGTTTCTATGAGCTACTTTATGACTATATGTTGTAGTTGCAGATATCGGCCCCTTTTTATCTTTGGGTTTTTCGCATCTTAAATCTTGCATATTTTGATATCCATCTTTTAAATATGTGTATTTTCTCTCAAGTCCCTTAAATTTTAAACTTTTAACATTAATAGTCTATCTCTTTATGTAACGGCTGGTATTTCTAAGCGTGTTGATTTTTTGTGTGCATGTACATTGTTTTGATCGTCTAGATGTTTTCGTGTGCAAGTCCTATTTCTACGCGTCGACGTGAGTACGTCTCTGATTTTTAATTTTTACCATGACGCGATTAATTAACTATTAACCCTAACTGATTAATCATAACTAAATTATTGATTAACCTAACGTACCAGATTGAATCCCACCGAATGTATAGGTGAGATCCAACACTTTCCTTCAATCTCCTCCCCCACATTCAGCTCTCTCCCTTCAAGCTGCCCCCTTCATTGTTGGTATTATAACCACAATAGCAAGCAACAACAGCCAAGAACAACCTCAGATTTCCTTCTCCCTGCAAATTCGAATCCGATTGAAACTCACCAAAGCCAAATCAACTTTCAGCCAAGAAATCCACACCAAATCAAAACCCAACTCTATTGAAACCAAAATCAGAAATCAGAGGCTGAAATCAAAGATTGGAAGAGAGAAAGAAGGACATTCAGATCCGAAATCAAGTTCAGATCGAATCAAATACAACCTACAACCAATCTCTTCTCCCCCCCCCCCCCCCCCCCCCCCCCCGTGCCCTCTCCTCCTAGTCGCACCATTGCTGCCGCCTTCCCCTTGCCGTGAGTCATCGCCGCCCACTACAAGCCGAATGTCGCCGCCTCGTGCGCAAGTCGCTGTCGCTGTCGCTGCCGTTGCCGCCAGCCCTAGCCGCCATGCCGCCATCCCCTTTGCCGCCTCCCTCCCTTGCCGGAGCCCCACCTGCAAGGAGAAGAAGAAAGAAGAAGGTAAGAAGATGAGTGTTTAAAAATAGGGAAAAATAAAAGAACAGTATAATAGAATAGAAAAGGAGAAGAGGAAGAGGTATTCTTATTGGGTTTAAAGTTATCTTAATGGGTTTAAAATTATGCTATTGGGTTTGGGCTGATTGTGCTATTGGGTATTGGGTACATGCTATTGGGTTTTGAATTATTGGGTTTGGGGTATTATTGCTTATTGGGTATGAAGTGAGTTTGAAGATGGGCTTTTGGGTTTAAGCCATGCGTATGGGTATGGATTTTGATGAACTTAATTAAGTATTGGGTATGTGTTGAAGGAATTTGGAAAAGAAGTGAAGATCATCACCAAATTAGGAGTAGCCATGGCACAAGCCATGGCTCTCTATATATTCATATGAATTAGAAATCCAAGGGACTCCCCACTAACTTAGTGGGGAGTAAATGGTGAGATGTTGAGGGGGGAGGCCAAAGGCCTCCCTCAACTCACAACACTCCCCCTCATCTTTCCATTACCTTGGGTTAAGCATATGAATACTTCAGGATTCGTTATGCAAATGGGGTGGATACTTCTGGATCCAGAGCCCCTGTGGTTGCCTCGTTAAAACCTTAGCTGTGGAAAACCCAGTGGGAAAAACCAGCATCTTAAGGGAAAAGAGTACAACTATCGAGGGACTCCCCCTGATCTGTACGAGCTTCAGGCTTACAGATCTCCTATGTATCTATACAATTATCTCCTATTCGTCTATACATCCATCATGTTCTGAAAGAAAACACAATCATCACTCTTCTTATACAAGTTTCACTCATCTAGCGGCTATAGTAAAGCAGTGGCGTTCTGGAGTGGAATGCTCTTCGAAGTTGGTAGATGACGCCATTAAAGTATTCACTGAATCAGTCTTCAGTGTGTCTGCAAGGTACTACTGGACCTGGCTGAGCGTTTTCAATACTTGCTTCTTGGATGATGAGCTTCTCAGAAGATGTAGACATTGGAGGATGATGTGTAGATATTTAGGATGTGGCCGGCCAATTGTGTTGTAGTCATCGCGATGATCTTTAAACCTGCATATCCGATATATATTCCTTGACCCTTGGAAGTTGCGCAGAAGCAGCTTATCCTTGGTCTAGTGTTGCTCTCCAGGGCAACACTATATCTGGTTCACAACTTTACTGGAGACGTTCTATCAAAGATACATGTAGTTGGCCAGATAAATAAGTGTAACAAGTACACTAGAGCTAGGCTCTTCGGGACCTAGGATGTCCTCCCCCTCTTCCAGCTACTGGAAGGTGTCATACATAAGTATCCATTTTTAATAGGATGCAAGTGGACATCATTCTTCATATACTCCAGGTGTATGAAGGATATTTAAAGGATTCCACCACGAATGTGTTAAATATATATGCCGAGATAATAT
Source organism: Scilla litardierei (assembly GCA_030789695.1). Lineage (NCBI taxonomy): Eukaryota > Viridiplantae > Streptophyta > Magnoliopsida > Asparagales > Asparagaceae > Scilla > Scilla litardierei. Next base: position 77,424,431 of record CM061137.1, read on the forward strand.
CTTGTTATACCAAGGTTTTTCATTTACAAGATATGCTTAAAGCTATCAGATTTCTAAATGGTCTCTGCAGGAGATCCTATTAGCTTTAAGTCGACCACCTATACGGCGAATATCACAAATCCTGTCAATGATCTTTCGAAAAAGATACACATGCAGAATATTGTTTAAGATCAACTAATGATCTTTGTAGCCTTTATGGAGAAGACGTTTCTACGTCTCTCTTTCATCTCTGGGGGTAGAGTATACCCTTCTGGAAGTTTTATATAGATCTCTATATCTATATTGCCGTATATATATGCAGTCACAACGTCCATGAGATGCATGTATTGGCTTTTTCAGAGAAGTTTAGGCTTAGTAGGAAAATGATCACATTTCATTCATTTCAATTTCTTACGAAATCCAACTTATATTCCACAGGTTTTACACATTCAGGTGTATGGACTACTGGTCCAAAGACTTTGCTTTTCAAGAGTGAGTCCAGCTCTACTCTTATTGCCTCGTCCCACTTTGGCTAATCTATGCGTTTACGCTACAGAAAAGTGGGCAGACGTCATCGTCGTATTCAGCGACGTGATCGGCAATAGCGAAAGCAAAACCATCGTCGACGACTGTGCTATATCTGTCCAGTACCTCTCTAGTACGTACGTAATATAATGATATTTCTCCTGTTGTTTCCTCTGCAGGGGAAATTAGGAGGGGAGAGGTTGCTGGTCTGAGCTCAGCATCCTGTGGTTGGATCATTTTGATATATCCAGGAATCTTCCTATTTTGAGGAATTTTATATTTTGAACCTGGCAGGCGTCCTCTTTTCAATTGAGGTACGGCCAATTCTGCTGCCGGTGGATTGCATCCATCTTTGGGAATGTCAATCCTAGTTGGCGTGTTGGCAGCGGGGACGTGTGAACGAACAATCTTCTGGTTGTCTGCAATTTTATCCGGCAATTGATGTACTTTAGTCTTAATGTGAAGGATCTTCTGGATCTCAATTTCACACAAACAAGGTATGCTGATCATAACGAGATGAGGACTTTTGTGTCCCATGATATGGTCTCAGAAGCTTCAGGCTTCTTTAGACTGCGTGTCTATTTCAATGAGATTATGCTCATCAAATTCACATTTATCAAGACTTGGTGGTAAACCATAAGCAAACAGCATCAGCAATAAGATATGGCAACAAACGGGCCGTATCGTGATAAGCGATGCGGAATGAAGTGTGATGGTCCCTAAACATCAACATGCAACTGCGATTTTACAATGGACGTGAAATCCATTGGAGTCTCTTTACCAGAGACTCTGCTAACCCGTTATGAGTTTGAACATGCTGCAGGATGTTCGATTTTAATGTCAGTTGCTTGGCAGAAGTCTTGAATGATATGTGTAGTAAATTCACCCACATTATAAGCTTTTGAGAAAGCTAGGTTGCGAGTGAATATAAAGGCACACATAAGACCATCTAGTAGATGCATATATCAGTACAGTAATGAAGTACCGAAAATGGGCCATTTGCGGGGTGAATAGGCCCGCAAAAGGTCACCATGTATTCTCTCAATGAAGCCAGGAGACTCTAACCCACTTTCAGGAGGGAAGGTCTCTCTATTAGTTTTCCCTTATGACAAAGGGGACAAGAAAACTCAACCTTTTGAAGAATCTTCAGGTTCTCCAATGGATTCATTTGATGATGCGTCCATCATTGCTGATCCAGGATGACCAAGTCCATTTTGCCAGAGTTAAAAATTATGGCAAAAAAGGCACTTCTGGTGCTCAGTCGAGTTGGCTTTCTATAGGATGAATATCTGTAATTATAGGGGCCCGACGGGGGTCCAATGAAATCGTAAGTAGATGGTCTTCTGGCCATTCTCTTGACGAGTTACATATTGATATTCAATATATATTATCCACAATTTTCAAGTTATTTTCTTTAAAAGAAATATCCTTGAAAATTGGAGATTTCCTATACGTTTAAGAGGAGAATTTGCATCTTATAGTCTCGTTGTATGTGGGAGCAATATCAATGCTACACCAGTGCAACGAGGCACTGTCCATAATATTCCATACTTCATCTATAAGTTAAACGAAATTTTATTTAAGTCAATGAAAAAGACATTCAAAATAGAAGTTCGTACTTAAGCAAATTAAAGATGAAGCAACATTGAATTTTAAATGCATAGATAAAAGATGAAGCTTAATCGAGCAGGTCGTCGTTCTCGAAGTCATTTGCAGTGAACATCATTGGTGGCTGAACATCCGCCAAGTTTGTTTCAGGCAGAGACTTCTGGCTCGCCTGATATAGTTCTTGTAGGTGGCGAGGAGTGCGGCAGATTCTGCACCAATGGCCAGTCATGCCGCATCTATGGCATTTATCCTCCCAGTTCTTCTTAGGAAGTGACACTTGGTCAGTGTTCTTTTGCTTCCATATGAAGTTACTCTTTCCTGTATTGTTGTTGTTGGACGGGGGTGTTGTTCCTCGTCCATTATTCATCACAGCTTTCCCTTTGTTATTATTAGCCTTCTTCATGTTTTTCCACTTCTGTGGAGAAACATGGTGGGCTTCAGGGATAGGGGCAGTGCCGGCAGGACGTAAATTATGAGTGGCTAGCAGTAAGTCTCGATTCTGCTCTGCCCTAAGTAGGCATGAGATCAGATCAGAGAATTGCGTGAAGTTGCGTTCACGATACTGCTGCATGAGGATTGCATCTTTCTCGTGAAACGAGGTAAATGTCTTTTCCAACATGCGATGTTCTGTCACTTCTTCACCACACAACTTCAGGCGTGAGGTGATGTTATGAAGTGCAGAATTATACTCAGCGACGGACTAATAGTCCTGAAGTCTGAGGTTTTCCCACTCATAACTGGCACGCGGTAATATAACATCAATTTGATGTTTATATCGTGCCTCCAGCGTTGTCCACAGGTCCTTTGGATCCTCAACCATTAAGTATTCGGCCTTTAAGGTCCGATCTATATGTTTCCTAATGTAGATTATGGCTTTCGCCTTATCTACATCGGATACAGTGGTTGAAGTGCCGCTGCTGGATGTAGTAGAAGCATCGGCCGCTGCTGGGGCCGAGGAAGGAGCCAAAATGGACCCAAGGAGGGCCATCGAACGCAAGTGGAACTTCAGGTCCACTCGCCAACTCAGGTAATTCTTCCCTGCAGAGTCAAGGACTTCGAAATCGATGCTTGCCAATTTTGCCATTTTATCTACGCAATTTAAAATAAGCATGAATTAATTTAAAATTTAAATTCACGCATAACAAATAAAGTAAGCAAAATGTGGGGATCGGCCAGATACCCAAAAATGTACACAGTCCAAAGTCCGAATATACAGTCCATAAAGAAAAGAAAAATACAACTTGGAAACCCAGAATGGATCCCTATATTTTCAAATTTACGACGCCGTCTTCATTTTGTCGGTACACCGGTCTTTGGCAAAAATACATATAATTCTCACTTACAAATTCTCTCAAAAAAGAAAATTAAATTGCAAGGAATTTAAAGGGTATCAAATTGGCCGATCCCAAAAATCACATTTTAGCTTACATAAACATCCACGCAGTTTATGAATGCTACAGGCATAAAATAAACAACCACGCATGTATATAACACAGGCATATAAAATATGGAAAAATAGACTATAAATATAATAATCTCTCGGACCACGGGGAGACGTCATACACCGTTAGGTTAGTTTACTAACGGCAGAGCGGTCGCAGGATCCTTAAGATAATTATATTTTGAAAAATCCTAATATTCCATAATTTAATAATAATGCAATAGTGTTATTATTTGAGCAATATGAAAGACTGGGCGACAGGCCCATGATAAGGAATTAAAATAAATTAATAGTTTGAATTGGGTCGTAGGCCCAAAAATATTAATCATTGTAATATTTCATTTATATTTGGGCTGCAGGCCCATTTGCCCAAAGTTAACAAATTAATTATTGCAATAAAATTTAATGGGCTTCTTGCACTAAGTAGTCAAATTAAAATATTGATAACATTTGGGCTGCAGGCCCAGTGTCAAAATTTTGAATTAATTTGGCTTCAGGCCGAATTAGTCAAATTAAAATATCATTAATACTTGAGCTTCAGGCCCATTGGCAAAATTTTAATTGACAAAATAAGCTAGCAATTGGATTTACTGGGCTTCTGGCCCAATTGGGAAAACCTGAATAATAATTAAGCTGAATGGGGCTACAGGCCCATAAAACTTATTTTCTTGTATAATCTGGGCTTCAGGCCCAATTAAACAGCTAAACTAATGCATTAATCAAAATTTTAATTAACACATTGAAAATTGCAATTGGGATTATTGGGCTTCATGCCCAATTAGATAGGCAAAAATTTATTAAGTACACAAAAATTTACTTGGCTTCTGGCCCATAGAATATATGTGCATTTGTGACAAATAGGCTGCAGGCCCAACAAATAGGCTATCTATTTTATTTAAATTTAAACAAAATAGAGCCATTAAGCCCATTGTTGGGCTGTGGAATGCCAAAAACCCCAAACCCCAAGTCTGTCCACTAAAATCCATTTTACAGGGAGTTACGCAAGAATCCCATCTTCCCTGCTTGTCTACGCAAATCAAATCCCCCTGCCGAGGGGAGGGGTTGCGCACAGAGGCACTTTCCGTTCGGTTGGGGGCGTTGGCGCCTGAGCGGCGGCACCGTGGGGATAGGGGCCACCCAACTTGGGCGCCAGCATCAGGACAGGTCCTCCCGACTTGAGGGGCGGCGACAATACCAACAGAATCATAACAAGAAGTTTTCAAGGCAGGGATTTCACGCAGACTGAGATTTCAACGTTATGAGTGTGCAACAAAATTCTGCCCGTGTTATAACAACTACTGAAAATAATAATCTTGTTTTGATTATTACAAGTGGGAGGCAAGATCATGCACAGTTGTGAATAATATTGAGCTCACTTTCCTTATTTCAATAATCTTGATTCACGCAGACTGAGATTTCAATGGTAAGTTATACAGATTCTGTTGCCCTTTTGTAACCAACAGAGTCTGTGTTGGTATAAGACAGGGGACCCCCAAAGATATGAAGCAATTTTTCTTGCACTATGTCTTAATGTTAGATAGAGCTGTGTAATACCAACAGCAGTACTACAACATATGCTCAAATTTACTTGTTTGGAGAGATTATGAGGCATGAACCTCGATCTTATCGAATGCATATGTCATTAACTTAATTACTTCCAAAAGTTTGTGCTGCTGCCATTGTATCATATCTTTATTTCTACGGGATTAGAAATTTACCTCTAGATCAAAGATCTAGGGAAGAACAAATAAAGGCCATAGATAAAAATCCCCGCTCCCGCAATGCCATGAAAGAAATCAATCGCTCGTCGTCGCAAGATGCCAAGAGCTTTGCCACAACTACAAGATTCCTTCGCAAGAGGGAAATTTTGTGGAAAATTTGTGCTCAAGAGGAGAACACGTGCTGATAACGTGTTGAAGGAATTTGGAAAAGAAGTGAAGATCATCACCAAATTAGGAGTAGCCATGGCACAAGCCATGGCTCTCTATATATTCATATGAATTAGAAGTCCAAGGGACTCCCCACTAACTTAGTGGGGAGTAAATGGTGAGATGTTGAGGGGGGAGGCCAAAGGCCTCCCTCAACTCACAACAGTATGAGATTATTAATCTAATGGAATGAATTTAATTAGGTTAATTGGTTAGTTGGATTGTTGTTTCATTTAAGCCATTAGGTTGGGTCTTTTAAAGCTAGTAAGTTATTTTCCTAAACCTAAGTTGTTATAAATGTTAGTATTATAGGTTATTAGTTTAATCGGTTATGATCGACTAGCTTATTGTCGTATATCTAATGACGCAGATACATCGCGTCGTTTCCCATAAATTGCTTGGACATCCAAAACTGTCCTAGTCAAGCAAATGTGTGAATTATTGCAGTTTATTACATTCTAAATTGCATATCGACTTGTAAATGGAAAAACACAAACATGCAACCTGTTCATCAATTAACCAACTGATTTTCTTGTTATAAAATGCCTGAAATTACTTGTACGCATATATCATGCTTCACACTACACTTGTACACACATTGTTAGGTTGGATACTAATGTAACATTTGAAAATAAATTGAGTTCGTGAATTCGTACGATCTAAAAGCAAAATCTTAAATTTGTGAACTCGTGCAACCTGATTAAGCTGGCTCATGTTCTAGCACAACATTTGGGTGGGGTTAGGGTTGAGCGGCCATTAAGCGTGTGAAAGGGTCCCCCTTCAAGAGCACCACCCGTTTGCGGTGGGTGGCGGCGTCAATCACGATTATACCTCCGTGAGAAGGCCTGACTTACTCATCACGTCTTAAAGACGAGAACCCTATGCATGAAAGAAAACATTTGCATGGAACCTGAAATAATTATTGTTACTTTACCCGCACATAGAATTGCCATGTTTATAGTGACTGCTTTAATTCTTTAGAACTGTCATGCTTATAAATGCTTTTCCTTTAACTGTGTAGAACTGCATGTGAATAAATGTATAATTGCGACTTTAGAACTATTATCATCTTTTAATTTGTTTAATAATTCGTACACCTCGATTTGGGTTATCTCACCTTTTACTTGCAGACTCTTGCTGACATATATTCGTGTTTTGGAATGTATGTCAGATCCCGAGCCTGAGTTCAGGAGGACCTGTTTGAGACGCCTGACATAGAGAGTCAGGAGTTTGATGTTGACGCCGAGTCACTCCCGTGGAGGACTTGAGACCCGTGCTGCTGCTGCTTCCCTTGGATTTGCTTTTAGTACATTGTATTAGTGTATGTTTGTTTTGTAGTTCTTTCGGCCCTGCTGAGGCCTTGTCGTTTTATTTCTTTCTGTGTACGAACTTTTGGGTTATGGCTTGTAATTTATAATGTTTTTATTGTTCTGAAATGCAACCAAGAATCCTGTAAGGTTGTTATCACAGACGCTTATTGAACTGAAGCTTCATCGCTCCAGTTCATGCGGATCTTTGTAACGTTCTCGCTTCCATTGCTTTTTGGGAAGCGGAGCATTATACTCTAACTTTCCTAAATTCTAACGGAATGTAAATATTCCGTTATGGTTATGGTTACTTTTTGTTGGGGAGTCTAGGTCTCCTTGGGGAAAGGAGGCGGTGCCTCCTCCTCCTCCTCCTCGTCTAAGGGGGAGGGGGAGGAGACAATGGGGGAGGGGGAGGAGGCATTGCCTCCTCCCCCCGAGGGGCGGGGTTTTTTTTTGGGGGGAGGCGCCGCCTCCCCTGGGTTTTCGGGGGGAGAAGGCGCTGCCAGCCCCCCTCATCCTCATCTGAGGGGAGGAGGAAGCGTCGCCTCCCCCTGGGTTTTCGGGGTCCTCCCCTCCAACGTTTTTCCTGGGGGGGTGTGGGTGGGTGGTTACTAGTTAATTAAGGGGGTCAATACTTAATTAAAGTTAATTTCTTAATTAATTAACTATAATCATTATTTAATCGTTAATTAATTTATTTTCAGTTAGCTTTTAACAGAAAACAGGATGGAGGGACAATTAAGAGTAACATTTAATATTTGAGGGACTTAAGAGCAATTACGAATTTTTAAGGGATGAATATCAAAATATACAAGATTTAAGGGACAGATATGCGAAAATCCCTTTATCTTTTATGTTGTAGTTGCGGATATCATCATCTTTTTTTTAATTCTATTTTTCCCCATGCTTAAATTTTCTTCAAGTCTATCATCTACTCAACCTTATTTTAGAAGGTGCCATACTTTATTTGACTGATACCGAATGTTTTCTCAATGGAATATTTTTTTTGGCTCTGTTTTAGTTGTCTGGAGTTCTGTATACTTTGTTCATGACGCAATGTGGTCGCGAAATGGTTAGTTGTTTGGATGGTGTATTACAGGTCACATTATGAAATACCAGGGATTTTGGTGTGTTTGTTTGTTAGTGTGGGGTGTTTAGATTATTTTTGAGACTGAGTAAAGTGTCCCATCCCGTGTTTGCACCGATATCACAGGTCAAATGCTGATAGGTTAGAAGTCGTGGGTAACCTTCACATGATGTATGTCATCCTTTGAATAATGACACGTATTTTGGAGTAATTGCTAACTATAGGTCAGGAGGTGTATAGATGTCACTGTGTTGGGGATGGCTGGATGTGGACATTTTCACTAGGTTATTTATGCTGAATTCATCACTCCTCTTTCAGGTGTTGGTATTGGATAGACACGCTTTCTCGTGTTTTAGAGTAAGAGTTGGTGTTTAATTGCTATATGGCGTGAGGCATAAGGTCTGATCTTGTGTTTGTTGTGATTGCTTTGCGCAGATGTTAAAATCTTCTTTATCTGTGTGATTTAATTTTTTTTGGTGGTCTTAGATAGTGTGTATGTCTTTCCAAGCTGTTGCTCGTGATTTAGTTATTTTTGTTGTGAACGGTTATTTAACCGTGTTGGCAGGGACGGACCCACGTAGGTGATGTGGGACCCCCACTCAAAATTTACTTAAGTATATATATGGCAGCAGGTTTAATTCAAGGATAATTATAATAAAGTAATTCCCAAAGACACTGATCTTCTGTTATTGTGGTGGTTGTGCGTTTCGTTCCTGAACTAAAGGTCCAGAGTTCGACGCAATATGAGTTATGCATTTGTTTACCTTGTAGATCTATGACATTAGAATTTTGCCTGCTATTATTTTAAGTAAGCAGCAGAGTGGAGAGGTAGAAGAATAATTGGTTTATGTTTTTTAAAATGTTTTCCTTGTAGAACACCACAGTTAGCATCTAATTGAGAAAAGAAAAACGTCTAAACAAAAATATATCTTTGTTTAAGCTTAAATTATCACAGAAGTTATTGTAAAACAGAAAATTGTCTGGACACATAAGTAAACATTGTGTTTTCTAATTAGCGTTTTTAAAATATCATGGTTAATTTAATCTACGTATATTGTTTAGTTACTAAACACGCTTCCTCATTCCCTTAAATTCAAAACATTAATTAATTCTTGGCTAGTTTCAAAGATTATATTTTTAAATTTTTGTTTTTTTGCAAATTAATGATGTAATCAGCGTCGGTTTCTCGTTCATATCTTCGTTAATGTGAACGATTTTGTGTTTAATAAATGCATGCACAAATTTGCTGCTTGTTTAAAGTAATTCAGTTTGAATCTTCGTAACTTATTTTCAGTCTCATGCAATTAAAACATGTTTTTGTTTTCGACTTTCTTACTCGATTCCTAACACATATGTTGCATGGTGCCTGAGTAGTGAATTTCATATCTACTTTTTTGTTCACTTTGTCACCTCAAATATACTTAAATGTAATGGAAAACACCTCATTTATCTCTTTGGACTCGTCGACTTGAACACTATCGCATTTATGTACTTTACGAATGCAGATTGTATGCCTTCTTACAACGCCATCCGCCCCCCCCCCCCCCCCCCCCCGGTCATCTAATCCTGGTTCCGCCCCTGGGTGTTGGTTGAGATTCTGGGCTATCCTAGAGATAGGCCCATATCATTGTAAACTCATCTTTGTACTCTCCCTATTGCCTTTAAATAAAGAGCTGGGGGCTCCCTCCCCCAGTAGTTGATTCATAACACGTTATCAGCACGAGCCTCTAAAAAATTTTCTTTCCACAAAAATTTTCTTCTCGTTCGTTTCAAAGGCGAAGACGATTGGAGACAGGAGATCCACGAGCGCGGCGCAAGGCTTCATCAATCGAGCTTTATCATCCACGCAGGGCTTCGTGCAACCGTCGCTATATCCGGAGGACGAATATAGAGGTAAAAATCATCAAAACGATATATTTTAATCATACGTATGATTGTTATATCCCCTAGATCTCGCAAGATCGATACGGGGATCTATTGTCATCTTGAAAACGACGTATTATTCATCCCAAAAATCCAATTTTTAAGGTCAAACCCTAGATTTTGCCCACCGGCGGCAGACGCGCCGCTTCCCCCACAGAGAGGGGGGCGGCGACCGTCGCGCCCCCTCCTGCAGAGGGGGGGCGACGACCCCCGCCATCCCCCTGCAGCGGGGGGCGGCGGCCCCTGCCGCCGTGCCCCCCCTGCAGGGGGGCGGTGGACCCGGCTCCCGCCGTCCCCCCTTGAAGGGGGGCGCGGCCCCGACCGTCGTGCCCCCCTACAGGGGGGGCGGTGGCCCCCGCTCCTGCCCTCCCCCCGCAGGGGGGCGGCGGCCCTCGCCCCCGCCGACCCCCCGCAGGGGGGGCGGCCGCCGACCCCCCCCCCTCTCTGAAAAACCCTAGTGGGCCTGAACTCAGGCCCACCACAAAAAAAACCTTTTTTTCCCTGCGGGCCCGAAGCCCGCATGCCACTATTCAAAAAAAGTCTCTTTTTTTTCCTGCGGGCCCGAAGCCCGCAGGCCGGCTGCGGGCTTGGGCCCGCAGGCCGTTATTCAAAAAAAAATTTCTGTCCTACGGGCCCGAAGCCCGCAGGCTGGCTTCTGGCTTCGGGCTTCGGGCCCGCAGGCCGTTTTACGAAAAAAAAGAGAGAGAGAAAAAACGGCAGCGGGCCCGAAGCCCGCAGCCGGCCCGCGGGCTTCAGGCCCGTAGGCCTTATATTTTTACACACACAAAAGGTGGGAGAGGGGATAAATCGGGGCAAAGACTATAAATAAGCCTTAAAAGGAATTTTGTGGGCTCAAATCAATTTTTAAAAGGGCATCTGAGGGCAAATAAATTCGTGAAAAATCACGGTAAATTTTGGGGCGATTACCCAGCATATCAGAGCTTATTGGGGATTTTTGGGGGATATTTGGGATGATTTAAAAAGGAAAAACCTTTTTCCTTGTACAACGAAAATGTTAATTTTGGGCTCTTATTCAATTTTATCGATTAAACCCACTCATTACAACCCTTGCATCGTAATGATTTTTCTGCAAAAATCATCTTTAGATGCTTTACATCTCTAGGCTTATTCTGTGGATATTATATGCGTGGTTGTGCATTATATTTAAAACTTAATAATTAGGAAGATCATGCGACCGCTCTGCCGTTAGTCACCTAACCTAACGGTGTATGACGTTGCCCAGTGGTCCAATAATTATTAAATGATTAAATTGTTTATCCATATCTATGAATATTAAATGCCTGTGATGCATGTGATGAAAATGTCTAATGAAAATGTTGATGAGCACAATATTTCTGCATGAATGGCTAAATGTGGTTTTTGGATCGGCTGTTTAAGTCCCACAATTTATTTCCCACACTTTTCTTTTATTTTTGAGAGAAATTGTAGTGAGGAATTTATGTAAATGTCAAAGAAAGAAGACCAACTTCCATGGAGACGGAGGCCACGCTTGAAGCTGGAGATATCTTATGGGACCCACGGGGTTTCCAAAGTTGTATTTTCCTTTTTAAGCTGTAAATTTGTATACTTTGGACTTTGGACTTTGGACTCTTTCTTGTGGGACTAGCCGATCCACACATTTAGCTTTTCATTAAATATTGCTTCCGCATGAAAATGTTTTCTTTGATTAAAAATTAATTCATGCATGTTTGTGCTCTGCTAGATAAATGGCTAAAATTGCTAGCGTTGATTTCGAAGTGCTAGATGTATAATGTAGAAACTATCTAAGCTGGCAGCTAGATGTAAAGTTTCACCTGCGGGCAAAGTCCCTCATTGCTGCTGTGACAGACAAAGAAAAAGTTAGCGATATAGAGAAGGCGCAAGCCATCATCTATATTCGCCGCCATGTGGATATGACCCTAAAGGATGAATACCTTACGGTCGAAGATCCATTTGAGCTGTGGACTGCCCTTGAGGACAGGTATAAACTTCAGAAAGATGTTATACTCCCAAGGGCACGATATGAGTGGGAGAACCTGAGACTGCAGGACTTTAAGTCCATTGCTAAGTACAACTCAGCACTTTTTAGCATCACCTCATGCCTGAAGTTGTGTGGTGAGAAAGTCTCAGAAGATCGCATGCTGTAAAAGACGTATACGTCTTTCCAAGAAAAAGATGTGATACTCATGCAGCAATACCGTGAACGCAAGTTCACCAAGTATTCAGAGCTGCTGTCATGTCTTCTCATGGCCGAGCAAAACAGAGAGCTTCTTCTCGCCACTCACAATATGCGCCCTCCCGGCACTGCCCCCTACCTGAAGCTCACCACAACTATTCCTTCAAAAAGAAAAGAGATAATAAAAGAAAAGAAAGACCATAGAAAGGGGGACAACAGAAAAAAGTCAAGGGCCATGCACAGCATCAACGAAAGAATGAAGGGAAGCGCAAGTTCACCTGGCGCAGAAATGACAACAAGAAAAATGATGCACCCCCACTGAAGAGGGGTTGGGAAGACCAGTGCCACAGCTGTGGCATGACAGGCCACTGGTCCAGAGTGTGCAGGACCCCAGTGCATCTCCAGGAGCTTTACAGACAAAGCAAGAAAAATAAAGCTGAAACAAACCTGGTGACATCTGATGCTCCAGTCAAGTTCTCAGCTGACGACTTCGAAAATGATGACCTGCTTGATTAACCTCTATTTTTTATCTTTGCAAATTGTTTAGAACATTTCATATTATGAGAGCTTTTGTATTACGCAATCTGTTTTGAATGAAAATGTTTAGTAGACAATAAATGAAAATGTTTATCTGAATATGCATGTGCCTAACGATTCATCTTTTAATAGATGAAACTGCTCTCATAAATGATTAGTAGACAATAAACACGTACGAGTTTTCAATACAAAGCCCAATATCAGGGCCATATTGAAGATCCAGGGAATGCAACACTGTTGCCCGCAAATGACACAAAAAGAGAGAGAGAGAGAAGGATGCACTAATCTCTCCGAATTCCAAAAGAAACTTTCTAAGTTTCAAGGACTTCTGTTTCAACGGATTTCCATTTGGAAACAGCAAATGTAAATAAAAAAACAAATTACTGTATGTAACGTCTCAAGAAAAAGGAGTAAAATCCATACTTGAACATTTTGAGAGCCTTACAGGCCTCTACCATACAAAGATTCGGAGAAAGGAAGCGGAATTAAACGGAGCACCTGAAGTGCCCGACATCAGCCAAGTTTTTACTCTGGCATGATGGACTTGGCCACCCTGGATTTGTGATGATGCACCGCATCTTATCCTATGGGTATGACTTGAAGAACCAGACGATTCTTCAGAAGGGAGAATTCCCTCGCATCCCTTACTATAAGGGAAAACTAATTGCAAGGCCATCTACACGAAAAGTTGAAAAAGAATCTCCACGCTTCCCCAAAAAGAATACAAGGAGATAGATGTGGATAAAATCTACCACCCATAGTGGGCTATTTCGGTACTTCATTGTACTGACAAATGTATCCTCAGAACACTCATATGTGTGTCTACTACAGACCCGCAACTTAGCTTTTCCAAAGCTATTGGCAGTGGGTGAGGAGGGAGTGATTAAAGATATATAATGTCATACATCTCTTAATCTTAATTAATCTAAACACATCAAAGTTTGGATATAAAGTGTAGAATGGTATCGTACATGAAGTCCATGAAGAGATAAACGAATTCATACTCAAAGAGAGGTGATCCTTCAGTCGCAGCCCTATTGTTGTATCCAGCGCAGTGCTGATCCAACAAAGTAATCAACAAATCTACACTACACTAAAAAAGATCAAAATTAGATTGTCATGCATGCATTAAGTAAGATATATTGATTAAATACTAGAATGATAAACTAATCAGAATTGCGCTTGTTGTGTAAATTCTTAGTCATGGCAGTTGTACGAATCCTAAAGCTACGACAACTGTCACGCCCCGCTTCCCAAAAATGTGGAGGCGAGACATGAGAAGGTCCGCTCAGACTTGAAGCTACAAAGCTGCAAGTCCGATAAGCGTCAATCAACTTTAAAACTGCAGGTCCTTGCAACGCGAACGAAACAAAGATAATAATAAAGAAAAATGAGACAAAAGAGATATCTCAGAATATCCATAAAATAAGTTTCATCATCACAGAAAAAGCCACCAGGCTGAAAGAAAGAATCTAAGGGCCCAAACATGGCCCACAAAAGTACAACGTACAAAACAAAGGTGACATGCACCGACAGCTAACAGAAATCCTAAAACAGAAGGAAACTCAGCAAGGGTCACCGATGTCCGCAAAACTCCTCCTGGACAGACATGGACTCAGGCTCAGCGTCAGCAACTACCACGTACTCAGCAACGGTCTCTGGCTCAAGATCTTACATGTGACACCCAAAAGAGCAAGGGTCACATGTCAGCAAGTCTACAAGAGACTTGTGCAAGGAAACTGAAAGTAAAGCAAGACAACCTAGCAGTTCTAAAAGTATGCAATGACATGGCAGTTATAGTATGAGTGCAGCAGGTAAGGAAAACAACAAGTAAACTAGCATGGCATGGCAAGTGTGGCAAAACTATTAACATTTACAAGGATTTCTCTAGTCACGTTTTCATGTCATGTGCAGAGTTTACGCCTTACAGCTGAAATGACTTACTTTCACACTGATTGGCCGCTTAACTCCGCCCCAAACCCAGAGTTTATGCCTTACAGCTGCAGTTGCTGATCAGGCAGACTCCCAGCTGATTGGCCGCTTAACTCTTACCCCTCCCACGCGTATCGAGCCAGGGCCTTACCCCCGAACGGGAATGTTCGCTTCTGGATCATGGGCCAGGAAGTGTTTTCATGTAGGCATAGGGGTGCACCTAGCCAGGACAAGCAAGTACAAGTATGTAGCGTGTGCTACGAATGCAACATTCAAGGCATGAATGACATGGCATGGCAGGTAGCAAAGCGTACAGGTAAGGAAAGTAAACATGACAGTTTAGTATGCATGATCAACAAGTTAAAGAGTTGGATCTAGCTTCGTTGTTAAGCTAGATCAAATAAGGTGACGGATCTAGTTTCGTTGTCAAACTAGATCAAATAGGCGTCTAGCCAGCTATCATTTCACTGACTAGTCTCTTTTACGCTAAAAGCAAGGAAGTGGCCTAAAAACATGGCCCTAAGAAAGAGTTGGCAAGTTTCACTTGCTTGCAAGTACAACGTCTGAGAAACACCGTCCAAGAGAGTCCAAGTCACAAATAACCTACGTGCACAAGTCCACCGGCCTAAAGTCCATATTATTAATCTTGATTAGTGAATTTAAAACATTTTAAACATTTTAAAAACATCGATTTTAGTCTTGATTAGCAGGCAATAGGTTGGGGGTCCTAAGGGTACAAAGCGTTACCTCAACACGACGCGAAAGCTACACTGACGTCGGGTAGCGACGCCAGGGGTTGGAATAGAAGAACGCGCTCCAAGTCCAGATTCCAAACATAGCTTCCTCGTACGAATATTCAGATCAGCAACCGGAGCGACGAATCCAGATTCTAAAGCTAGCACGTGCGACGACAGGCTACGACGTGTCGCAACGTCGTACGCGGCAAATCGTCAAAGAGGAAGCACCTAGGTGGGGCCCACAGTAGTCCTAGGGACATATGGGGGACCCACAATACCTCTGGAGAACTTGGGGGGCCCACGGTGGCAAGTGGTGCGACGGGTGCGAGGTTGCGACGAATGGCTCTCGGTCGTACAGCCTCGGTGCGGGGAGTTCTCTCGGTCGGGCACGCTCGGTGCGGGGATTGCAGCGCAGCGGGCCGCAGCGGTGCGGGCGGGGGCTTGGTGCGGAGGAATTCGTCGGTCGGTGCGGGGGACAGCACCGGTCGGGCGCTGCGGACGCGGGGCTTGCAACGTTGCAACGTTGCAACGTTGCGGCTTCGGTCGGTGCGGGCGATCCGCTCGGTCAGACACGGGCGGAGGCGGGGCGACAGAGCAGCTTGGTGCGGGGTCGGTGCGGAGCAGGGATGCGGGCTGTGCTCTCGGTCTGACCGAGAGCTCCTCTCGGTCGGAGCATGAGAATAGAGCGGGCGGAAGCAGCGGGGTGCGGGCGATGCTTGGTGCGAGCGGGAGCAGCGGTCGGTGCGGGGAAAATGGCCTTGTTTCTTCGGTCGGTGCAGGGGAAGTTCGTCGCAACGTTGCGACGATTCGTCGCAACGTCAAATTTGGGTTTTGGAAGCAGATAGGGTTATTTTCTTGCGAAAATAGGTCTTCCTAAAGGTTGTTTACATAGTGTAGAGGGGTTGACTTGGTCTAGGGCTAATCCTAATGGGATTAGGAGTTTTAAATAATTTAAAATTTAAATCTACTCTTCCTAATCACATAGGGATTGGGTGCGGCCAAGATAGTGGCTAAGATTTGGCTCAAAAATTATTTAAAACGTTTGAAACTCAAATAAATTTTATTTGGCCGAAAATAATTTAAAACTTAATTATTAAAAATATTATAAATCTTGCTAAAAATAGAAAAGTGGTCAAATAAACTTCAAAAATTATAAAATAAATATCAGGGTGATCGTGATGACGAAAGTGAGCTAACTAAGAAGACGGATCTCAATTTCGACTTCGGACGACGAAACTAAAAATAGAAACGTCTCCCGTCAAAAGTGAAAATCACAACGTCTCTTCGAATAAGATCAAATCGTGGGAGAACGACTCGAGAAATGTCGTTCCAATTTAATGCCACAATTTAATACTCTCAGAGACGTTCATAACGGCATATCACACCCAAGTGTTCACAAACAAAAAAAGTCTAAAATTAATACGTGCACGGTCAAAAGCACGTGCACGAACAACGTACAACGAAAAGTGGTCGTTACATTCTCCCCACCTTAGAATAAAGTCCGTCCTCGGAATTTCTATTATATCTAGTCGATCTAGTAACTACCCCAATCATGTCACGTTATAATTTAATCCATGTATAGCTATTACAAGTGCTTATCTATGCACTAGGTAGTCAAACATTAACACTACCAACACGTGTATATATTTACGTATGTCATACACTTATACCCATTATAGCCAGTCAAATTCATACACATATTTCAATCGTATATATAAGCATACATTCCTTATATAACCACTACTTTCTTAACACAAAACAATATTTCAGATACTCATATAAGTATAATCCCACCCTAGCAAATACAATCGTTGTTCTACGTATAGGTAACTACCTATGCGCAAACAAAACATGGGTATACGACTCCCTAATATTTCCTAGTATACGTCCAACACCAAACATATCAACTCATGTGGTCACACCACACCATTATTAATCAAGCTTCACTATGTCTAATACACATTCACCTCTACTATAATTTCACAATATATAGTCATTCAAATGCATGCAAATAGTTCACCATATATTCTCATCACATACGGTCTTATAACTGTATTTACGACATGCCACATATACCATAGTCACCAATACCTATAGCTAAGCACATACTTACCCGTGCATGGTGCACACCCATACACGCTAACATTTCATTCCTATATATACCAATCACACCACTATATGCTTAGCACATCTACGCACCTAGTTTAGCTGGCACACAAGCAAGTCCTTAGTAAATAACTATACCACAAGACCAACACTTATAACTATATGCTGGCGTAGCGACCCACAATCATGTGCGTAGCACAACCAGGCACAAGCACTCCTATCACTATTCATACATCATCCATCGCTATATACAAGCTACAGTCATACATAATAATATACTTAGAGTATACCCACTCAAGCTTGAGTGAGACTCAACGCACATATCAGAATACTCTATATACGTAACACTGTATTTATACATATACCAATACCACTCCAATGTATACACATCTACCAATACAACCATATACATATCATAAGTCAACCATACTTAATATTTAGTCAGGTAATACTCACATAGTTCAATCACTCTATATACCATAATAATAATACAGACATCAGCACACGTATAATTTTAATACACTCCCTAATTCATACGCATTCATCGTATAGTCACCCACATGGAACATATATATTCACACCATTGCCTACTACCTATAACTAGTATACCAACACCTATACATACATAGTTAAGATGTGCAATAGTCGTGTATACACCATGGTATACACTCATACAACATCCGTAAAAGCAAGCAATACCAATCAAAGCTATAGTCCTACTATCATATGTATATCGCCTATATACTCAAGCAGCAAATACATAACTACTTACGTCTAAGCACAACACATAACTACGCACGAGCACATGCTCACATGTACTAACATATAGGTCATATAATAGGCCTACTTACTTAACTAAACGCACACCTATTATTATCACACCTAGCAAACACATAGTTTTACCAACATATTACTTCAACCATTATAAGTATCTCCTAACTTCATACATCCTATTAGATATTCCAACGCTAATTCTTATATACACAGGCATCCCTAGTATGGTATAGCTAACCACACACAAATCTATAAATACTATCACACAATCCACTTCATAATATCACGAATAACTCCGAGTATGTATATATATATATATATATATATATATATATATATATATATATATATATATATATATATATATATATATATATATATATATATATATATATATATATATATATATATATATCATACAATAGTCAAGCATCTATATACTATGGGGGTATACTCATTCAAGCCCACGTACATAACTTAGGTACGTGCACAACGACTACATTCACAAGGTCCAAGGGCATACTAACAACTTAGGGTTGACACAGACATTGACGGGCACTAAAGCCTAAGCAATAAAGGGAGGTCGAGGTCGAGAGCGTGACGAGGGAAGGGTCGATAAGCACGAGCTCAGATAGGACGAATACAAGGAGACAGCTTGGTTAGGTGAAACAGTGGTTCACTGGTGAATGTTTAGGTAGAGGAGAGGGGGTGTAGTGATACTTTTATAGGATACATAAAAGGAAATAGGGTAAATAGCATAAGCTAAAATACGTGAAATATGAAATTTGTTGTACTTCAAAAGTTGGAATCCTTGTCTATATATAAAAAATATTTGGAGATCGATAAAACGAGTTGCTCAAAATAAGTTCGAGTTGAATATTCATAATAAGAGAAAATGCTTTGGTGGCTTATACAAAATCATAATATAAGAGTAAATCATTTACACGAATATTAAAAACGTAGTTTTTTAGAAAATATTATACGGCAGTAATTTAATATAATGTTGGCAAAAGTTTGAAAGTCGAAGAATGAAATTGAATGAACTGAAGAATTTAAACTAATGTTAAATACTTTCAAATCTTTAAGCTATGGAAAATTTTAAAATAATCAATATTGAAACTACTTTTAGAGGAATCAGGATTTGTCAAAAAGAGAAACTGTTTTATACAAAGATCTTAAGGTACGAGTTCAACAAACCTAGAACTGATACATATAAAAATAATTGAAATTCTATTTATCTTGGAAAAAGATTTTAAAGTATGTATGCTAAGCGATTAAAATGAATCTCGTAGTTTAGGAAAGATGGTATATCGAATCTTCAAAATAGTAATAAAGTTTTTAAACCGAAATGCGGAAAATATAGAGTAGGAAATAGTTACGAGACAGTAATTAGAATTACAACCAATATATTTCAAAATCTATAAGTAATTTTGACTCAATCAAAAAGTGAGGAATTTTAAATATATACGTAGAGAGTTTAAAACAAAATTTAATCTTAGCGAGAACTTTTAATAAGGGAAATCGAAAAATAGCTTTGAAAGAATCGAGCTTTGCGAAAGAGGACATTCGAAAGATCACGATTATCGTAATGTGATGATCACGTGAATCGAGGCAATGAATTAGTCGCATGATCGAAACATAAACACGCCTAGGATATGACTCAGGAAAACCTACGGGAAACCCCTACGGTTGACCAACTAAAGATTAGGGAACTAAGCGCTAAGACTTCCTAAGGAGCTAGACGGTAATGAAATGCGTTCAGCTTGGTCCGAAATCGATGAACCCAAGCGAACGACAAAAGGAATCCTAGAAGTCTAATATGGTCAGGATTAGGCGAGAACCACTGAGGTAACTACTACGACGATTAAATCAATTCCTAGCAGGGGGTCTAACTAACAATCAGGGACCTCTAACTAGCAAGCTCAAATGTCTAACTAAGTTTCCTTACCACCTAGTGACATAGGAAAACATCTAGACTCGGGGCTTATGACTCGGATGTTGCAATTTATTTAATGGACATTCCGTTATTATCGTTGTTTCGTTAATTCGCAATTGCAAGACTGGACCTGCATGGGCCACCAACAAAACCTGTCACGCCCCGCTTCCCAAAAATGTGGAGGCGAGACGTGAGAAGGTCCGCTCAGACTTGAAGCTACAAAGCTGCAAGTCCGATAAGCGTCAATCAACTTTAAAACTGCAGGTCCTTGCAACGCGAACGAAACAAAGATAATAATAAAGAAAATGAGACAAAAGAGATATCTCAGAATATCCATAAAATAAGTTTCATCATCACAGAAAAAGCCACCAGGCTGAAAGAAAGAATCTAAGGGCCCAAACATGGCCCACAAAAGTACAACGTACAAAACAAAAGTGCCATGCACTGACAGCTAACAGAAATCCTAAAACAGAAGGAAACTTAGCAAGGGTCACCGATGTCTGCAAAACTCCTCCTGGACAGACATGGACTCAGGCTCAGCGTCAGCAACTACCACGTACTCAGCAACGGTCTCTGGCTCAAGGTCTAACATGTGACACCCAAAAGAGCAAGGGGCACATGTCAGTAAGTCTACAAGAGACTTGTGCAAGAAAACTGAAAGTAAAGCAAGACAACCTAGCAGTTCTAAAAGTATGCAATGACATGGCAGTTATAGTATGAGTGCAGCAGGTAAGGAAAACAACAAGTAAACTAGCATGGCATGGCAAGTGTGGCAAAACTATTAACATTTACAAGGATTTCTCTAGTCACATTTTCATGTCATGTGCAGAGTTTACGCCTTACAGCTGAAATGACTTACTTTCACACTGATTGGCCGCTTAACTCCGCCCCAAACCTAGAGTTTACGCCTTACAGCTGCAGTTGCTGATCAGGCAGACTCCCAGCTGATTGGCCGCTTAACTCTTACCCCTCCCACGTGTATCGAGCCAGGGCCTTACCCCCGAATGGGAATGCTCGCTTCTGGATCACGGGCCAGGAAGTGTTTTCATGTTGGCATAGGGGTGCACCTAGCCAGGACAAGCAAGTACAAGTATGTAGCGTGTGCTACGAATGCAACATTCAAGGCATGAATGACATGGCATGGCAGGTAGCAAAGCGTACAGGTAAGGAAAGTAAACATGACAGTTTAGTATGCATGATCAACAAGTTAAAGAGTTGGATCTAGCTTCGTTGTTAAGCTAGATCAAATAAGGTGACGGATCTAGTTTCGTTGTCAAACTAGATCAAATAGGCGTCTAGCCAGCTATCATTTCACTGACTAGTCTCTTTTACGCTAAAAGCAAGGAAGTGGCCTAAAAACATGGCCCTAAGAAAGAGTTGGCAAGTTTCACTTTCCTGCAAGTACAACGTCTGAGAAACACCGTCCAAGAGAGTCCAAGTCACAAATAACCTACGTGCACAAGTCCACCGGCCTAAATTCCATATTATTAATCTTGATTAGTGAATTTAAAACATTTAAAACATTTTTAAAACATCGATTTTGGTCTTGATTAGCAGGCAATAGGTTGGGGGTCCTAAGGGTAAAAAGCGTTACCTTAACACGATGCGAAAGCTACACTGGCGTCGGGTAGCGACACCAGGGGTTGGAATAGAAGAACGCACTCCAAGTCCAGATTCCAAACATAGATTTCTCGTACGAATATTCAGATCAGCAACCAGAGCGACGAAACCAGATTCCAAAGCTAGCGCGTGCGACGACGGGCTACGACGTGTCGCAACGTCGTATGCGGCAAATCGTCGGAGAGGAAGCACCTAGGTGGGGCCCACAGTAGTCCTAGGGACCTATGGGGGACCCACAATACCTCTGGAGAACTTGGGGGGCCCACGGTGGCAAGTGGTGCGACGGGTGCGGGGTTGCGACGAATGGCTCTCGGTCGTACAGTCTCGTTGTGGGGAGTTCTCTCGGTCGGGCACGCTCGATGCGGGGATTGCAGCGCAGCGGGCCGCAGCGGTGCGGGCGGGGGCTTGGTGCGGAGGAATTCGTCGGTCGGTGCGGGGGACAGCACCGGTCGGGTGCTGCGGATGCGGGGCTTGCAACGTTGCAACGTTGCGGCTTCGGTCGGTGCGGTCGATCCGCTCGGTCAGACATGGGCGGAGGCGGGGCGACAGAGTGGCTTGGTGCGAGGTCGGTGCGGAGCGGGGATGCGGGCTGTGCTCTCGGTCTGACCGAGAGCTCCTCTCGGTCGGAGCGGGAGAACAGAGCGGGCGGCAGCAGCGGGATGCGGGCGATGCTTGGTGCGGGCGGGAGCAGCGGTCAGTGCGGGGAAAATGGCCTTGTTTCTTCGGTCGGTTCGGGGGAAGTTCGTCGCAACGTTGCGACTATTCGTCGCAACGTCAAATTTGGGTTTTGGAAGCGGCTATGGTTATTTTCTTGCGAAAATAGGTCTTCCTAAAGGTTGTTTATATAGTGTAGAGGGGTTGACTTGGTCTAGGGCTAATCCTAATGGGATTAGGAGTTTAAAATAATTTAAAATTCAAATCTACTCTTCCTAATCACATAGGGATTGGGTGCGGCCAAGATAGGGGCTAAGATTTGTCTCAAAAATTATTTAAAACGTTTGAAACTCAAATAAATTTTATTTGGCCGAAAATAATTTAAAACTTAATTATTAAAAATATTATAAACATTGCTAAAAATATAAAAATGGTCAAATAAACTCCAAAAATTATAAAATAAATATCGGGGTGATTGTGATGACGAAAGTGAGCTAACCAAGAAGACAGATCTCAATTTTGACGTCGGACGACGAAACTAAAAATAGAAACGTCTCCCGTCAAAAGTGAAAATCACAACGTCTCTTCGAATAAGATCAAATCGTGGGAGAACGACTCGAGAAATGTCATTCCAATTTAATGCCACAATTTAATACTCTCATAGACGTTCACAACGGCATATCACACCCAAGTGTTCACAAACAAACAAAGTCTAAAATTAATACATGCACGGTCAAAAGCATGTGCACGAACAACGTACAACGAAAAGTGGTCGTTACAACAACAAGTATTGATACTATGCCCCTCCCCCTCAAGCTTGGCGTTGAGATTTGGACCACTATCATGATCAGGAAAAGAGTTGGATGGTAATAAGAACTTGGCAGAGATATTGAGGAGATGTGTGGAAGCATAGAGAAACAGAAGGGGTTAGGGTTGAGGCCGTGGGTGCAGTAGCAATAACTTTGGGGTTGAAAACAGCTGGTAGTTGGAGGAGAGGATGGGGAGCAGCATGGTAGTAGTTTAGGGGTTCCTGAATTAGCCATATTGTAACTAATGCACATAGATACTTCCAAGCAGCTGTTGGGTCACAACGTTGTTTCGTGGACAAATACAATAGCTCCACCACTTGGCCTTTCGAGATGTTGTATGCGCTCAATTTGACCTCAAAACGCACTGGGATTTCAGTAACCACTAGAGTGCTTCTATATCCCAAGAAAAAAATGTCCTATGGTAACATCTCTGGTCTTTGAACTACTTTCAAGCTCAGCTGCAGAACTGCATGCAGCGATGTGGTCTAATAACAGCATATGGCCTATAACTTTGAAACCAATCTTTGATTCCATTGACTGGTTTTAAAGTTATCGGCCATATGCTGTTATTGGACTACATTGTTGAGTATTGGACTCCCCGGATTTGGTTTTGGATGATGAGCAAACATAAATCATTCATGAACTAACAATTTGTGAGCGCAGTTATGGAGATCGTCGCCAAATTCACGAAAACTCTCAAAGCGACATCTCAAGACTTCTCAAAAGCTCGTATTCAATGCCTAAAGCTTCGTTGAAGCTTTTGGACCATTTTGGAAGTCATGAAGATTTGATCGAAGCTCTCGAAGACCGTTCCTTAAGGTTTTATTTATAGTCTTTTAGTTTCGATCTATAGAATGTTAAGCCTTGAGTAATTCTTACATTTCTATCTTCATATCTCTCCTATCTTAGCTCTAGGATCTTAGTAGAAGTCCATTCTAACTTTCCCGAAGCATCGCGCTTCGATTCGGACTTCTTGTGCATGTTAGTTGGTTCAAGAAGAAGAACTGACCGACTGGATGGTGATCTAGTCGGTCGGCAAAGCTTCTTGGACCGACTAGTTTGTTTCCTAAATTTTATGCACCTTACTGTTTACAGTTAGTCGGTCTACGTTGACTTACCGACCGACTAGTTTGTGAACTAGTCGGTCAGTGATGCTTCTTTGACCGACTAGTGGAGCTTTACTGTACATGCCAATTTTCTCCTGAGCTACTGTTTATCGTTAGTCGGTCTAAGAACGTTTGGTGACCGACTAGTTGATGATCTAGTCGGTCAACATTTGTTCTTGGACCGACTAAATCAATTTGTATTCAGACTATTTGTTTTTGACTCTTAGTCGGTCTAAGTTCACTGACCGACCGACTAGTTGTGAAACTAGTCGGTCAGACAGTCTTCTTGGACCGACTAGATTTCTAGTTCTGAAATTCAATCTGTTCACTGTTCATCACTTAGTCGGTTCATGTTGTTTCACCGACCGACTAGTTGATGAATTAGTCGGTCAGTGGTTGTTCTTTGACCGACTAGCTTCTTCAGATTTCCAACCGTTGGGTTATGACCTAACACGATTTTCCCCCTTAGTATAAATACTAAGCTGGGGTTCTTCTTTTCCAAGAAGAGCTATATTTCAGAGATTCATTGAGATTGAAAGAGTTAGAGATTCTCACTCATTTCCAAAGCTCTCTCCCTCACAAGAAATCCATTCTCTCACATTCTAGATCTAGAATCCATCTTGAGAGAAGTTTGTTCTTGGTGAGCCATTCAAGCTCTAGCTTGATTCAAGTCTCCAAATCACTCCTAGGCACCCATTGCTGCTCATTTCAGTGGTGCTAGGTCTTGGTGACTTCATCTTCCTCAAATCCCTCCTTGCACCTATTTGGTAAGAAAACTCAAGGTATAGGATTTGTGGTAAGATTGTTTATTTCATTATAAACTCATTTATATTGCTTATTGGTTCTCTCGGTTGTGAGAGAAGGTTGTGATCCCGGGTTGTGGGATTCACTATTGCCATTGCATGTATGATTTGATCTTGTGAAGGTTTTTCACAAGATATCATAGTGGAAATCTTGGGTTAGGGTTTCTAACCTAAGTATCCGGAGGGGATCCGGATGGTTGGGACGTAGGATCACCGGAAACAAGTCGGGGAGACTTGGGTGGATCCGAACCCAGTAATATCACTTGTTTGCATTGTTAATTTTGTTGTTGTCATCAATTTAAGCTTCCGCAAATTGATTGGTAGTTGTTTGCACGATAATTAGGAATTATACTCCTTGTTATTTTTAAAGTACTATTCATCCACCCTCTAGTACTTATGCAGTAGCTTATAGGGCATTACATTTGG
Source organism: Scilla litardierei (assembly GCA_030789695.1). Taxonomy (NCBI): domain Eukaryota; kingdom Viridiplantae; phylum Streptophyta; class Magnoliopsida; order Asparagales; family Asparagaceae; genus Scilla; species Scilla litardierei. The sequence goes on from CM061137.1 coordinate 77,449,845, forward strand.
TATCAGAGCCAGATACTTAGCTATGTCTGCCAACAACAACAAGACCGTTCGTCCACCTGCAGATTATGGATCCTTCAGGAACCGTGAAGGAGCGTCTTCGGTCATGGAAGGACATTCCTCGACTAGGCCTCCATTCTTCAACGGCGTCAATTATGGATATTGGAAATGTCGGATGGAAACGTACCTCCGGAGCGCCTCATTGTGGAGAATTACCATGTCGGAGTACAATGTGCCTATCGAAGAAGATTTCGACAAGTGGACTACCGCGGAGGTCGCCGCGGAGATTGCAAATGCCAAAGCAATGAATGCTTTACAATGTGCATTGGAACCCGAAGATTTTAATAAGATTTGCACATGTAAGAGTGCATATCAAATTTGGAATTTGCTCCTCATTTTGCATGAAGGAACGAGTCGGGTAAGAGATTCTAAACTCGTAGTAGTCAATAGAGACTACGAATTGTTTCATATGGAACAGGGAGAAAAGATGAAGGAGTATTATGCTCGCTTCGTCGACATAATGAACGAGTTGGAAGCTCTCGGGAAAACCTACACCCAAAAGGAGAAGTGTTCGAAGCTTATCGAAGGACTTCCTTCTTCTTGGGAGAAACGTACCTTCGTCATCGAGGAAGGTAATGACATGAATAAGTATACCGTAGTTCAATTGATGGGTACTTTGATGTCATACGAGGTACGCAAAGATAGCAAGGTGAAGTTACAAGAAAAGATGAAGTCCTATTTGAACCAAGACGTGCCTAAGAAAAAGGCGATTGCGTTCAAGGCGGCTCCATCCACCTCTACCGATGATGAGGACTCGGAAGAAGAAATGGACATGGAATCCATTGCTCTCATGGCAAAGAAGTTCAATCGCTTCTTCCGAAAGGGTAACTTCAAACAAAAATCTAAATTTACTTCTACTAACGCCTCTCCACCTTTGTGCTTTAAATGCAATAAGCCAGGACACATCAAAGCGGAATGTCCTCTAAACAAGCAAAAGGAGAAGTGGAAGGCGCCGAAGTTCGACAAGTCCAAGAAGTACAAAAAGGGGTACAAAAAGGGACTTGTCGGAGCAACATTCACCGACTCCGAGGATTCCTCAAGCGGAGAGTCGGACGATGAGAAAGTGGAGCAAGCGCACATGTGCTTCATGACAAGAGAGGAGCATGATCAAGGATCTTCCTCTTCCGATGATAGCGACAACGAAGGCGATGAGGTAACAATGGATGACCTTAGGAATGCTAATTCTCAATTGTGGTCTAAGTATACTAAATTAGTAAATAGGTATACTAAAGTAAAAGATGATTTAGCTAGCATCCAAACCTCGCCTAAAACTATCATCACCAACAACGACACCGTTGTTGAAGAGTTGAAGAATGAGATTGTTAATCTCAAGACTCAACTTGAACATGTTAGCATTGAGGATCCGGAAGAACATAAGATAGCGGATTTGACTTCTCAAAACTCGACGTTGAGTTTTGAGAATGAGAATCTTAAATCTCGTGTTTATGTGCTCACATCACAGGTATCCACTTTGGATACTTCTTTGCGTTCTCTCACCGAGAAATATGAGAACACATTATGCCGAATCAATGAATTCAATAAGGGTAAGGGCCATTTGGATAATATCCTAAATGACTTACTTCCTGCCAAACACCACATTGGCTTGGGGTATACGATGGGAAATTCATCCAAGTCGGCCACTACTTTTGTTAGGCCAACTTCCGGTGCTTTGACGAGTGGTAGCAAACACTCTATTGGTAGTTCATCTACCAATGGTGCTTCCACCTCGTCCACACCCTCTTTCGGAAAGAAACCCACTTTGGGTGGACCTCCAAAGAAGGGGCATGCCTACATGTACACCAATACCATGCCACGTAGGAACACACGTCCTACTCCACCGGCTCACACATATGATGATTTCTATGCTACACGTTCACGGGCACGTGCACACAATGTGAGACACCCTCATACACGTGTTCCTCCACATGCATATGTTCACCCACATCATCGTATGAATAACTATCCGCATGCACCATTCCATCATGTTCCTTATGCCTATCCACGACATGCATCACGTAGAAACCAACAACACATGCATGCACCCAATAGGATGAGGGCTCCCAAAATATTCACAATTTGGAGCCCAAAGGACACAAGCATGGATGAAAAACAAGATTACATGAATGCTTATTTTTCGGATGTTGTGCATAGTAGAAATTATGTGGGGAAGTCTAAATCCAATTGGACTTGGCTTCCAAAGGTCTAACCTTTGAGGACCCAATGACCTTGGGTACCATAAAATGAAATGATCATCTTTAGGTACTCAAGAAAAATAAGCGGAGCAACAAAGTTAAATTTGGCTCCAAGGATGGGTGGATACTCGATAGCGGGTGTTCAAAACACAGGACGGGCGATGCTCAATTGCTTTCCGGAGTGGTGCCCATTGCTAATGGAAACCGGGTAGTCTTTGGAGGCAACGAGAGCGGAACCATCGTCGGTGTTGGTAAAGTGGGTAACCCATCTAAACCCTTAATTAGTGATGTTTATCTAGTTAATGGTTTAAATCATAATCTTATTTCAATAAGCCAACTTTGTGACAAAGGTTACAAAGTTAGATTTGCGAAAGGATTGTGTCATATTTTGAATGATAATAATGATTTATTATTTTCCGACACACGCCATAAAGATATTTATATTTTGGATCTTCCTAAGTCATATGAACAATGTCTCGTTGCCAACACAAGTGAACAACACTTATGGCATCGACGCTTTGGACATGTGAACTTTGGAACACTTTATAAGCTTTCAAAATTAAATTCCATTAAAGGTTTTTCGAAGCTTGTTTTTGAAAAGAAAAGTTTTTGTGATTCTTGTCAACGTGGCAAGCTTCCTAAATCTTCATTCAAACCTAAGAAAAGCATTTCTACTAAACGGCCACTAGAGCTATTACATTTAGATTTATTTGGGCCAACTAGAGTTGCTTCCTTAGGAAATGCAAGATATGGACTTGTCATCGTAGATGATTATTCGAGATTTACATGGGTATTTTTCTTATGTAATAAAAATGAAGCTTTTGAAAACTTCACAACATTTGTGAAGAAAGTACAAAATCTCATCGGAACCACCATTGTCACTATTCGTAGTGATCATGGGGGTGAATGTGAGAATGAGTCTTTCTCAAATTTTTGTGATGATCTTGGAATTACTCACACGTTTTCTTTCCCTCGTGCACATCCTTAAAATGGTGTTGTTGAGAGGAAGAATAGAACGCTTTTGGAGTGTGCTCGCACTATGCTCGAAGATAGCCAACTTGGTCATCAATTTTGGGCGGAAGCGGTACACACCGCTTGTTATGTGTTTAATAGAATACTTTTGAGGCCCGGCACCAAACAAACTTATTATGAATTGTTGTTTGGTAGATTGCCTCAAGTTAAACATTTTCGTGTTTTCGGTGCAAAATGTTTTATTAAAAACACTTATGAAAATTTGGATAAGTTTGATCCGAGATCGGATGAGGGGATATTTGTTGGGTATTCCTCACGTAGCAAAGCCTACCGGATATACAACAAAAGATCCTCTACGATCGAGGAATCATTACATGTCTCTTTTAATGAGAATTTCATTCCTTCTAGAATTTCAAATGATGATGATTCTATGGATGTTTTATGTGATTCTTTTGAAAATTCTAAGTCCATTGATTCAATTGATTCTATTGATACTAACCCGACTAATGAGATTGTTGAGAATGTTCCTAGTGATCAGGGAATTCCCAAACGGCTTCATACGGTTCGTGACCACCCCCATGAGCAAGTTATTGGCAATATTCATGATAGAGTCAAGACGAGATCGCAAGTCCACCACTTCGCCAATTGTGCCTTTGCCTCATCGATAGAGCCAAAGAATATAGTTGAAGCGTGCGAAGATAGTGCTTGGATCCTTGCCATGGAGGAGGAACTCATTCAATTCGAGAGGAATGAGGTATGGGAGCTTGTTCCTTTGCCATCGAAGAACCACACCGTAATAGGGACAAAGTGGATCTTCAAGAACAAAACCGACGAAAACCAAGTCGTCGTCCGGAACAAAGCTCGGTTAGTAGCTCAAGGATATCGACAAGAGGAAGGTATTGATTTCGAAAAATCCTTCGCTCCGGTAGCTAGATTAGAATCAATTAGACTATTATTGTCTTTTGCATGCCATACAATTTTTAAATTATTTCAAATGGATGTTAAAAGTGCATTTTTAAACGGAGATGTCGTTGAGGAAGTTTACGTTTCTCAACCTCCGGGCTTCATAAATGAAAAATTTCCAAATCATGTTTTTAAACTAAAGAAAGCTCTTTACGGTTTGAGACAAGCTCCTCGAGCTTGGTATGATCGCCTAAAGAATTTTCTTTTGGATTTGAATTTTAAAATGGGCGAAGCCGATTCTACACTTTTTGTTAAGCATGCGAATAATGATATTTTATTAGTTCAAATTTATGTTGATGATATCATCTTCGGTGCTACTAACTTTGCTCTTTGCGAAGAGTTTTCTAATGTGATGAAGGAATAATTTGAGATGAGCCACATGGGCGAACTCAAATATTTCTTAGGTCTCCAAATTCACCAAATGAACGATGCAATCTTCATCCACCAAACGAAATACACGGTGGAATTGCTAAAGCGATTTGGAATGGAGAATGCCTCCGGGAAAAAGACTCCTATGAGCACTACAACGCATCTTGATAAAGATACGGGTGGAAAAGATGTATACATTCGTCTATATCGAGGTATGATAGGTAGTTTACTTTATCTTATCGCTAGTAGGCCCGATATCATGTTTGCCGTTTGTATTTGTGCTCGTTATCAGTCTCAACCTAAGGATTCTCACTTAGTAGCGGTAAAACATATTTTTCGCTATCTAAGTTACACTTTAGATTTTGGATTACTTTATCCGAAATCTAGCACATATGAGTTAGTCTCATATAGTGACGCTGATTATGCGGGATGCAAATCCGACAGGAAGAGTACTAGTGGCACTTGCCATTTTATAGGAAATTCCCTTGTCTCTTGGTTTTCCAAGAAGCAAAATTCGGTATCACTTTCAACCACCGAGGCGGAATACATTGCCGCCGGTGCTGCTTATGCCCATGTTCTTTGGATGAGACACACACTAAAGGATTTTGGTATTCATTGTGATACAAGCCCTATCATGGTGGATAACCAAAGTGCTATTTGTCTTTCAAAGAATCCGGTGCACCATTCTCGATCTAAACACATAGATATCCGACACCACTTTTTAGATGATCATGTTGCTAAAAAGGACATCATTTTAGTGTACGTTGAAACCCAAAAGCAAATCGCCGATATTTTCACGAACCCCCTAAATGAGGACTCCTTTGTGCGGTTGCGTCGAGAATTGGGGATTATGGGTGAATCCGAGATATATGATTCATGTTTCATTCAATAATCTTGCATGCTATTATATTTCGCAATATTTCGTTCATGCTAGACTTATTGGATTTTTCGGGATTTTATGTGATATTTTGAATTTTTGCTCGAATTCTTATTTGAATGTCGTATTTGAGATTTCGATGATTAATGGGGTAGTTTAGATGATTTTTGAGAGGATTAAGATGTTTCGTCCAAGTGTATTTAGGAGAGAACTTATTTGTCAATTTTTGGACTCTTCTAGTCGGTCTCAGTTCATCAACCAACCGACTAGATTCACATCTAGTCGGTCAGATAATAAACTCAGACCGACTAGCTCAGTCTATAAATTTTTGAACTCCTTTAGTCGGTATCAGTTCAATCACCAACCGACTAGATTCGTATCTAGTCGGTTAGTAAAAGAACTCAGACCGACTAACTCAAGCTATTTTGAGTTTCCTCTCCAGCTTCACTCCTTTAGTCGGTTCAAGTTCACTTATCGACCAACTAGATTGAGTTCTAGTCGGTCAGTGTTTGAACGTAGACCGACTAATTTTCGTTCAGGAAATTTTCGTTTTGGCTCTGTTTCCACTTAGTCGGTTCAAGCTCGTTAACCGACCGACTAGATTGTCATCTAGTCGGTCAGCGTTTGAACTTAGACCGACTAAGTGATCAGGGGCAGTCTCGTCATTTCGTGATTTCGACCGACTTAAGTTCAATCTAATCGATTCTTTCTCTTGTTAGTCAGTCTCCACTTCTTCTCCAACTCGAAAACCCCGAACCCAGCTCGAGTCTTTTCATCTTCCCGTCGATCTCCGGCCTCTTTTCCGACCAACTCCGCCGCCGATCGTCGACATCTTCCTCCTAGGTATTCTCCCTCTCATCTAGGGTTTCCTCCTAGGTCGTTTTCGAATTTTAGGGCTTCATTTCTAATTCTAGGGGTTCGAACTATATACTAGGGTTTGTGCTTAGGTTCATTTGATCTATTTCAAACGTCATTTGCTTGTACTCGTTGTGCCGCGATCATGGCAAAAACGAGGATCCCGATTACTTCCTCTGGGGCATCCCCCCATGCGTAGAGCCCGCTACCGCATCGACCCCACCTAAGCGTAGGGCCAAGACCACTCGTCCCCTCTCTTCATCTTCACCACCGTTGAAGAGGAAGAGGACTTCCCAGCCTAAAGCCAAAACCCAAGCTTCCCAAGTCCAGGCTTCTACAGCCCAACCGAAACCTAAACCTAGAAAGACAGTCGCTTCAGCTTCCTCTTTTCAGGACACCACTTCTGATTCTGACGCTGATTTTAGTCCTGAGGAGCAGCCTACCCGTCAGGAACCTCCTCCTCCTAAGACCCGTAAGGCTAAGGGAAAAACCCCGATGCCAGTAGGCGGTGTAGATATATCGTTGTGTCACGACGACCCTCAGTGTCTAGCGGCTTACAACCGTATAGAGCACTGCCCACTGCTATTGGAGCATTACGTTCAGTTCTCTGACTTTCTTGGCCTTGCAGATCTTTTATCCTATAGTGAACTTTTGGACTATCTTAGATTTGACCCTAAGGCGAACCCTCGACCCTATCCTCGCCTGGTCAAGCTCTTCTATGCCAATCGTACCCGGGGTCAGTATGATGAGACCCACTCCATCGAGACATCTGTTTTGGGGACTCCTATAGTCCTCATTGCAGAGATCTTGAGGGAGTTGATAGGATGCTCATCGTCTGGCCTCCTCCCATCTGACATTTCTGTAGACGATATCTCCACTCTTGATCAGCCGACCCTCGCTGATATCTTTCAGGTTATCCCCCCTGCTTTCATAGGTGTTCCCTCCAAATCATTCAAGCCGAATGCTTGGGTGATTAATCTTATATTGAAATCGTGCCTACTGCCCAAATATGGATCTTCCTCACTTCCTTCGCAGCCCTTCTTGAAGCTGATTTATGCTCTTTTTATGGGTAGCTCGATTAACTGGGCTCGCATTATACTCGACAAGATGGATTCTTTCGAGTGTCTTCGCAAGTCTAGTAAATCGGCGCACATCCCATATCCTTGCCTTTTGACCTTGGTATTCCGTCACTTTGGTGTTCCTTTGCCTCCGGATGATGAGCGTCCCCTCGGTCCACCCCTGAACACGACGGCCGTCAAGAAGTCTCTTACGGCACTTCGTCACGTCCAGCGGTCGACTCCTTCTGCATCCCAGGCCACACCTTCAGCTTCTGCAGCCCCTCCTCCTACTACCACTCTTGATGATATCGCTCGCCTTTTTCGTCGTCACGAGTCTCGTTTGGCTCGTACCGAGGAGGTTGTGTGCCGTATGGCAGAGTCGATGGGTATTCAGCTTCCTCCTCCTGTTTCTGAGGATGAGGAGATGGATGACGAGGAGATTGATGAGCTTGTCACCTCTTTAGCTCGTGGCGCTGAGGCCACTGCTGCTGCTGCTACTACTTCCACTGCTGGAGCTGCCACTTCTTCCGGTGCTCCAGAGTCTTTTGCTCCAGTGGTTCAAACTCCTGTTGATGCTGCTGCTGCTCCTGCTGTCGTCACTGCTCCTGTCATGTCTGCTGATGTTCCTGCTGATACTTCTACCGTTGAGCCTGTCGTCATTGTCTCCACTCCAGCCCCGACGATCCCTTCAGTTGACACACCACTCCTTGCAGCAGAGCCTGAGTCCACTCCCTCGACTGGACCCACGGAGACTACTGATCCTGCCACTTCCTCCTGAGTGTCAGTTTGGAGGACTCTCCGGTGATCATTGGATGATACATCTTTCTGAGAGTGTTTTGGGTTAGGATAGGATGTCGGTGGTGTTTTGATGTATTTTGGATTTTGGATGTCGGTGTTCTTGATGTTCTTTCTTTTTGTTGGATGTTGATGATGATATGTCGATGATGTTGTTGTATCTTTTTGTTGGTGATATAGATGTTGCACTTTGTTTGATGTATTCGATGTATTTTTGCATGTACTCATAATATTCTTATATATATATACATCGATGTTCTCCTTTTACTTCATTGTGCACATTTAATATTCATTCAATGTCTATGATATTCGATTACATCGCTCGACGATTATTAACTTGGTTAAATAGATTATATTTCTATGATTGCATAGAATTGTTTTCCATGCGCTAATTAAACCAAGAATATTGAGTATTGAAGAGTATGTTTCTTTATTCAATAAATGAATTTGTATTTGGTATTTTGATGATTTTAATTATCGTTTTTCGAAAATGGACAATTTGGCACACTTTGATTTGATTTCATCTCTTTTCCCTTGGTGTCAATTTGGTCCATCGTCATATTCTATGACTCCCGATGTTGGATTTTCTTTATCCTAGTTGTTGTCGTTGTTTGCCCCCATTTTTGGGATAATGCCAAAGGGGGAGAGATAATGATAATGAATAGGGCAAATGAAAATTTAACTCAATTTCCAAGAATCTAATTTGATATGTTAGATTCAGGGGGAGTTAAGATATATATAAGGATTTTCAAATCCGATATTTCAATAATCGATTCTCATTATATATCTCACTCGTCTGCTTGATGCAATTTATATTTATTCTATTTGGAATTAACGTGTCATCAATGCAGGGGGAGTAAGTATTTTACATTTGAATCATTATTTTTGATTATTATTTATGTTGGTTTGTCATCACCAAAAAGGGGGAGAATGTTGAGTATTGGACTCCCCGGATTTGGTTTTGGATGATGAGCAAACATAAATAATTCATGAACTAACAATTTGTGAGTGCAGTAATGGAGATCGTCGCCAAATTCACGAGAACACTCAAAGCGACATCTCAAGACTTCTCAAAGCTCGTATTCAATGCCTAAAGCTTCGTTGAAGCTTTTGGACCATTTTGGAAGTCATGAAGATTTGATCGAAGCTCTCGAAGACCGTTCCTTAAGGTTTTATTTATAGTCTTTTAGTTTCGATCTATAGAATGTTAAGCCTTGAGTAATTCTTACATTTCTATCTTCATATCGCTCCTATCTTAGCTCTAGGATCTTAGTAGAAGTCCATTCTAACTTTCCCGAAGCATCACGCTTCGATTCGGACTTCTTGTGCATGTTAGTTGGTTCAAGAAGAAGAACTGACCGACTAGATGGTGATCTAGTCGGTCGGCAAAGCTTCTTGGACCGACTAGTTTGTTTCCTAAATTTCATGCACCTTACTGTTTACAGTTAGTCGGTCTACGTTGACTCACCGACCGACTAGTTTGTGAACTAGTCGGTCAGTGATGCTTCTTTGACCGACTAGTGGAGCTTTACTGTACATGCCAATTTTCTCCTGAGCTACTGTTTATCGTTAGTCGGTCTAAGAACGTTTGGTGACCGACTAGTTGATGATCTAGTCGGTCAACATTTGTTCTTGGACCGACTAAATCAATTTGTATTCAGACTATTTGTTTTTGACTCTTAGTCGGTCTAAGTTCACTGACCGACCGACTAGTTGTGAAACTAGTCGGTCAGACAATCTTCTTGGACCGACTAGATTTCTAGGTCTGAAATTCAATCTGTTCACTGTTCATCACTTAGTCGGTTCATGTTGTTTCACCGACCGACTAGTTGATGAATTAGTCGGTCAGTGGTTGTTCTTTGACCGACTAGCTGCTTCAGATTTCCAACCGTTGGGTTATGACCTAACACGATTTTCCCCCTTAGTATAAATACTAAGCTGGGGTTCTTCTTCCCCAAGAAGAGCTATATTTCAGAGATTCATTGAGATTGAAAGAGTTAGAGATTCTCACTCATTTCCAAAGCTCTCTCCCTCACAAGAAATCCATTCTCTCACATTCTAGATCTAGAATCCATCTTGAGAGAAGTTTGTTCTTGGTGAGCCATTCAAGCTCTAGCTTGATTCAAGTCTCCAAATCACGCCTAGGCACCCATTGCTGCTTATTTCAGTGGTGCTAAGCCTTGGTGACTTCATCTTCCTCAAATCCCTCCTTGCACCTATTTGGTAAGAAAACTCAAGGTATAGGATTTGTGGTAAGATTGTTTATTTCATTATAAACTCATTTATATTGCTTATTGGTTCTCTCGGTTGTGAGAGAAGGTTGTGATCCCAGGTTGTGGGATTCACTATTGCCATTGCATGTATGATTTGATCTTGTGAAGGTTTTTCACAAGATATCATAGTGGAAATCTTGGGTTAGGGTTTCTAACCTAAGTATCCGGAGAGGAACCGGGTGGTTGGAACGTAGGATCACCGGGAACAAGTCGGGGAGACTTGGGTGGATCCGAACCCAGTAATATCAATTGTTTGCATTGTTAATTTTGTTGTTGTCATCAATTTAAGCTTCCGCAAATTGATTGGTAGTTGTTTGCACGATAATTAGGAATTATACTCCTTGTTATTTTTAAAGTACTATTCACCCCCCCCCCCCCCTCTAGTACTTGTGCAGTAGCTTGTAGGGCATTACATACATCGTCGCATGCAGTTCTGATGCTGAACTTGAAAGTTGTTCAAAGACCATAGATGTTACCATATGACATTTTTTTCTTGGGATAAAGGACTGCATTGGTTATTGAACTACCAGTGCTTTTTGAGATCAAATTGAGCACATACAACCTCTCGAAAGGCTAAGTGGTAGAGCTGTTGCAGTAGTTTCTTGGATGTAGCGGTGTGAATTAGTCACATTATGGCTAATTCAGCAACTATTGCACCGCTACCATGCTCCTCCACGTCCACCACCTCCAACTACCAACTATTTTCGACCGCAAAGTTATTATGATTGCTCTTACGACCTCAAACTTAACCCTTATTGTTTCCATCTGCTTTCTTCCATCTCCTCAATATCTTTGCCAAGTTCTTATTACTATCCAACCGTTTTCTTGGTATGACAGTGGTCTGAATCTCAACACCCATCTTAAGGGGGGAGGGGCTTAGTATCGGTAGTTGTTGCCGTTGCTTTAGGATTTATACAACTGTCATGACTAAGAATATACACAACAAGCACAGTTCTGATTAGTTTCTCATTCTAGTCTTTAATATCTTACTTAATGCATGCATGTCAATCTAATTTTGATCTTTCTGTTGTAGACTAGATTTGTTAATTACTTTGGTAGATCAACATTGCGCTGGATAGAACAACATGGCTGGGACTGAAGGATCACCTCTCTTTGAGTATGAATTCGTTTATCTGCCCATAGGGGTGGAAAAATGAGCCCCACCCGACCCGATCCGACCCGAACCCGGCATCCTTGGACAAGTATGGGTAGGGGCCAATCTGGGTCACGTAGGATTTGGGTTGACCCGACCCGACCCGGATAAAATCCGGGTTGGGTATGGGTTTGGCATGTCAAACCAGATGACCCGAATTCCACCCGGTTTACTTTCTTTATATATATGTATATATATTTATATAATAACTTCAATACACAGTTGCAAGGGGAGTTGTGCTTATACCATTTGAATTGTTGTCATCTTCTTTAAGAGGTCTTGGATTCAATTCCCTTTACAAACAACTTTTTAGTTAATTTTATTACTTTCGTTAATAAAATGGTAACGTTAATTATACTTCCTTGCTGTTATGAGTACGGGTTAAGCGACGAGCAGCTAAAAATTATGCAACACTTAATAAATTGCAGGTGGCTCTTAATAAATAGCAGGATATAAAAAAAGGAGCACTTGTGTATAAGTCAAATCTTAACCCGACGGGCTAACCCGAACCCGACCTGGATTCAATCCGGGTCGGGTTAGGGTTTACCCCTATCCGAGTCGGGTCAAATCAGACCCGACCCAAACCCGAACCCACCCGACCTGTTTGCCACCCCTATCTGCCCATGGACTTCAAGTATGATACCATTCTATAACTTAATTATATCAAAAATTTGATGTGTTTAGATTAATTAAAATTAAGATATGTATGACATTATATATATTTAATCACCCACTCCTCTCTCACACCCACACCCACACCCACACCCACACATATATCACACGCAGACACACAGACAAACAAACAAACACACACACACACACAACCACACACACACACACACACACACACACACACACACACACACACACACACACACACACACCTCTCACCTATAACCCTGAAGCCTATCACCTATAACACTTATGTGTGTATGTGTTTGCTTATATATATCATATCATTATCATATACATAATATATCATATTTGGGATACGTCTAATTAATATGACGAGGATATCATTTAAATATCCAGATGATATAGGTTAGGCTTAATGGGGTACTCCTTAGGGTTAGGGTTAGCTTGATATATGTATATGTTATACACACGCACACACACATGAGGAATATGGACCTGAGCTGTCAGCGATTGAAATTTTTCATGCGCTGACAGCGATTTGGGGTCGAAAAAAATATTTTTTTAAATTTTTTTTGCAATGTGTTATACAACTTGTTGGCTACCTCCCTCACCAAATTTTTAGTCAATCCAACACTTTTTGAGCCTCCATTCATACATTTCAAAAAACCCGATCCAGAAAACCGAACTTTCAGCGCAATCTTTTTGAAATGCATGAACGGAGACTCAAAAAGGATTGTATTGACTTGAAATTTGGTAGGGAGATAGCCAACAAGTTGTAGAACACATTGTCAAAAAGTTTTTTCAAAATATTTTTTCGGCCCCAAATCGTTGTTAGCGCAGAAATTTCTTGTGTTGACAGCTCAAGCCCTTGTACATATGTGTACATATGCATATACATATGTACGTATGCATATGATATTTGGGACAAAGCTTTGATTATGATGATGATGATGATGATGATGATATATGATATATGTGTGTGTGGAGGAGGTGGGGTGATTTAAACTATATCATGTCATATATATGACACATATGTAATATTTGGGGGCAAAGATACGATAATGACGGCATATGATAAATGATGATGATATATAATATTTATGCCATATATGACATATGATATATGACATATGATGACGATTTATGATATATGATTTATAATGATGATGATATATCATATTTGACATATATGATATTGTTGAGTATTGGTGTTTCTACCAATCTTATTTTGATGATGATCACAACATTATGTTGTTGCTAATGAATCTCATGTCTTAGTCTCTCAGTTTATTTCAAGGATATCTTTCTTGGAGATTAATCACTTGGTGTAAGGATGGACATCATGTGAAGAAGGGACAAAGTTTGGACTCAAGGAGTGCCAAAGCTTGGAGATGATGGAGAGCAAGCAAGGCATCAAGATTGAAGACTTAGACTCTTAAGAAAGCATTGTAATACATGTAATTTACTTTATTGCTTTCTCTCTCTTTTGAGTCTAGGGTTGATGTAATGCCTTGCTAGATGGTTTGCTGTTCATGCACTTGCATTTAACCATCTTAGTGAACCTTAGGATTATCATAGAATCCAACCCAATAGGTTCACTCTGTCCAAAGACTCACTTGGAGTCTCTGGCTTTCCGTCAGTTGCCTGATGAGGGAAACACAGCCGACTAGGTGATTTCCAGTCGCCTGTAGATCCTTCTACAGTCGCCTGATCTGCACAGCTCAAGTCAACATTTCTATTGACTCAAACTTGAGCTTTACGCTCAGTCGCATGACGATCAGTTTTTAGTCGCCTGTATATTTACAGTCACCTGGAAATTGGCCAACAGTCGAATGTCTAGCGTAAGTGCAATCTCTGCATCTCTCTGTCTTCTCTCCATACTTTACAGTAGTCGACTGATGAAGAATATACAGTCGCCTGACTTTTTGGCAGTCGACTGTAGTATTAACATCAGTCGCCTGTGCGAAGAATTGGAGAAAGAGTGCAGCTCTTTGTTTCGATCCATCCCCCGCAGCAGTCGTCTGCTGAAGGATTAACAGTCGCATGTCCTGTTTGTCAGTCAACTATATTGACTTCGTCAGTCGACTGTCCTGGCTCAGATTATAGCCGTTGGATATTTTCTAGCCGTTGATCAGTCGACTGTCTTATGATCATCAGTCGACTGATCCTGTCGTTTTCACCCAGTTTCTAGCCGTTGCAGATTTGATTATTTGGCTGTTTCTTTGGGTTTTTGGGCTTGATATAGGATTCCTATATATATGAGTGTGCTGCCTTTGCTTAAACTTCTTGATTGATTCTTGATTACTCTTGATTCTATTGAAAATCTCAAGAGATCTTTAAGCCACTCTCAAGCTCTCTCATTTCCCTCTATTTGAGCATTCATCTTCCTTCATGCATTGAAGTCCAGCTCAATGGAAATCATCCAAGTGCTCTCAAGCATATTCCAACACTTGGAGATCCTCTTCCATGCCTTGCATTCATTCATGAGTAAGCATCTCAAGGCATAGGTAAGAATATTTACTTTATAGGGTGTAATTTGTTTTCCTATTTCTCTTTGTGGGATTAGGATACTCTCTTTGTGAGAGGTTGTCTCTTTGTGGGATGTAACGGTCCGTACTTTTTCAATACAACTATTCACGTATTTTTAAACTATTTTATAATGGTTTGTCAGGAGTTTTACGATTTCAAAAATTTCTTATAAAAATATTTTGAAGTATCAGGCTAGTTACGAAGTATTTTAGTAAGTTCAGATTTCATCAAATACCTCTAAAAGATCTGATAAAAATTCATTTTCAGTTATTACCATTTTGGCTTAATGAATTTATTTTCTATACATACGTCTTCAAAACGTTTTCAAACTTCTGCAGTAGCATTCTATGATCATTTAGGGCTCCTCACATTAATTTCGTAATTTTCGGAAGACGAATCAATAGAGAACCCGCAAACCCGTTTCCTAAATGTTTGGGCCTAAAACTCGTATCCCCGTAGCCCAAACCCTGAAATGGACCTCGTATTCGCGATCCTCGCGACGATACGATCCCGTGAGTATGTTTTCATAAATTTTCGAACATGTTTTCTAGTAGGGGCAAAAATCGTAATTTCGATTTTGTATTTTACTAATTACTTTTGCTAATAGGGTTTTTACCCACCTAATTACGTAACCCCTCACGTTAGTAGCCCCAGGGTAATCACGTGGGTTAAATTTTTCTTATCTTAGTCAAACCCTCCACCTATATCACTTATTACCTCAATTAATACCCTTGACTAACCACACTAATTAAATAATTATAATTATTATTATCCTATTTAAACCATCGTTCCCCTCTCCCTCTCTTCTCAACTCACGCAACATCCCGAGAGTCGAACCCAAGCTCTCCGCCTCCGAGAGCGAATGACCCCCGCAACCCTTGCACACACACGCCCATTCCAATCATCCCCCGAGGCGCCACCATCCCCAAGTGTCGTCGGAGCTCCTCCGCCCATCCGTCGTTGCCATGGCCTTCGACCGCATCACCAAGCTCCGTCGAAACCCTCCTCAGCCTGAAACACAGACACATGCCCCCTCTCTCTTCAGTCGAACGCCTCCGACGAAGAACTCCGCCAGCACGCCGCGTGCATCGGCCTCCCCCGCCGTGACTGCACCGCCACAGGCCCCGATCCCCTCCTCTTCGAGTCCTCACCGGAACCCCGAGCAGCTCCCCACCGCCTGCATGCCCTGGCTTCCACTTCTTCAAGCTGGCCGTCGACCGCCTCAGCTCCACCGAGTTCACCGTCGCCCTCTGAGCCCGCCACCGAAGCCGTATGAGAGCCCCTCTCCGCCTCCGAGAGCACGACACCGCCAAGCTCCGCCACAGCTCCGCCCTGAGACCCCTAGCGCCCTCGCTCGCTCTTCCTCGTTGCCAGAGCTCCGACGTTCCACCGCCATATCTCCGCCCCTCGCCTGCAGCCACCGCCTCCAAGTCACCCGTGCGCCATCGTCTCCAGCCTCCTCCACACTGTTGCCCCGGAGCCCGCCGCTGCTCGCTCACGCTCACCGCCGTACACGCAAAGCCCACTCCCCATGCACCGTCGAACGAACGAAGGAGGTGAGAAGTGTTATAAAATGTATTTTTTACGTATACGCATATTTATACGCGTATTAAAGTATTTCGAAAATTTAATAATATGGGTTTAATGGTAAATAATCGATAACAAATAATATACAAGTCAGAAAAATGCAAGACTAGCTCCAGAAAATCAGAAATGACGTTCTGGACCCAATGGCACTAGTTTCATTTCAATCTGATGCTTAGTTTTTCCAAAACTAATTTTGAGCCTAAAAGTTAAATATGTTATTTTCGTTCAAAAATCCGTAACTTGATATTTTTACGTACACTAATATGTGAGAAAAATATATGCTATAGTACTCTGCGATACGGTCATTTTGACAGCTCACTCGAACCATTCCGATGCAGATTGCATCCAGAATAAATGTTTGAATAAATACGTTACTGATTGGAAAATAGGTTTTAAATTATTTTTGAGCTTTTAAAAATTATAAAAATTAATGTAAGCTTCAGAAAAATATTTCCTCCTACGGTAAAATTATTTTCATCATATCTAGTCTATAGAAAAATTTAGAATATTTTCTGACACCGTTTTATCAGTTTTAAAAATCAAAATGACCAAATTATTTAAATAGAAATGTCGCGTTCTTTAACCAAGTGTTCTTGTGATTGCAGGTACCAATTCTTGTGCACCAACATCCGTAGAAGCCCTAAAACCAATTTCGGCTTGCTACGTCGATCTCAAAATCAGTAAGTCACGACTAATTCTAAAATTAGAAAATTGGTTAGTGTCCCCGTATGAACTTAGGAACACTACCTATAGCCTCAGAACGGCTACTTGACTTGAACTGAACTAGAAACCCAAACTAATAGGAAAGTAATCAACTACAGATTACTTTGCCAACTTTCAACTTTGGTGGTTGTAGCACACAATCATCAACTTGGGTAAATTGTGTGCTAAACAATACTAGACACCCCGAATGTTGGACTTGTCTTTATCCTAACTTCGCTTGGCTAGCCTGCTTTGGAAGGAATGTCTGGCTTTCAGGTTTTCAATAAGAAAGTCAACCAATTGTCTTGGTTTGACTAGTAACATGTGGAATATCTTGTGGAACATCTCGTGGAACATCATGTAAGGAACATGTACATAGAACACTTGACACTTCACTGGGGTTTTTGGGGTAACTCATAGTTTGAGAGAGTTTGAGAGTGACTGGAGTTCGATCTTCCCGACCCGTCACCTGAGTTTTGGCATCCCGTCCTGCTGCCTGGGTTTTTGGCAAAATACATGTCCTGCTGCATGTGTTTCGGCATTCGTCTGGGTCGCGCCCAGGCAAGAGATGGACTTGATGATCACATATTGTACTCTCCAACTTGAGTCACGTAGCGTAGTTACTTTCGCACAGTCACTTTTACTTTACGCATTACAGTCACCTTTACTTTACGCATTGCATGCACTTCACCTATTACTCCTATGCAGTCACCAGTACTTTACTTGTCGTACTTTTAGCAGTAGCATGTTTCACTTCCTTAGCCTATTTTACACTCGTACCACCACAATACAGTCGTTCTTTCCTTTCAGTTCTGTTTAATTTTACTACTCAGTTGTGTACAGTTGTTGCTCAGTACTTTACTTTTCACTCTGGTATGCTTGTACGTAGTTACTTTTGTCATACTTGTACACTACTTCTTTTCTATATTTAGAATTGTTGTGACTTACCTACGGTTCCATTCCCGTGGCACCGCAGACGACGTACATATGGAGGTAGATGCTCATGAGCTAATAGCGCCAGAGTTCGACCGCAGCTTCCAGAGTTATTTACACTTATGTACTTTTCTTCTTTCATGTATATCTGTTGGGACATCTTTTACAGTATGGATTGTAATAATTGGACACTATTTGAGTATTTTGTACATCTCTGTATCGTGGCTATTTGAATTCACTGGTAACCTGCAGGACCTACGCAAATATCAAATAAGTAACGGGCCCCCTGAAATCGGGTCGTTACATGGGACTAGGGAATTCTCTTTGTGGGAATTAACTCTCTTTGTGGGAGTTCTAGTGTCCTAGTGTAGGGCTAACCCTAATTCTATGAGTGGGAGTTAGTGATTCTCTGTGTGGGAGTCTTGATCCTTGTGTAGGATTGGTTGGGTCCTTGTGTAGGGCATAAATCCTCTTTGTGGGGTATCTCCTTGTGAGATTTGTATTCACTTCTCTGTGTGGGAATATAGTGAATATTGGTGTGGCTGGATGTACCCAAGTTTGGAAACCAGGGTAAAACTTTGTGTTTGCGTTTGGATTGATTGTGCCATTTAATTCCTCTTGCATTTATAATTCCGTATTTGCAAGTTAAATTTTATTTGGACAATTTTATTACCATTACACTATTCACCCCCCCTCTAGTGTGTGTTGTTAGTATTGCAAGGGTTAGACGACCCTACAATTGGTATCAGAGCGAGGTTATAGCATACTGTAACAATGGCATTCAACGCCTCTTCTGCGTCTCATGAAGAAGGTCACTAAACCGTTCGATCCACGCTCTTCAACGGAACCAACTACCCTAGTTGGAAGATCAGAATGATGATCTACATGGAGGGTCAAGACCTATGGGACATCACGGAGGTGCCATTTGAGAAGCCCACTACTCCTGCGGCTTCAAGGATAAAGGCGGAGAAGGACTCAATCAAGTTCAATGCGAGAGCTATGAATGCATTACATTGCGCTCTCTTTGCTAGTGAGTTCAACCGCATCTCCATGTGCAAAACGACGAATGATATTTGGCACACCTTGGAGATTTGTCATGAAGGGACAATGAAGGTACAGAAATTTAAACAAACTGTGTTTAGATCTAAATATGAAATGTTTAAGATGCAGGAAGGCGAAAGCATTTCAGAGATGTTCACAAGGTTCACCGATATTGTGAACGCTTTGGAGGGACTCGGGAAGATGATTTCCTAAGAGGATCGTGTTGAGAAGATCCTAGACTCTCTTACACCTCGTTGGGAGTCAAAGGCCAACGAAATTTTGGAGTCATATGACACGTCCAAATATACCGTTGAGGAGTGCATTGAAAATCTCATGGCGTATGAAGTGAAGCTTCAATACAAGAAGTAGATTCAACCAACAAAGCCCGAGAAGCTAGAGAAGCAAAAGGTGGTTGCATTACATGCCAAGGAGGAGCCAATCAAGTGGAGGAGGAAATTCCATCGAGAAACTCCTAGCGAAGAAGATGAGCAAGAAGATGCAAGTGGAGAAGAAATTGAGGATCTTGCTGAGCAATTCAAAGCTTTCCTCAAATGCAAGCAAGGTAAGTCTTTGTCAAAGTTTACCTCCAATTCTAACAAGGTTCCTACTTGTTACACTTGCAGTGGAAATGGTCACTTGTCCACTGACGTGCGTTTATATTTCATATATTTACTCACGTTTTCTTCCTTGTTTTTCCGTATTTTACCGCCGTCTTTTATTCGTTTTCTCGTGTTTTCTTTCACTTTTCCGTGTTTTTCGTGTTTTGCAGGAGTTTGCTGGCATTTGGGGCGTAAAACGATGATATCATGTGTCCCCGGAGCAACGGGAGGAGTCACGCGTGATCCAGGGGGTCAAACGACGAAGATTGCATCTTTCAGCCCCTCACCCGGTCGGTTGGTCATCTCCAACCGATCGGGTGATGCACGCGTGCACCACCCGGGCGCAGCTTGGAGCTCACGAGAAGTCACCCGGTCGGTTCAGCGACCGGGTCAAAAGCTCAAAGTCTCTGGAAATTCGAAGCTGATTTCCAACCGATCGGTTGACCTTCACCCGATCGGTTCACCTGTAGCTGAATTTCAACAGCCAAGACTCGAAGCTCCAACCGGTCTCCTCACCCGGTCCGCACCAAGATCCAACCGGTCGGCACCAAGATCCAACCGACCGCACCAAATTCCAACCGACCGGTTCATACTGACCGGGTGAAACCTCCGCAATGCGCTGTGATTTTGTGAAGCGACTCACCCGACCGGTTGACTTGTCAACCGATCGGGTGATGTCGTTTTCTATAAATAGAACCCTAGGTTTCCCAGATTCGGGAGTTAGTTATTTTTTACTGTTTTCTTCATTTTGTGACGGCTGTAATTTCCCAGTTTTTGTAAGTTTTCGGATCTTTGTAAAACTTTAGTATTATCTTAATTGCTTTACTACCATTGCATTCCTATTGTCTGATTATGATTTTGACGATCCATTTTCATTTAGATCGCTTTTTAATGAATATTTGTGAGTAGTTCCCTAATCCGGGATTTTGGCGGAAACCCCTTCGGGGGCTCTTCCCGACACGTCCATAGGGTGAGGAAATCGATAGGGATTAGGAATCTAACGGTTACGCAGGGTGTTTTATTGTCATCGGCGGGAAAAAGACCGCCTTTGACTGTTGGGCCAAGGGGGAATAAACTTGGCGGTTGACTCCCTAGCCATAGCTCACGCCTTTAGCGTAGACGCCGAATCCTAGCGCGCGGGAGCGGCAGGATGAGACGTCGGGAGTTATCGTTGCGAGCTTAGTGCTTCCGGAGTCGATCAGTGTTAATGGACACGGGAGTGCCCACTGATCGAACCCGGGAAGTCCGGTGTATCATCCTGGGCACCGACCAGAATATCGGGCCCATGGGATGCCGGTACCACTTTTAGAGGCAACGTCTCACCATTAGACCCTAATTCTGATCGCCATCCTACCCGTAGGCCGTATTGGCGAGAGTCGCTCATTGGGGTCGAAACCAGAGTCCCGGGTTTTTCTCTTTCATATTGTCTATACCTTGCATTCTTTTACCGTGACAAACCCTCAAGTGATCCAGGCTAGCTCGCCCATGGGGTGATTTTGATCCTCTTTGACACAAGCACATCCTCGCCTCCCTGTGTTCGACCCCCAAGCCACACTACAACACCGTGCGCTTGCGGTTACAAATATCTAAACCTCCACCGGGTCCCCCGGCCATTTGCGGCTCGCAAACTGGGGGCACGCCAAGTTTATGGCGCCGTTGCCGGGAAGGCAACGTGCTTGTTATTTTTGGATCTCATGAACCCTCGTGTCTAGCTCTTATCCCTACCTCGCGATAATTTTCGCATTCTTCCTTTTTCCTTTTTATTTTCTCATTCTTATCTCTATTTTTATTTTTATTTCTAACCTTATCTGTTTCTTTCCCACTTGTCGCTTCACGGGTGTTTGTTGTTTTTCATGCGTAGGAGTTCAAGAAGTCTCGATGACTTGATCCCTGTCGATCCAGAGATAAATGCCACCCTTAGGCGTTTGGCCGCCGAGAAGCGAAGAAGAGAGGATCCTGAAGCCATGGGGGAGAACACCCCGCCTCACAAATCCCTGCTGGAATACTCGATGCCATCTGTCGAGTCCACCTCCGCCATCCGTCCTCCAGTTATTACGGCTCAAAGCTTCGAGCTTAAGCCATCTTTGGTGACGTGGATCCAGCAAGATCAGTTTTCGGGTGCACCCATGGAGAGCCCGATCGAGCATCTAGACTCCTTCTTGGAGAAATGTGACACCTTCCGGATTAACGGTGTCACAACTGAGGCGATCCGACTAAAGCTGTTCCCCTTCTCCTTGAGAGATAAAGCCAAGATGTGGCTTAGGGGGAAGGACCCAAACACATTCAACACCTGGGAGAAGCTCTGAAATGCTTCCCTGACAAAGTTCTTTCCCCTGGGGAAGACCATGAAGCTGAGGAGCGAGATCTCCTCCTTCCCCAGGCCAGCCACGAGTCCTTGCATGATGCTTGGACAAGATACAAGGAGCTGCAGAGAAGATGTCCCCACCATGAGCTTCCCAAATCGCAGATCATAAATCTGTTTTATAATGGGTTGAGGGACGATTTAAAATCTTCCATGGACGCCGCGGCTGGGGGGTCCTTCATGTCGAGAAGCGAAGAAGATGCCGGGCAAATTTTGGAAAATATGGCATCCAACAATGAACGATGGTGTGACGAGAGAGCCACACCAAGGTCTGGGGGTATCCATAGAGTGGAAGACGTCGACAAATTGTCAAGCAAGTTTGACTTGCTATCAACCCAGATTTCCACATTGATGGTAGGCGCCGGTGGCGCTCGCTCACAACAGATTGCTGCGGTAGAATCCGAAGTTTTTGGAGAGTTCGACGGTGGTGACATCTCACCACCGTTGGATCGGCGAGCGCTTTATTTTACAATCCTACGGGGAATGCGCCTTTTCCACCACGAACCAACTCAAATCCGGCCTACTCTCCAAACAACCAGAATCATCCGAACTTCAGTTACCAGGCACCTTACCAACAACCGGCTCAGCTACAACAGCAGATATATCAGCCGGCTAGGCCCCGGCAGCAGTTCTAGCAGCAACAATATTAGCAACAACAACCACCACAGCAGTATCAACAGTGTGCTCCTAGGAATCATCAGCCCACCCAGCAGCAATACGGCTAACAGAGGGCCATTTCTCCGGTTGAGTCCCTCTGGACTCAATACATAACCAACCAGGAGAAAATCAATCTGAAGCTGGAGATGGGACAAAGAGTCCTCACTGATCAGGTGACCCAGCTGGGGTTGCAAGTGGCTAACCTTCAGAGACCTCAGAATCTTTTACCGCCACAGCCTGAGGTGAACCCGAGGGGGGTAAATCGGACCTTGGCACTCACACATGAGCATGAGAACGTGTCTGCCATCGTCTTGAGGAGTGGAACTCAAATACCTACGAGAGAGCCCCCCAAAGGACCGGAAGCACCATTGGTCATGGAACGACCAACTGAGAAATTAAATGACGATGGAGCTTCGTCGCCCAAGACAACTACTCCGGAGGGAACCCCCGAAGAAGAGAAGAAGAAAGAAGAAGGGAGTTTGAAGGTTTTCAAGCCCATTGTGCCCTTTCCATAGCGTTTGGCCCAAGCGAAAATCGACGAGAAGTATGGCAAATTTTTTTGCCATGGTCAAAGATTTGAGCCTCCAAATCCCCTTCCTAGAAGCCATAGAGACGATCCCCTCCTATGCAAAATTCTTGAAAGACTTGGTGACACTGGGATCTAGAAAAGAAAAGGCCGTGTTAACGGCGGAGTGCAGCACACTCATTCAGCGTGCAAATCTGCCCAAACTCAAGGACCCCGGAAGTTTCTCCATCCCTTGCTCTATTGGGGAAGTGCAAATCCAGAGGGCGCTCGTCGATCTTGGTGCGAGCGTCAGCTTCATGCCCCTATCGTTGTACAAGAGAATAGGGATGTGAGACTTAGAGCCCACCAGCATGACATTACAACTTGCTGACCGTTCGGTCAAGTATCCGGTGGGAGTAGTGGACGACCTCCCCGTCGATGTGAAAGGAGTGCATGTACCAGTTGATTTTGTGGTGATGGACATGCCGAAAGACAAGCATACCCCAATTATTCTTGGACGACCCTTTATGGCAACCGCCGGAGTGCTAATAGACGTAAAGAACGGGAAGCTTTCCCTGAATGTAGGCCAAGAAAGAGTCGAATTTGACTTAGGCTTGTCGATGAAGCATCCAAACCCCACGGACGATCCTAGTATCAATGTGCTGGAAAATGAAGAAGATAGAGCTGTTGAAACAAGTGCCTGGGAAGTGCTCTCGAGGAATCCCCCCGATAGCTTGAGGGACCTTGGAGAGCAAGTTGGCTCCCCTAAGACTGAAATTGCTAAGGAGGCAGTCGCGAGACATGTGATCCCTCCCGGATTTCCTAAGTCTCCTCCTACGAGGAGAAAAGGGAAAGAACCAATGGACCTCACCGGTGACGAGGTCCGGATCCTGAAAAAGATGGCGGTAGACGCCAATTTAAGGGAGAAGCCCCCGGATCCTGTAGACGGAGGGAGGGTAGTTGAGCAAATCTTTTTACATCCGCCGACTACACCAATAGCCACAAGCTCTGGAGTTAAAGAGATGCCGGATTTCAGGCATCACCCGTATCACCCACCATGAACATCGTCAACGGGCGTCGAGCTAAACGACGTTAAACAAAGGCGCTACATGGGAGGCAACCCATGTTCTAAACTTTTGCTTCGCTTTTTAAGACTTTTTCTTAACTTTATTTTCTCTATTTTTATAAATAAATCCAGCCGAAACAACTTCCGTGAAGAAACTTAGGCGATTTTTGGGTTTTTGCAGAAAACAAGGCCTCAACCGATCAGGTGAGTTCTCACCCGATCGGTTGGGATGTATCATCTTACGGCCTGTCTGTCGTCGAATGAACTGACCGGGTGGAGGAAGAAGAGACCGGGCGAACAGACCGGGTGACCTGGGGAAACTCTTGGGAAAATTTCAGTATTCATCAACCGACCGGGTGGTAAAATGCGAGACCGGTTGAGGGACCGGGTGAAAAACTCTGAGTTCTCGAGAAAATGTGTGGAGCGGCGAACTGATCGGTTGAGTTCTCAACCGATCGGGTCGCCTGTAGCGTTTCTTCAGCATCAAATTTTTGACCTAAGGTCAACCGATCGGGTGAAAACTCACCCGACCGGTTCGACTTAAATCCCTATAAATAGCCGTCCGTTCGTTCCGCCCTCGCCATTTTCGAATCCCAAACCGACGTTTCGCCTCCTCCTCTTGCGCCTGACCTCGTTCTTCCCCAAAATCAACCACAATCGACCCCCCCCCATCTCCCTACCCATCCCACCATCGATTTCTCTCCATTATCATCGATTCCACCCGCACACAAAACCCTAACTTTCACCCATTCTCCCCAATTTCGAAACTTGCTGAAGAAATTGTCGCGTCTTCACAACGTGCTCCTATCAAGTAGTATCGAGGCGTCTATGAGCAGCGATCTTCATCTCATTTGGGTAAACTCGCTCATTAGCTCAATTTTAATTTTGCCCCAAATATTCTGTTTGCTCGTTGGTCGTGTTTGTGTTTATTCATTGTATTTTGCATACTCACGCACACACACGACTCCCGCACAATGCCTCCCCGCCGTGCCAAGCCCACCGACGCCAGCTCTTCCAACCCCAGGCCCAACCATCGCGCTCGTCTTACACAACCCCCCGCTCAATCCACCACCACCAATTCATATACCACCCCACACACCACTTCCCCCGCTCACATCGGCGATGTCGAATTCGGGCACGACCAATCCGACCGATTCATGGCCATGATCCTCCTAGCTGGACATGGTGGTCGGGCAACTCAGGAGTCAGTCGACCGAGACCTGCCCTTTCTTCAAAGCTTCATTCGTCACATCCGTGAAGACCCACCAGATGTCTCCGAGCTCCACATTCCACCCCCCAGACTCCCGGTCCCCAGCACAGGCCCCCATCACCACCCCCAGAGGGTGGTGCCCCTGCTTGACTTTTTCCCATCCCGCTTTTGCCCCCCCTATGTTTGTGCACATCTGTCTTTGCGGGGCCATGCTCTGTCACTGCTAGGGGTAGGACCCATTCACGTATCGCATAACTTCCTTTTTATTTCTATTTCTTTTCACTTTGTTTGTTTTTGACATCCCCCTCGCATATTTCTGCACTTCACGTTCATATTTCTTTGCTAACACTGTCATGTCTAGCTTGGGGGAAGTCTGTTTTGGGTGTGTTGTCGTGTTTTATTTTCTTTGTGTGTGTGTGTGTGCTTGTTTTTCCTTTTTGTCGTGCCGTGTCGTGTGCTTTGATCGTGTCGTGTCGTGTCGTATAATTTGTTCATTTTCTTTCTTTCTTTTTCTATTTTCGTGTCGTGTGGTTTGATTTTGCTTTTTCTTTATCTTAAGTTTCGTATCTGTGTTTTTCATTTCTTTTTGTGTCGGTGCGTATCCCCCCATTTTCATTTGCCCTCCCGTACCCACTCTTATTGCATTGAGGGCAATGCAAACTTCAGCTTGGGGGAGTCGCACTTTGTGCGTCGTTTGAGTCTTTCTCTTTCGTTTTTAGGTCGTTTTCATCGTGTTTTTAATTTTTCTTTTCTTCTTTTTATCTCTTTCTCCTAGAGATGAACGCTATGATGAATTGCCACAAAATCACACACACCTAGCATGGCACCGATAATCACACTCACTAACCCTAGGATATCAAGTCCCCTGCATTTCACGCATCGTGGGTCCACTTAGCTTTTTTGTGAGTCGTGCGTCGTGCCTAACCGTGTGGTGTGCTTCTACTTTGTGATTCACTTTATATACCTGTCCAGGAATGACCCCTAGATTATCATGTTTCGATATGAATATGCGGTACTTATTTCTACTGTCTGTGTCACGACCCGCTTCCCTAAAATGGAGGCGAGACGTGAAAAGGTCCGCACGAGAGTGGAGCTGTGAAGCCCCAAACCCGATAAGCGTCCACAATACATAAACAGGTCCCTGTAACCACAACAGAATAGCAATAATAACACAAGGAGAGACTGAGATAAAATTCACATCTCACAAATATTGTCCAGCATCACAAATAAGTTCAACATCCAGAAAAGCCACCAGGCTAAAAGAAAAGAGTCTAAAGGCCCAGAACAAGGCCAACAAAAGCAACGACATAACAAAGTATGGGTGCCACGCACCAATAACAAACAACTGTCTAACAAAAATAAAACGCAACGGAGACACTAGGACTGGTCCCCAGTGTCCACGTACTCCCCGTCAAACACAAGCTCGGGCTCGGCGTCAGCAAACACCTCGTCCTCAACGAGGTACTCGGGCTCAAGATCTAACATGTGTCACCCAAAAGAGTAAAGGGGCACATGTCAGCAAGTCTAAAAGACTTGGGCAAGGAAACTGAAAGTGAGGCATCTAGCAACCTAGCAGTTATAGTATTAAGTAATGACATGGCAGTTAAGCATGATGCAACAGTTTAAAAAGAGAAGCAAGCATGCACAATGTAGCAAAAGCTACCAAATCACTAATCACTTATCATTTAACACTTATCACTTATCACTTATCACTTATCACTTATCACTTAGTGCATAGAGAGTCCACCTGCTGGCCAGCTCGTGGCTCAGGCCGCTTATCTCTATCACTATTAATCACTTGTCACTGGTAAACACTTAGTGCATAGAGAGTCCACCTGCTGGCCAGCTCGTGGCTCAGGCCGCTTATCTCTATCACTATTAATCACTTGTGCACTAGAGAGTCCACCTGCTGGCCGGAGTGGCGGATCAGGCCAACTCGGGGCTCAGGCCGCTTATCTCTTACCCCACCCATATGTGTCGAGCGTTGGGGTTTCCAACTCACTAAGCTCGCTTCTGGAACACGAGCCAGGAATATAATATTGTAGCGTGCGCTACGCAATCACGATGAATAATCACTATGCAAAGACATGAACAGATATTTGCGTACCGTTAATTTAAATTAAACGTGACAGGCAAAATGCAATGGCATGAACATATTCGCGTACCGTCAATTGAAAGTAAACATGACATGGTAATTGTGCAACATGCTAAAAGTCGGAATTAGCTTCGTTGTCAAGCTAATTCCCCGATTTGCGCCTAGGCGAGTTTCATTTCGTCGCCTAGCCTCTTTTACGCCTACAACATGCAAATGGCCTAAAACATGGCCTAAACCCTAAGTGGCAAGTTTCACTTGCCTAGCACCGGGGATGACGATCAACCTCGTCACACGGATGCTATCTACGAGGAAATCGCTGTTTTGGGGGAGACAAACATCAAACACATGAAATTAATTAGGGTTTCACCAAAATTATAAATAAGTTATAAAAACAACGGTAGATCGATTTCTTACCGGGAGAAGACGGAAGGAACACTCCGGGGAACCCTAGGATCAAATCTGGAGAAGATTGGAGAAGATTGGGGAAACTAGGGTTTTGGGGGATTTGGGGATTTGATGGGTTTTGGTGAGATTTTGGGGAAGATGAGAGGTAGATAGGGTAGATGGATGGTTTGGATGATGGATTTAGGGCTTGGAATGAAGAAATGGTGCTTGGAGGAAGGTGGGGGATCAATGGGGGCGATTTTAGGGTTTAGGGTCGAGTTGGAGGGGAAGAAAACGTTTGGGTTGGGTATTTATAGGCTAGGCTGGCGGCTAGGGCAAAACTAGGGTTTACAGCACTAGTTAGTCGGTCAAAGAACAACCACTGACCGACTAGTTTGACAACTAGTCGGTCGGTCGACCAACGCAGACCGACTAAGTATAAACAGTAGCTACAGGTGAAATTAGGATTCTAGAGTTAGTCGGTCCATGAACAAATACTGACCGACTAGTTTGGCAACTAGTCGGTCGATGAACGTTCTTAGACCGACTAAGAGTAAACAGTAACTGATACAAAAATAATTTGATGAGTTAGTCGGTTCAAGAAGCATTGCTGACCGACTAGTTTGCAACCTAGTCGGTCAACCAACGTTCTTAGACCGACTAACGATAAACAGTAACTCCTGAGAAATTTAGAAAGCTAACTAGTCGGTCCAAGAAGGATTGCCGACCGACTGGATCGTCATCTAGTCGGTCGGTGGCCCTTCTTACACCGGTTAATGAGCACAGAAAGTACCGATACAGAGCGCGGGGCCCCGGGATCGATTCCTAAGACTCCTAGGCTTGATCTAATAGTTAGATACGACCGTTATGAAGTCCGTCACGAGCGACACACTTCGAAATCGACAATCCTAAGGAAGAAGCGAGAAAATACGACGAATCGATCGAAAATGAAAACTACGGAGACGAAAACCACACAAGAGGAGAAAATCCACCAAAACATATATTATAATATATAAAATCCAGATACATGAAAAGCAGTCGTTACATCCTCCCCAACTTAAGAAAAATTCCGTCCTCGGAATTTCCAAAACTCACGAGTCCGGAAACAAAAGTGGAAAACGCTCTCGCATCTCATCCTCATTTTCCCAAGTAGACTCTCCAGGTGAACCGTGTCGCCACATCACCCTCACAAGATTAACAATCTTGTTCCGAAGCGATTTCTGACGCCTGTCCAGAATCTGCACTGGATGCTGGTCATACGTCATATCGGGGCGAACGGTAATCTCCGAAAAATCCACCGTATGAGACGGATCGCTAATGTATCGACGAAGCTGCGACACATGGAAAACATTGTGAACTCCTTCCAAAGACGGCGGCAAGGCCAAGCGATAAGCTACCTCGCCAACCCTCTCCAAAACGTCAAACGGTCCAATGTATCGCGGGCTCAACTTTCCACGCTTCCCAAAACGAATCACACCACGATTCGGGGAAATCTTCAAGAACACATGGTCACCCGGCTGAAACTCCAAAGGACGACGTTTAGCATCCGCCCAATGCTTAAAACGGTCCTGAGCAATTCTCAACCTCTCCCGAATATTCCTGACGATCTCCACGGCCTCCACGATCATCTCAGGTCCCAACAACTCCCGATCTCCAACGTCATCCCAACTCAATGGCGATCGACATTTCCTCCCATAAAGAGCGGCGAAAGGCGCCATGCCAATACTCGCCTGGAAGCTGTTGTTGTAAGAGAACTCCACCAAGTGTAGATGGTCCTCCCACGAACCCTTGAAATCCAACATGCACGCCCTCAGCATGTCTTCCAAAATCTGAATCGTCCTCTCGGACTGGCCATCCGTCTGCGGATGGTACGCCGTACTGAAACTCAGACGCGTACCCAAGCTCTTCTGCAAACTCTGCCAGAACTGAGATGTGAACCTCGTGTCTCTGTCAGACACGATACTCACGGGGACTCCATGAAGTCGCACAACTTCCTGCACGATTCACGTTACATCACTATCCAAACTAGGAAAAGGAATTAAAGACGGAGAGTAAAAGAATTTTACCTCCATATATCTCCTCGCTAGCGCCTCAGTGGACTGTCCCACTCGGAATGGAATAAAGTGCGCAGATTTGGTCAATCGATCCACGATCACCCAAATCGCGTCATTCTGCTTCGGACTCCGAGGTAGTCCAGTCACGAAATCCATAGTGATGTGTTGCCACTTCCACTCCGGAATCGGAAGCGGTTGTAGCAACCCGGCCGAACGCTGATGCTCCGCCTTCACTTGCTGGCAAACCAAGCACTTGGCTACACTCCGAGCCACGCTCCTCTTCATACCATGCCACCAATAATTCAGACGAAGATCCTGGTACATCTTGGTGCCACCAGGATGCACAGAATACGGCGAACTGTGTGCCTCCACCATCAGCTCCTCTCTGATATCCCCAGCAGGCACACACAACCTGGCTCCAAACCTCAGCGAGCCATCCTCATGAATCAAGAAGTCAGTCCGCAGACCGGCTTCCACCATCTCCCGAATCCTCACCAGCTTCGGATCCTCAGCCTGGCCAGCCTTAATCCGATCCACGATCGTCGACTGTACCTGCATGTACATCAACGAAGAAGCCTCCCCAGGAAGAACAATTTCCACTCCAGACTCGCAAAAATCCTGCTGCAATCTCCACTGCGAGGTCAAAATCATCACCGCTGGCAGCCTACTCAAAGCATCTGGAACCACATTCACCTTGCCAGGGTGATACTGCAAATCAATATCATAATCCGCCATAAGCTCCAACCATCGACGCTGTCGCATGTTGAGCTCCTTCTGAGTGAAAATATACTTCAAGCTTTTGTGATCGGTGAAAATCTTCACTTTCTCACTCAGCAAGAAGTGCCTCCAAATCTTAAGAGCAAACACAACGGCAGCCAACTCCAAATCATGCGTCGGATAATTCTTCTCATGAACCTTAAGCTGACGAGACGCATACGCCACAACATGCCCATGCTGATGCAACACACAACCGAGACCCTTGCCGGATGCATCGCAAAAGATCTCAAATCCACCGCTGCGATCAGGCACAACCAAAATAGGGGCAGTCGTCAACCTCTCCTTCAGAACACCAAAAGCACTCTCACAATCACCCGACCAAACATAAGCAACATCCTTCTGCGTCAACCTGGTCATCGGCTCAGCAATACGAGAAAAGTCCTTAATGAATCGCCGATAATAACCAGCAAGCCCAAGAAAACTCCGAATCTCAGACGCAGACGACGGAACAGGCCACTCCCTGATGGCCCTAATCTTCTCGGGATCCACAGAAATACCACCTCCAGACACCACATGCCCCAGAAAAGCAACTCGATCCAGCCAAAACTCGCACTTCGAAAACTTAGCATACAACCGATGCTTCCTCAAAATCTCCAACACCGTCCTCAAGTGCGAGGCATGCTCTTCCTCCGACTTCGAATAAATCAGAATGTCGTCAATAAAGATAACGACAAACTTATCCAAAAAGTCGTAGAAAATCAGGTTCATAAGATTCATGAAAACTGCGGGCGCGTTAGTTACGCCAAATGGCATAACCACGAACTCATAGTGTCCATACTTCGTCCTGAACGCTGTCTTCGGAACATCTCCCTTCTTCACCTTCAACTGATGGTAACCACTCCTCAAATCCAACTTAGAAAACACCCTCGAACCTCCAAGCTGATCAAAAATATCATCAATGCGAGGCAACGGGTATTTATTCTTAATGGTCACCGCATTCAACTCCCGATAATCCACGCACATGCGACGTGAACCATCCTTCTTCTTAACCAACAACACCGGTGCTCCCCACGGAGACACGCTAGGATTTATATAACCCTTCTGCAAAAGCTCATCCAACTGCTTCCGCAACTCTTCCAACTCTGCAGGTGCCATACGATACGGCGCCTTCGAAATCGGCTGCGCACTTGGAACAAGATCGATAGAAAATTCCAAAGCCCGATCAGACGGCAAACCAGACATCTCCTCGGGGAAGACGTCGCCAAAATCTCGCACCACAGCTGGCCACTCCAGCTCCAACTGCATAGCCTCCACCGGCCTGGCCCGAAATCTGACAGGACCAAGCGAACTGCTACCACGACTGAACTCAAATACTGGATGTCCGGGAATCTCGAACACCACCTTCTTCCTCCGACAGTCGATCGTAGCATAGAAGCTCGCAAGCCAGTCCATCCCAAGAACTGCATCATAGTTGATGATGTCGTGGACAATGAAATCAGCAAAAAGCTCATGTCCACAGACCACCAACGAGCAAGAATTGCAACCACGATGCACCGAGACCACACCATTCCCTGTAACGATATTCCAACTCTTGGGGAGAGGGGACGTCGACAAGGAATGCCTCTCCACGAAGCTCCGAGAAATAATGCACATCGATGCACCAGAGTCAAAGAGGACTCGTGCAGGAAATGTGCACACCAAAATCACACCTAATCAATCAATTAACAATCAAACCCTAGTCTAGCAAACAAGCAAGTTCAAGCAAACAACATAATCTA
Organism: Scilla litardierei; assembly: GCA_030789695.1. Taxonomy (NCBI): domain Eukaryota; kingdom Viridiplantae; phylum Streptophyta; class Magnoliopsida; order Asparagales; family Asparagaceae; genus Scilla; species Scilla litardierei. The sequence goes on from CM061137.1 coordinate 77,482,264, forward strand.
GCAATCAAGACCAAATAGGAAAGTAATAGCTAGAATGAGGATTACCTGCGATAACCTCATCCACAGCTTCGCTCTCCGCAGCGGTCATCAGAAAAGCCTGCCTCCTCGGCGGAGCAGCCTGCTGAAAAGCCTGCCTCTGCGGAACAAGAGCTGCTCCACGTCCAGCAGGAACAGACGCTCGCTGCTGCAACGGCTGGGCAGCAATAGGTGCCTTCCAAGGCTGCTTCAACCTCGGGCACTCCCTGAGAGCATGGGCGGGATCTCCGCAGGCGATACATTGCCCCAAGAACCTCCTACACGATTCCTTGACATGGCCCTCCTTGCCACAAAAATGGCAAGTCCTCCGAGCAGGCCCTACTGGCCTCTTAAACTGAACAGGCTGGTTCGGCCTGAATCCAGGCCTAACCACAGCTCTCGCCTGTTCCACAGGCCTCTTCCCAGCACCAACCACAGATCCTCTCCTCTGGTTCACGAGCAGCTCCTGCCTCTTGGCAGCTACTAGAACCTTCTGATAAGATTCCCGGTCAGAGGAGGTCACAAAGCTCTGGAGCTCCGAAGCAAGCCCCTGCAGGAACCTCTGAGCTCTCTCCTCAGCGTCCTGCACCATCTTCGGCGCAAACCGACTAAGCCTCATGAACTCCTGGTGGTACATGTCCACCGACGAGTTCCCCTGCTTCAGATCGATAAAACGCTGCAGCATCTCCTCCTTGGCAGCCTTCGGGAAGAACTCACCCTCAAATCTGGCTTTGAAGGTAGCCCAAGCTATCGGCTCCACCAACAACTTCTCCTCCGCATCCCACCAATTCCTGGCGTTATCCTTCAGCTGCCTCTTCGCCAAATCAACCCATCCAGCCGGGGTGATCTTGGCCATCTTCAGATTGTCCTCGACGTTCCGAATCCACTCATCGGCAGCCAGAGGACCCTCAGAACCATCAAAATATGCGGGACCCAGCTCCCGAAATTGCTTCGCTCCTGGCTCAGAGCGAGGGGCATCCGGAAGAACCCGGGCAGCTCGAGCAGGTGGAGCATTCTGGACTTGCAAAAGCACGCCCTGCTGCACTTGCATCATCTGGATCATCATCCGCATCATCTCACCGCTGGTGGGTTCCCGCTCAGGCTCCTCATCATGAGGGAGCGCACCACTGCCCCCACCACGGGTGAAACGTCTTCCTGCCATCTAGTGACACGGAAAACAAATCAGATTAGACTCATAGCTTATGACTCGAACGTCGAACTTAGTTTATTGGACATTCTAATGTTATTATCGCTATTCCAAGAATCGCAGTTACAGAAGAGGACCTGCATGGGCCACCAATAAAACCTGTCACGACCCGCTTCCCTAAAATGGAGGCGAGACGTGAAAAGGTCCGCACGAGAGTGGAGCTGTGAAGCCCCAAACCCGATAAGCGTCCACAATACATAAACAGGTCCCTGTAACCACAACAGAATAGCAATAATAACACAAGGAGAGACTGAGATAAAATTCACATCTCACAAATATTGTCCAGCATCACAAATAAGTTCAACATCCAGAAAAGCCACCAGGCTAAAAGAAAAGAGTCTAAAGGCCCAGAACAAGGCCAACAAAAGCAACGACATAACAAAGTATGGGTGCCACGCACCAATAACAAACAACTGTCTAACAAAAATAAAACGCAACGGAGACACTAGGACTGGTCCCCAGTGTCCACGTACTCCCCGTCAAACACAAGCTCGGGCTCGGCGTCAGCAAACACCTCGTCCTCAACGAGGTACTCGGGCTCAAGATCTAACATGTGTCACCCAAAAGAGTAAAGGGGCACATGTCAGCAAGTCTAAAAGACTTGGGCAAGGAAACTGAAAGTGAGGCATCTAGCAACCTAGCAGTTATAGTATTAAGTAATGACATGGCAGTTAAGCATGATGCAACAGTTTAAAAAGAGAAGCAAGCATGCACAATGTAGCAAAAGCTACCAAATCACTAATCACTTATCATTTAACACTTATCACTTATCACTTATCACTTATCACTTATCACTTATCACTTAGTGCATAGAGAGTCCACCTGCTGGCCAGCTCGTGGCTCAGGCCGCTTATCTCTATCACTATTAATCACTTGTCACTGGTAAACACTTAGTGCATAGAGAGTCCACCTGCTGGCCAGCTCGTGGCTCAGGCCGCTTATCTCTATCACTATTAATCACTTGTGCACTAGAGAGTCCACCTGCTGGCCGGAGTGGCGGATCAGGCCAACTCGGGGCTCAGGCCGCTTATCTCTTACCCCACCCATATGTGTCGAGCGTTGGGGTTTCCAACTCACTAAGGTCGCTTCTGGAACACGAGCCAGGAATATAATATTGTAGCGTGCGCTACGCAATCACGATGAATAATCACTATGCAAAGACATGAACAGATATTTGCGTACCGTTAATTTAAATTAAACGTGACAGGCAAAATGCAATGGCATGAACATATTCGCGTACCGTCAATTGAAAGTAAACATGACATGGTAATTGTGCAACATGCTAAAAGTCGGAATTAGCTTCGTTGTCAAGCTAATTCCCTGATTTGCGCCTAGGCGAGTTTCATTTCGTCGCCTAGCCTCTTTTACGCCTACAACATGCAAATGGCCTAAAACATGGCCTAAACCCTAAGTGGCAAGTTTCACTTGCCTAGCACCGGGGATGACGATCAACCTCGTCACACGGATGCTATCTACGAGGAAATCGCTGTTTTGGGGGAGACAAACATCAAACACATGAAATTAATTAGGGTTTCACCAAAATTATAAATAAGTTATAAAAACAACGGTAGATCGATTTCTTACCGGGAGAAGACGGAAGGAACACTCCGGGGAACCCTAGGATCAAATCTGGAGAAGATTGGAGAAGATTGGGGAAACTAGGGTTTTGGGGGATTTGGGGATTTGATGGGTTTTGGTGAGATTTTGGGGAAGATGAGAGGTAGATAGGGTAGATGGATGGTTTGGATGATGGATTTAGGGCTTGGAATGAAGAAATGGTGCTTGGAGGAAGGTGGGGGATCAATGGGGGCGATTTTAGGGTTTAGGGTCGAGTTGGAGGGGAAGAAAACGTTTGGGTTGGGTATTTATAGGCTAGGCTGGCGGCTAGGGCAAAACTAGGGTTTACAGCACTAGTTAGTCGGTCAAAGAACAACCACTGACCGACTAGTTTGACAACTAGTCGGTCGGTCGACCAACGCAGACCGACTAAGTATAAACAGTAGCTACAGGTGAAATTAGGATTCTAGAGTTAGTCGGTCCATGAACAAATACTGACCGACTAGTTTGGCAACTAGTCGGTCGATGAACGTTCTTAGACCGACTAAGAGTAAACAGTAACTGATACAAAAATAATTTGATGAGTTAGTCGGTTCAAGAAGCATTGCTGACCGACTAGTTTGCAACCTAGTCGGTCAACCAACGTTCTTAGACCGACTAACGATAAACAGTAACTCCTGAGAAATTTAGAAAGCTAACTAGTCGGTCCAAGAAGGATTGCCGACCGACTGGATCGTCATCTAGTCGGTCGGTGGCCCTTCTTACACCGGCTAATGAGCACAGAAAGTACCGATACAGAGCGCGGGGCCCCGGGATCGATTCCTAAGACTCCTAGGCTTGATCTAATAGTTAGATACGACCGTTATGAAGTCCGTCACGAGCGACACACTTCGAAATCGACAATCCTAAGGAAGAAGCGAGAAAATACGACGAATCGATCGAAAATGAAAACTACGGAGACGAAAACCACACAAGAGGAGAAAATCCACCAAAACATATATTATAATATATAAAATCCAGATACATGAAAAGCAGTCGTTACAGTCTGCTTCTTCTGCATGCTATATATATCGTACGCTTCATTTCGCATGTGTCGGGATTCCACAATTAAGGACTAGGATAACCCATTTAGCCCATGCTCTAATTAGCGAGAATAGTTTCCTTTGCCCAAGTGTTTAGATTCCGATTTCTTTTTTGTTTTACTTGGTGCAAATCCCCTCGTCGTGTACCGTTCTTCCACTTGGGAGAGTACACATGTATATACCCCAATATCCAAAAAATCCAAAAAAAAGAAAAAAGAAGAGAAAAGAAATGAAAAAAATTGTATAGCCAAAAATCCAAAAAATACAAATACCCAATACCCAAAAAAAATCTCGTGTGAATATTTTTCCTACTTGCCGAGAATAAAGGGAAGGCGAGAATTTGCACCGAGTGATCTACTCCACATCATCTCAACCCCCATCGTTTTCGAAAACACTTGGCTTAGGAACTTTTTAGCTATTATCTAGGCTTTAGTGTGGTGATTTCCAAAACCCTAGTTGTAGAGTCCCTGTCGCATGATATGTTTCGATTCTCTCTCTCTCTTCTCATGCATGTTTGAACTATATATTCACCGCTTTATTCAATTCGAATCGATATTTGGGTCATTTCCTGGATTTGTGTATATCGAGCTTTATTGCACATCGTAGATAGTGACACTGTCTACTAGCGCACGACCACACTCACTCGCGCTTCAACGCGTGAGCCCACGGCACTTGTCTGGACTCGTACTCCTTGGTTTAGTGATGTGATTTGGCGTTTGCTTGATTGGTGTGTCGTTTTTGATTTTGTTGGCCCTGACGGGCGATCTAGGATATAGAGTTTTCTTTTTCTCTCTTTCTCTCTATTTTTCCCCTCCGAACTCCTACTCTCACTCGTCTTCCTCGAGGACGAGGAAGAGTTCAGCTTGGGGGATTTTGACGTGTGTTTATATTTCATATATTTACGCACGTTTTCTTCCGTGTTTTTCCGTATTTTACCACCGTCTTTTATTCGTTTTCTCGTGTTTTCTTGTGTTTTCTTGTTTTCTTTCACTTTTCCATGTTTTCCGTGTTTTGCAGGAGTTTGCTGGCATTTGGGGAGTAAAACGATGATATCATGTGTCTCCGGAGCAACGGGAGGAGTCACGCGTGATCCAGGGGGTCAAACGACGAAGATTGCATCTTTCAGCCCCTCACCCGGTCGGTTGGTCATCTCCAACATATCGGGTGATGCACGCGTGCACCACCCGGGCGCAGCTTGGAGCTCACGAGAAGTCACCCGGTCGGTTCAGCGACCGGGTCAAAAGCTCAAAGTCTCAGGAAATTCGAAGCGGATTTCCAACCGATCGGGTGACCTTCACCCGATCGGTTCACCTGTAGCTGAATTTCAACAGCCAAGACTCGAAGCTCCAACCAGTCTCCTCACCCGTTCCACACCAAGATCCAACCGGTCGGCACCAAGATCCAACCGACCGCACCAAATTCCAACCGACCGGTTCGTACTGACCGGGTGAAACCTCTGCAATGCGCTGTGATTTTGTGAAGCGGCTCACCCGACCGGTTGACTTGTCAACCGATCGGGTGATGTCGTTTTCTATAAATAGAACCCTAGGTTTCCCAGATTCGGGAGTTAGTTATTTTTTACTGTTTTCTTCATTTTGTGACGACTGTAATTTCCCAGTTTTTGTAAGTTTTCGGATCTTTGTAAAACTTTAGTATTATCTTAATTGCTTTACTACCATTGCATTCTTATTGTCTGATTATGATTTTGACGGACCATTTTCATTTAGATCGCTTTTTAATGAATATTTGTGAGTAGTTCCCTAATCCAGGATTTTGGCAGAAACCCCTTCGGGGGCTCTTCCCGACACGTCCATAAGGTTAGGAAATCGATAAGGATTAGGAATCTAACGGTTATGTGGGGTGTTTTATTGTCATCGATGGGAAAAAGACCGCCTTTGATCGTTGGGCCAAGGGGAATAAACTTGGCGGTTGACTCCCTAGCCATAGCTCACGCCTTTAGCGTAGACGCCGAATCCTAGCGCGCGGGAGCGGCATGATGAGACGTCGGGAGTTATCGTTGCGAGCTTAGTGCTCCCGGAGTCGATCAGTGTTAATGGACACGGGAGTGCCCACTGATCGAACCCGGGAAGTCCGGTGTATCATCCTGGGCACCGACCGGAATATCGGGCCCATGGGATGCCGGTACCACTTTTAGAGGCAATGTCTCACCATTAGACCCTAATTCTGATCGCCATCCTACCCGTAGGCCGTATTGGCGAGAGTCGCTCGTTGGGGTCGAAACCAGAGTCCCGGGTTTTTCTCTTTCATATTGTCTATACCTTGCATTCTTTTACCGTGACAAACCCTCAAGTGATCCGGGCTAGCTCGCCCATGGGGTGATTTTGATCCTCTTTGACACAAGCACATCCTCGCCTCCCCGTGTTCGACCCCCAAGCCACATTACAACACCGTGTGCTTGCGGTTACAAATATCTAAACCTCCACCGGGTCCCCCGGCCATTTGCGGCTCGCAAACCGGGGCACGCCATCCACCGAATGCCCTTCCAAACCCATCAAAGAAACTTACAAGGGTAAAGGGAAGAAGTATTAGAAAGGAAGGTCCAAGTCCAAAAATCACAAGAAGGGACTTGTCGGGACCTTTGATGATTTGAGTGAGGACACTTCGAGTAACAAAGAAGAGGATACAAAGGAGGATGCTCACTCATGCTTTGTAGCCATGGATGGTCCTACACCAATCCCCTCCGGATTAAACGAAGAAGAGTTGGATGCTTGGCTTGACGCATACAATTTCTATAAGGATTCGTACCTCACGGCTAAGGAGGAGAAATCGTCATCAAGCTCTTGCAAGGATGATGATGATGTTGTTGAGATCGAGGAAGAAAAGATCTCATACAAGGAGCTCAAGATCAAATTTGACTTGGTCTCCGAAAAGGCTAGTAAGTGCATCAACTCTTACAATAGATTAAAAGCAAAATATAAGATTGCTAAGAGTAGATTGCATGAACTAGTTATTGCAAGTGTAATTCATGATGAAAGGCATGTGTATGACACTTGTGAGAGAGACACACTTCTCTCTCAAGTTAAGGAATTGAGTATTTCTAATGAAAATCTCATTGCTCACAACCTTAGCTTAGATGCTCACATTCAACAACTTACGTTGAAATGTGAAGAGGAATCCCAGAAGCTCATAAGCTTTGTGTATTCTAGGGATTCACTCCACGATTTGTTGGAAAAACAACATCCGGCAAATCATAGAGGAGGTTTGGGTTATATTCAAAATGTGGTTCCCAAACCCACCTCTAATTCTTCTTTTGGTGCAAATTCAAGAAATATTGCTAAAGCATCTTAGAAGAATCACCATGCTTTCTTGTACAACAATAACACCAACAAGAAGCATGTAGATCACAAGATGATGAGGAAGAATGAAGAATCTTCATTTTTTTGCTAAGAAGCAAAATCTGCATTCTTTGCATGCTAAGAAATTTGTTTCTACACATAAGCATGCCACATCCTTCCTTCTTGCAAAGGCAAAACCATAGCCTAGGACTTCCTTGAGATTATGGATTCCCACTAAGGTTAGTGTGTAAGAAAGAGATAGTTACATCAACTCTCTAGTTAGGGATATGATCACCTCGTGTGATTACGTTAGGAAATCAAACTCCTCTTGGTTTTGGTTACCTAATGTTTAGGTTCCTCACACATATGCATATTGCATGGGTATTGTGCTTCTATGTTTATTTTAAGCATACCCATTGATTGTGTGTGTTTCATGATTTTGAAAATATTTTCAAATTTATTTCTTTTCATGAAAATGGGGACCTTGGGGTTTATTGACATGCATGCATTTTTGATCCATGTGTATGTCAAAGGGGGAGTTAATATATTATATGTTTAAATTATTTTAAGACATATTTTAACTCTCATTTCGGAGGTTATTTGAGATCATTATTTACATTTGGTTATTTTGGGTCTCAAACCAAACCTCTTGTTGTTTATTGCCAATATGGTTCATGTCTCATTGTTTTGGCAATATCCTTGTGTATCTTTGAAGCTTGATTTTTCCATATCTATTGCTTTGATACATTTTAAGGCCCATGGCTCCATTGATTAATTGGTATTAGATCCTAGAAGTCAAAAGTTGACCATTTCTATGATCTAGGGGGGAGCATGGGATAGTGAATTGATACCCACTAAATTTTTAAATTTTGTATCATACATATCTTTCTTTTCTTGCATATTGTCACATCTTGGTTAAGATGACAAAGGGGGATACTTTTGATGTCCACCTTTTTGACGATGTCAAGGGGGAGAGATATATGCATTATGTGATCATATCTATAGGGGGAGAGAGATATACATATGCATATGGGGAGAGATATCTCTATAAGGAGAGATATATGGGATTAGATAAACCATTCATGTTTGCATGCCTTTATACTTTGCAATTGGTTTATGTAATCCATGCCTATTATATGTCACCATGTTGTTATTGGTATTATGAGTATTTACCTTTGTGTAGCTCATTATATAATTGGTGCATATAAGTAGGGGAGATCATTAGCATTGTGCTTTAATTCCTTATGATTTACATAATGTGTGTCATCATCAAAAAGGGGGAGATTGTTGAGTATTGATGTTTCATACCAATCTTATTTTGATGATGATCACAACATTATGTTGTTGCTAATGAATCTCATGTCTTAGTCTCTCAGTTTATTTCAAGGATATCTTTATTGGAGACTAATCACTTGGTGTAAGGATGGACATCACGTGAAGAAGGGCCAAAGTTTGGACTCAAGGAGTGCCAAAGCTTGGAGATGATGGGAGCAAGCAAGACATCAAGATTGAAGACTTAGACTCTTAAGAAAGCATTGTAATCCATGTAATTTACTTTATTGCTTTCTCTCTATTTTGAGTCTAGGGTTGATGTAATGCCTTGCTAGATGGTTTGCTCAATCATGCACTTGCATTTAACCATCTTAGTGAACCTTAGGATTATCATAGAATCCAACCCAATAGGTTCACTCTGTCCAAAGACTCACTTGGAGTCTCTGGCTTTTCGTTAGTCGCCTGATGAGGGAAACACAGCCGACTGGGTGATTTCCAGTCGCCTGTAGATCCTTCTACAGTCGCCTGATCTGCACAGCTCAAGTCAACATTTCTATTGACTCAAACTTGAGCTTTACGCTCAGTCGACTGACGATCAGTTTTCAGTTGCCTGTATATTTACAGTCACCTGGAAATTGGCCAACAGTCTCCTGTCTAGCGTAAGTGTAATCTCTGCATCTCTCTGTCTTCTCTCTATACTTTACAGTAATCGACTGATGAAGAATATACAATCGCCTGACTTTTTGGTAGTCGACTGTAGTATTAACATCAGTCGCATGTGCGAAGAATTGGAGAAAGAGTGCTGCTCTCTGTTTCGATCCATCCCCTGCAGCAGTCGTTGCTGAAGGATTAACAGGCGCATGTCCTGTTTGTCAGTCGACTGTATTGACTTCGTCAGTCGACTATCTTGGCTCAGATTATAGCCGTTGGATATTTTCTAGCCGTTGATCAGTCGACTTTCTTATGATCATCAGTCGACTGATCCTGTCGTTTTCACCCAGTTTCTAGCCGTTGCAGATTTGATTATTTGGCTGTTTCTTTGGGTTTTTGGGCTTGATATAGGATTCCTATATATATGAGTGTGCTGCCTTTGCTTAAACTTCTTGATTGATTCTTGATTACTCTTAATTCTATTGGAAATCTCAAGAGATCTTTAAGCCACTCTCAAGCTTTCTCATTTCCCTCTATTTGAGCATTCATCTTCCTTCATGCATTGAAGTCCAGCTCAATGAAAATCATCCAAGTACTCTCAAGCATATTCCAACACTTGGAGATCCTCTTCCATGCCTTGCATTCATTCATGAGTAAGCATCTCAAGGCATAGGTAAGAGTATTTACTTTACAGGGTGTAATTTGTTTTTCTATTTCTCTTTGTGGGATTAGGATACTCTCTTTGTGGGAGTTTCTCTCTTTGTGAGAGGTTGTCTCTTTGTGGGACTCGGGAATTCTCTTTGTGGGAATTCTCTTTGTGGGAATTAACTCTCTTTGTGGGAGTTCTAGTGTCCTAGTGTAGGGCTAACCCTAATTCTCCGAGTGGGAGTTAGTGATTCTCTGGGTGTGAGTCTTGATCCTTGTGTAGGATTGGTTGGGTCCTTGTGTAGGGCATAAATCCTCTTTGTGGGGTATCTCCTTGTGAGATTTGTATTCACTTCTCTGTGTGGGAATATAGTGAATATTGGTGTGGCTGGATGTACCCAAGTTTGGGAAACCAGTGTAAAACTTTGTGTTTGCGTTTGGATTGATTGTGCCATTTAATTACTCTTGCATTTATAATTCCGCATTTGCAAGTTAAATTTTATTTGGACAATTTTATTGCCATTACACTATTCACCCCCCCCCCCCTCTAGTGTGTGTTGTTAGTATTGCAAGGGTTAGACGATCCCTACAGATATATCGAAGGTTCAATAGCAATAACTTTGTGGTCGAAAACAGCAAGTCCTTGGAGTTAGAAGGGGAGGAGCATGGTAGTAGTGCAACGGTTGTTGAACTACTAATGCTCCTTTTACAGTCGATAGGAGGAGGTAAGGGGAGCGCAAGGGTTAAAATCAGATGAAGGCATGGATAATTTGTAGGTATAAGAATGTTGAGAGATGGGTATGCCCTCAAGGTAAATTCATCCCTGTGTATCTTTACAAACATCTTGTATAAAATAACAGTAAGTTGTTTGGTAAGTATTTATCTAAGTTAATAGAAATATTGTAATCATTAGAAACTTAGGCAAAGTTCTTAGACTTATTGCAAGATCAAACATGTATCGAGATGAGGATCTCAATCATGGAGAAGTGTTTGACCGTTAGTAGCATAAGTCTAAAAAGGTTCATGGTCGTAGATGTTTCGAGAAAAGGATATCAAAACATCGGATATACCATTGTGTCTTAGTCTTCACTGTGTAGCAGTGACGATGATCTCATGATCGTTTGACTTAGCAAAGTCGAAGACGAGACACAGGTGCTCATTGGAGAATGAGTTCACTGAACGACCCAATAAGAGTTATCATGTGGTTATGATTGACCAATCTGTCAATGATAACTCTTTGTGATGATAGGCAAGTTGGTCTTTTGACTTGATGTCATTGTACGAACATGTGCATGAACAATGTTACTAAGATCACTAATCTAGCCTCGGGTAAGCCCCATTGAAAGGTACTTGGTTGGGTGACATTTGAAACGTGCAAGGAGAGTAATGACCAAGATATGATTCGTCTCTTTCTCAATGGGAGTTAATGTCACAGTGTTAGTTCGATCTATAGTGAAAACTCTAGCCAGAGTATATAGGAAGATGTCCAACATTATTTGACTAAAGATCGATGGAGACTAACCGGCTTTGAGCTATTGGGGTTGACAGTTTGACCGTATCATAGGCTTGAAACAAACGACTTAGTTTTGACGAAGAGACTAAATCTGCGGTATTCATCACGGACACGGTCAGGGTGGTCCTGACAACACTCATGTCAATGAGTTAACCACATAAGTATGTTACTGAAACAGGGACATCACCTGCTGCTCACGGTTACTACCATCTGGGGTTTCGATCCCCATATGTAGTAGGATCTGGCTGTAGGGTCTCACACAGGGTGCGACCTTCGTCAAGTAATAGGTAGAAATTAGGGAGAATATGCATTTCATGCAAGCGATAGAAACTGTAAAGAGTTTGCAGTTAGCTCCTGTATTTGAGATAAATGATCCTGAGTGCAAGAGGGAGATGTTGTGGATGTAAGCCCTCAGATCATTTGTATTTGATGCAAATGATTTTATATAATAGATGTGGAGATTTTTGCATTTGATGCAAATGGAATTTAATACAGCTTAAATTTTTTACGTGTGTGTTTAATTTAATAAACATATTGAAGAGGTTACCTGGATGACAAGATCGTCCCGGTTTAAACTTAGGTTTGAACGGCGTCCAAAACAGACGCCAAATGCACAAGATATGGCCAAAACCATCAAAAATAGCCCTATTTGGGCATTGCGGGTCGGGCGCCCGCTAGGCGGGCACCTGACCCACGCTAGCCTAAGCGGAAGACCGGGTGCCCAAGCTCGTAATGCAGGTGGGTGCCCCGGCCTGCCCGCTGTGTGGGCCTGGGTACGAGCGGGCGCCCAGTCCCGCTGCGGGCCGGAGCCTGCCTGCAATGCAGGCATGTGCCCTGGCCTACTGTACGGGCCTGGGCACCCTAGCCTGCCCGCACAGCAGGCGGGCGCCCCTCTGTGCGGGCACCCGCGTCCGCTTGTGGGCTGGCAAGTGTGGGGCCCACTCGCTGGGCCCCACAGCTTAGGGTTTCGAACCCTGGGCTGTTTTTTGTGGCAGCTGGATTGTATTTGCGAAATAGAAGTTTTGGGCTACTCTTTGGACACACGTTTGAGGGGTCAAATGGACTCGGAATGACTCGCCGTTTTTGTTACGCGTTCACCGTTCAGCGCTCTTCAATTTGGTAGGTTGTATCAAATGCGAAGCTCAATGGTGAGGGAGTTAAAATTCATTGAAGTTTGGCCTTTCATTAAGGCAAACTAACTTGAATTTTTTACTCCAAGTTTTTTTAGTCCCACATCAGAAGTGGAGTAAATGGGAGGAGTCAGCTGCTTATATAAATAGGGGCCTACCCCCTCCTCATAACTCGTCCCAAGCACTAGATCTGAGTGGCTCCCAAAAGTTTGGAGCACGCTTGGATCTAAGCTCAACATAAAGATTCTCTTCTTCCTATATTTCTCCCTTGCTCCTGTAGGGCTCTAGCAACGCCACGAAGGGGCTCGGATTCGATCTGAAGTCTTGGCGAAGGATCAACTCAAGGTGAAACTTTCTTTGGTACGTGGTTGGCTCAGCGACAAGGGGTTGCTCGCCTCGGGACACGTTGCGACTCGTGAAGCGGTTCAGCTCAGGATGAGGAGCGGCTCGGGACGTGATTCGGTACACTTTGCCGATGCAAGCAAAGTTCCGGGTATGTAGTTTAATTAAGCATTTCATTTATTATATTGCAGTAGCTTAGATCTATCTTGGGGTGGTCAGACCCACCTCAAGATAGTAGTCCTGGCTAGGATCTTGAAATCCTTAGGGCTTGCTCGTTAAATAGTTTAACGTTTTCTGCTGCTTGCTTTCTGTTTGCCTCTATCGTCCGTCCGACGTAGGACGGGCATAGAAATTGACCTAAGGGTTTAGGTCTACTTCTGATCTAAGGACTGCAATACTTATAAATGCAAGTATGTTTTTTTAATACGTATAATATCTTATTTTAACTTTATGAGATAAATTTTTAAAATGGAACCACTTGTTATTAGATGCTTTAAAAATTATTTTTTATGTGATAAAATTATTTTTAGTGGCATGCTAATTTTAATGTGATGATTTTAAAACAAATGTTCTTGAATTAAAATCATGCGATAATTTTTGAACATGAAACCATTAAATTTATTAGATAAAATTTTTATGTTTTAAAATTATGCTTTAAAATTATGTGATAAATTTTTTAAAGGTTGCATGTTATGTTTGTTAAAAACATAAAATAAAATTATGAGATAATTATTGAATATTGCCGAAACTTAATTTCATGTGATTTGATTAAGTTGTTAATTTTAAATGGCTATGTTTATTCTTGTTCCTTATTTGATAACACAAGAAAAGCCTTTTAGGTTAGCCATTAAAAGCCATCTAATTATTATGAGATAATTTTAGACTGCTTTGATATGAGTTAAATTTTTTAAATGCCTAATACACGATTAGCATAGCACCATAAAAATCATTCATTATAGTTGATAAGGACTTAATAAAAGTTATTAACAAATCCTAATGATTTCGAATTTTAGGATTCAACTAGTTGATAGGATTAACTAGTTTTAATGAAGCCATTAATAATCGTACGGGGCACTTAGAATACTAAGCTTCCTTCAATAAACCATGATCCGATCAATGTGCTTGGCTAAGTTTGTTGGATCACCCTAGCTAGACTGGGGATAAGTGATCCTGGCGTAGTCAATTCCCTGGCCGTGTTCTGCTGGACTGCAAGGATGTGTATTATGATTATGACGACATCATCGAGTATATCTAAGTCAATTACGTTAAAAATATTTTTCAAGATTAGCCGTAGCCCTCCTTGTTTTAGAGGTTGACAACTATAGGTTCTTTGTTATAGTTATTGAGCACACTCAAGCTATGACATAGACACTTTATGGAAACCAACTTCTCAATACAAGAGATGTAGTCTAGCCTTGACCCAAACAGACGTATTATGAATACACCGAGCGCCGACGTAAGTTAAGCTAGACATGAAAACAAGGGTCCGACTAGACTAGTCATTGTGATTTGGATGAGCACACTTATGATCATAAGTGGCTATGGGTAAAAACCAATAAGAGAATCATATATGATATGATTGATGAAGAGTCATCTACCAATTACAGAATCAAGCAATTGTTAAGCACACTCAAGGTTGTGAGGCTCAGGGTGGGTTGGATCTCTTTTTCATTAATTTAATTTAATTAAATCGTTCATTATTATGGCTTAAAATGATCACAAATATAGTGGGATGATATAGTTAGATAAAAGCCATTCTATCTATATTTAATATTGAACATGTGCTAAACTAGGATAGTTCTATATTTACCAATGGAATCAAAAACATAATATTCTAAGAGAATAAGTTAACTGTTCAAAATAGTTGATTAATGGAATATCAACTCAAATTTTAATTGATAGACTAAACTATGTTCTCGTGGACATTAAAATGACCTTCTTAAGCACATGTTTAAGAACAATGATTTTCTTAAAGCTCTGGGTCCAACAAATAAATACACTCTACCTGTCACTCACCTCTATAAGTGGTAGCTCGAACATACTGATGTTCAAAGCACGTTTCTCCATACAATTTGTTGAGTCAACTCAAGGTTGTATGCAAAACGGTTTCGATCTGCAAGGTTCGAAAATTCGATCAAATTGTTTGAATCGAATATGAGTGCATGAGCGGTGCAAAACTATGTATCCCGACCGGATCTTGAGACAAACAACTTGTTGAGCACTCTCAAGGTTGCAAAGCTCAAGCGTTTGGATACATGAGATGCTTGCATGGATATTTATTTATATTAGGACGTATAATATCTAAATGAGATTTAGAAAAGGAAGAAAACATAAAGAAAGTCAATTGAGAAAGCTAGTTTTATTTATCATTAGTGAATGCATAAGTATGAAGAACTAAAAATATAACATATTTGATGTCACGGTTTCAGGATAATTGTTATACAAAAGAAATAGATTGTCTACGTGTTGGAAAAAGGAACAATTGTTGTTTCTTGGACCATGTAGGACATCAAACACATTTTTGACGAATGTCGTCACCTTGCTTCTGAAGCAATGTTTTATGTGAGTAATTTGTATAACAATAATGTATTAAATGTTAATACATGAATACACAAGATAATAACAAAACTTATATGGCAAAATAGACTAGGCCATACCAAAGAGACTAAGCTTCACAAGTCACATAAAGAGGGGTCTGACCTCTCGTATTATAAAGTCTACAGACACTTATGAATCCTGTCTCAAAGGTGTGATGGCCGAAATTTCTTTTGTAAGACAGTGGGAGAATGAGTTGTAGAACTCGTAGTCTGGTACATACGGATGTACCCAGACCCAAGTCTAAATTAGCCAGGATAATGTATTCTTATTTTATTGCGGCACATGTTCTTGATGAAACATAAGTCTGATAAAATAGAGACCAAAATGACAGAAGTATTTGCACTGCTTCGATCAGGTCGAAGAGTTGAATACTTAGCTTTATAAATCTTCCATAAATTTAAAGGAAATGTGATTTTCTCTCAGGTCAAGTCTCTTAACACATCGGTGTGTTAGCAAGCATGAATTGCACTTTGTTAGACATGGTGCGATGCATGGCAAATGACTCTGAGTTACAATCCTTCCTCTGGGTTAAGTCCCATATAGTAATGCCTAGTTTTTTGATAAGGTTATATGAGGACCTTATCACTAAGATATTCATTAAAACAATCGTTAGGAAGTTAAAGGATTACTCGAGTCTCGTGAGACGAAGAATCGAGTTAGACATCATAGTCGATGATGGCCTATACAACTTCCAAGATGCAATTCGGAGTAGGGACTCTGATTAATAACTTGATGCAATCAGAAATGGTCCGTGCACATAAATAAAGTATGGACTTTAGTTTACATGCCCAAAGAAAGTGTTTCTTATTGGCTGCAAAAAAATCTTCAAGATAGAAGGTTGGTGCAGAAAGAAAATAGTGAAGTACAACTTATGTTGGTTGAGAACGGTTATCATCCTAACTCCTATAAATGGATTATGATGAAACTGTCTCACCAGCAGATGTGTACAGATCTACTTGGACCGAACTCGATGTTAATGCTCATGATGATCATGAAAACTGGAGCATTCATGTATAGTCTGTTTTCTAAATGTGATTTAGAAGAACAAACTTATATGAATCAGCCAGAGAGTTTTCAAGGTCAGTGAGAGCGAATAAAAGCATGCGAGGCATCAAGGAGCCGGAACATATGGGTTGACAAAGTGGTCAAAGAGTTTGACACTTTATCAAAAATGATTATGAACCGTCTAAATGACCAGTAAAACTTATTATGGATTATTCTCGTACGACGAACTGGATGAGATCCAGTCAAGAAATTAATTATGGATTCCAAGAGACCGAGTTAATTATTTGGATGAGATTCAAATATGTGGTCTAAGATAAACATCGAAACCCCTTAAGTCAACACATCAGACGTTTTAGCTGTACCACATAAAGTCTGGAAATACTTATGTGTAAATGCGGTATGGGCTATCAGGATAAATGGGACCGAGTGCAAGTGGGAGAAGTTGAGAGATGGGTATGCCCTCGAGGCAAATTCATCCCGTGTATCTATACAGACATCTTGTACAAAATAACAGTAAGTTGTTTGGTAAGTATTTATCTAAGTTAATAGAAATGTTGTATTCATTAGAAACTTAGGTAAAGTCATGAGACTTGTTGCAAGGTCAAACATGTATCGAGATGAGAATCTCTATCATAGAGAAGTGGTTGATCGTTAGTAGCATACGTCTAAAAAGGCTCATGGTCATAGATGTTTAGAGAAAATGATATCGAAATATTGGATAGACCATTGTGTCTTAATCTTCACCGTGTAGCGGTGACGATGATCTCATGATCATTTGACTTGGCAAAGTCGAAGACGAGACACATGTGCGCATTGGAGAATGAGTTCTCTGAACGACCCAACAAGAGTTATCATTGACAGATGGGTCAAGCTGTCGGGTCTCACACAGAGTGCGACCTTCGTCAAGTAATCAGTAGAAATTAGGGAGAATATGCATTTGATGCAAGGTATAGAAATTGCAAAGAGTTTGCAGTTAGCTCCTGCATTCAGGATAAATGATCCTGAGTGCAAGAGGGAGATGTTAGGGATGTAAGCCCTCAAATCATTTGTATTTGATGCAAATGATTTTATATAATAGATGTGGAGATTTTTGCATTTGATGCAAAGGGAATTTAATACGTCGTAAATTGTTTACGTGAGTATTTAATTTGATAAACACGTAAAAAAGGTTACCTGGATAATGTGATCATCCTGGTCTAAACTCATGTTCGAAGACGTCCAAAACGGAAGCCAAATGCACAAGATATTGCCAAAACCGTCAAAAATAGCCCTATTTGGGCATTGCGGGTCGGGCGCCCGCTAGGCGGGCACCCGACCCGCGCCAGCCTAAGCGGACGGGCGGGCACCCAAGCTCGTAAAGAAGGTGGGTGCCCCGGCCCGCCCGCTGTGCGGGCAGGCGCCCCTCTGTGTGGATGACTGTGCCTGCTTGTAGGCTGGCAAGCGTGGGCCCGCTCGCTGGGCCCCATATCTTAGGATTTCGAACCCTAAGCTGTTTTTTGTGGCGGCTGGATTGTATTTGCAAAATACAAGTTTTGGGCTGATCTTTGGACACAAGTCGCCGTTATTTCTTACGGGTTCATCTTTCAGCGCTCTTCGATTTGATATGTTGTTTCAAATGCGAAGCTCAACGATGTGTAAGTTAAAATTCATTGAAGTTTGGCCTTTCATTAAGGCAAACTAACTTGAATTTTTACTCCAAGTTTATTAGTCCCACGTCGGAAGTGGATTAAAGAGGAAGGGTCAGCCGCCTATATAAATATGGGCCTGCCTCCCTCCTCATAACTCGTCCCAAGATCTAGATCTGATCGGCTCCTAAAAGTTTGGAGCACGCTCGCATCTAAGATGAACATAAATATTCTCTTCTCCCTATATTTCTCCCTTGCTCCAGAAGGACTCTAGCAAAGCCACGAAGGGGCTCAGATTCGATACAGAGTCTTGGCAAAGGATCCCCTCAAGGTGAAACTTTCTTCAGCGCGTGGTTGGCTCAGCGACAAAGGGGTTGCTTGCCTCGGAACATAGTGCGACTCGTGAAGTGGTTTAGCTCGGGACGAGGAGCGGCTCGGGACGCGGTTCGGTACACTTTGCTGATGCAAGCAAAGTTTCAGGTACGTAGTTTAATTAAGCATTTCATTTATTATATTGCAGTAGCTTAGATCTATCTTGGGGTGGTCAGACCCACCTCAATATAGTAGAGATCCTAGCTAGGGTCTTGAAATCCTTAAGGCTTGCTCGTTAAATAGTATAACGTTTTCTCCTGCTTGCTTTTCTGTTTGCCTCTATCGTCCATCCGACATAGGATGGGGATAGAAATGTGCCTTAAGTTTCCCTTAAAACCCATTACAAAATGTGTTCATTATTTGTTTCCCTGAAAAATGTAGTCTGATGATGAAGCTGCCAAAGATATGTCATATGGAATCAAAGACTGGTTTCAAAGTTATTGGCTATATGCTGTTATTGGACCACATCGTCGCATGCAGTTCAACAGCTGCGCTTGGAAGTAGTTCAAATACGAGGGATGTTACCATATGACATCTCTGGTATTAAACTATTTTCAAGCTCAGCTGCATAACTGCATGCGGTGATGTGTTCCAATAACATTATATGTCCAATATGCGAAAAAGGAGAAGGAGCCTTAGTAGTTCAGCAACCACTGCACTACTAGCTTGCTCCTTCCCTTCCACCTCTAACGACTAGCTGTTTTCGACCTCCAACGATGACGACGACGATGACGACATATGATATATGATGATGATGTATCATATTTATGGTATATATGACATATATGTCGTATATCTGTCATATTTATGACATTTGATATGTGTGTGTAGGAGGGTGATTTAAGCTATATCATGTCAGATATATGACATATATGTCATATTCGGGACAAAGCTACGATGATGCTGAGGACATATGATATATGATGATGATATGTCATATTTATGACAGATATAACTTATATGTCGTATATATGTCATATTTATGACATATTGTGTGTGTGTGTGTGTGTATGGGGGGTGTGTGTAGAGGGTAGGGTGATTTAAGCTATATCATGTCATATATATGTCATATATGTCATATTTGGGACATAGATATGATGATGATGAAATCCGATATATGATGATGATATATCATATTTATGACATATATGACATATATGTCGTATATATGCCATATTTATAACATATGATATTTGTGTGTGTGTATGTGTGCGCTCGCATGTGTGTGGAGGAGGTGGGTGTAATATTTATGACATATGACATATTGTTGAGGGATGTATGCTCTCAATTCATTTGTATTTGATGCAAATGGATTTAATATTAAGATGTGGATTATTACATAGGATGCAATAGAAAATAATATATATATTTTAAAATGTTTACAAATATAATTTATAAATGCATAAAAAATGAAGAGGATTTTTCCACGAAAGATGGGGAGAAAACCGTGCTCAACTCCGAGTCCAAACGAGCACAATAATGTTGTTTAAAAGGGGGTTTAAACTTGTCATTATAAAAGCCAAAAAAATAAATGCCCAAAGTTTTTTTATAAAAAAGGGAGGCTGTAAAATTAGGCCCGGCCCAAATGGGCGGGCGTTTGTTGTCTCAGGCGCCTGCGTAGGCGCTGGCGCCTATATGGGTCATGCGCCCATGTGAGCACCAGCACCCACCAGGGGGCATGCTTTGCACGCGCCCGTAGGGCCTGTGTAGGGCATGCGCCCCTGACGGGCGCGTGACAATGCAGCGCCCAGTGGCGCATGCCTGGCACGCGCCCTTGTGGCTGGGCAGATTTTGGGGCCCACGCTGTGGGCCCTATACACATAGGGTTTCGAACCCTTGCTGATTTATTTTGACGGCGACTGTTTTTGTGAAAATGCAGTTTTGGGCTCATCTTTGGACGTATATTTGAGGGGTCAAACGAACTCGGAATTGAGCCCCGTTTGTTTCTATGTGATTACTGTTCATTGCTCTTCGATTTGATAGTTTGTATCACTTGCAAAGCTCAATGGTGAGGGAGGAAAAATTTGCTAAATATTGCCTTTGTGAAAGGTAAACTTTAGTTGACTTTTTCACTCGATATCTTTAGTCCTACATCGAATATGATGAGAAGGGGTCAGCCGCCTATATAAAT
Source organism: Scilla litardierei (assembly GCA_030789695.1). Lineage (NCBI taxonomy): Eukaryota > Viridiplantae > Streptophyta > Magnoliopsida > Asparagales > Asparagaceae > Scilla > Scilla litardierei. The sequence goes on from CM061137.1 coordinate 77,502,705, forward strand.
AGTGGCCAACACTCTCCCTTGAAAACTTGCACTAAGTCTCCAAATCCGAGAAGCTCCCAAAAGTTTGGAGCACGCTCGGATTAAGACTTAAATTAATTATTCCCGCTCTCCCTAAATTCTTCCTTGCTCTTAATCGGGCTTTGGCAAAGCTACGAAGGAGTTCGGATCTGATCTGAAGTCTTGACGGAGGATCCACTCAAGATGAAATCTTCTTCCGCCAGTGGTTGGCTCAGCGACAAGGGTGTTGCTTGCCTTGGGACGTGATGCAGTTCAGGAAGCAGCTTGTCTCGGTACGAGGTATGGCTCGGGACACGGTTCGGCTTGGGAGAAGCGGCGCGGGGGCCAAAGAAATGTTGCTAAAACAACGCTTCGTATTCTGCAGAAACGAAGTGATATATTTGTAGTTTAAATTAAACCCCGTTTATAATTGCAAATGTTAGATAGATTTATCCTTAGGGGTTGGCCGGACCCAATCCCGGATAGTGGAGATCTTGGCTAGGCTTAATTTTTTAGTCTGTTCTTAAAAATAGTTTTAAGATGATTTTTCGTTGTTTTATTTTATATCTTTGTCTGACCGGCGTTGATTTTATTGCCCTAAGGACCCCGAAAACCCTTCACATATGTCATATATCATGTCATACATGTGACATATGTGTCATATATGTCCTATATATGTCATATATAGAAAATTTATGACATATATCTCACATATGATACATAGGATTAAGTATCACTTAGGAAATACGAAATAGTATCAAGTATCACATAGGAAATGCGAAATATGATCAAGTATCACAAATTGAATCAAGTATATGGTACAAATTCACTATGACATGGTATGCATGATCAAGTATCATATAAGATCCAAATAAGATTTTATATTATTAATGCAAGCACGCATGCACCCACAGACCCCCCCCCCCCCCCAAAAAAAAAACTCCACATATCAGCTCTTCTGCCAGGGCAGAAGCAACAGCTGCGGCTGCTTCTGCTTCTGCCCAGAAGCAGCTGCTACGGCAAGTAGAAGCTGCTACATAAGCTGCTCCTTTTGTGTTTTTTGTTTTTTGGGGGAAAGTTGGTTTGTGTATTTGTGTGCTTGCGTTACGGTCAGGTTTGTTTTTTCAGCAGTTGTGCATGGTTTGTGCGAAACCTATAGGTAAGTATTTCTTTTAGTGCTATTAAATTCGTTGTTTTGACTTGTTTAATTTTTTATGTTTTAACATCTAACTTAATTAATATTATTTTTCTAGGGCCATGGTGGCGACGATGACTCTTTAGGCCTAGAGGATGACGGCGTGGAGATGGCAGTGAAGATTTATGAGTTTTTTCGTTTTTATTGACAATGCGGACAAGTTAGTTTCATTGTATGTTTTTAATATTTAATATGGCTTTTTGTTGTATACATTTTTGGATTTATTTTATTTGGCTTTAGTTTGACAATTTGGATTCAATGTGTTTATTGACAATATGAACAATTTGGATTTAGTGAATTTATTTATTGTATACAAGGATTTCTATGATTTATGTGAAATTATTTTATTGTTTATAGGAAGTTCTACGGTTTTATTTTTAAAAAAATTTATAAAACTATCAAACACAGACAAATCTGTGGCTGATAGTCATCGTCAGCCACAGAATAATCCATGGTCGATAAGTATCCGCTACGGAACATGTGCAAACAATTCTGTAGCTGAAACCCATGGGCCACAGACTATTCTGTGGTTGGCGATGACTATCGGCCACGGATTTGTCCGTGGCTGCTAGTTTTCGTCCATGAAATATGTGCACAAAATTTGTGGTCGATACCGTCTGCCACAGATACTGTGCACAAAGTCTGTGGCCGATACCTTCTGCCACGGATACTGTGCACAGTAGTCTGCGGCCGATCCTGTCTTCTGCCACAGATAAGTCCATGGCAACTACCCTACAACCATGGGTAAATGGGCATGGCTGATGGCTATAGGCAACAGTGACATCCATGGTTGAATGTTTGATAATTTTTTTTAAAATTAATTTCTCTGGTCGAAAGCTTTAGACCACGGACATATCCGTGGCTAACATCCTCATCGGCCAGAGATCTGCCTGTGGCCGATGTTTTTAATTTTATTCTAACTTTATTATCGGCCACGACTTTCTGTGACCATTGTTCCGTGGTTGAATATTGGCCACAGAAATTTCTGTGGCCGAAAGCCCCTTTAGCCACCACACTATCGGCCTTGGATCTCAGCCATGAAATTTTTTTTTGTCGCGGCTGAAGGCTTTCAGCCACGGATTAGGTGCCTTCAACCACTAATTTGTTTGTGGCTGAAGGTCGGATATGTAATATTGTATTCAAATTCTTGTTAGCCTTCTCAACATAGTTTTCCTGGTCATTTGCCTGACTGCTTCTTTAGTATCAATAAAGGCATTAACTAAACCTATCATCTAAAAGACCATGTAAGGCAAGCGGTTGTGCAAGTTGAAGGTAAGTTGATTTATATTTTTACAATATAAGTCCTGGCCACTATGATTATCTTATTATGTATATCGTTTGACTCAAATCTAAAACCAGATCACTGAAGTCTCAGAGGCTCACACTATCTTATTACTTTAAGGACATGAGGCAAGCAATGGATTTTAATGGCCTTATGGTTGAGATGAAGTGATATGCAAAGATGATCACAAACTAGCTTAAGAAGGATATTGATCTTAAGGGGAGACGGTTGTACCGGTCGCAAGCAGATTCTTTTTTAAGATGCATGACACCTGACAGAGAACTGCAGTTATTAAAGAGCTATATTATCATCGAATACGACTAAATACGACTAATCTACAGCTCTGGTTTAATTGTACCATTACACGTGACACAGATGGACATATTTAATTTTAATGAGAAGTTGTTGCCATAGAATGTTAAGAGAAAGTGGGTACATGGGTTATTTCTTTAGTGCTCATACTAAGAGGGGTCATCTTGCCTTCTCTTGGAATCTTGCATGCTGGACCCATTGGACTCCTTGGGGATTTGCTAACATATATGTCTCTTGGAAAGGTAGTTTTCATTTTCATAAGATCACCCAATGCCAGCTTTGATAAGGACCATCGTAATGAATCTAATGATCATAAGATTGCTCTTTTTTGCTCTATCGAGGACTATAATGGTAGTCATTAGATTGGTCTTGCTTACTTTAACAAGGGCTATTGTGGCAGTCTTACTCCTATCCTAGAACAGTTTGCTTTTAAACCTCCATGAATGATTAGTGATGGCTTGTTTCATATTTGCATGTTTTGGCATAATGTTGAGATTGCAGATGAGAGTGTTAATGCAGAGGGCTGTGTCCTTAGCGTCTTTTCGTGTCGCTTCAATATCAACGAGTCTACAAATCTACCTGAGTTTCATGATGCCTCTATTGTGATGACTTGTGAACATCCTTACAACATTGGTTAAAGTCATTTTTATCATATTGAGACGGATTTTTTTTCAGTTTCAGGCTTAATCATAGAAGAGGTTGCAGTTCAGCTTCATGCTCCACAATTAGAATCTAGGGGTTGGTTCCTATCTTCTTTTATATGGAAACTACCATCTCTTTCTACATCTTTAACTGTTCAACGGACTCTACTTTTGTGATGTAGTTGGGCTCTATTTGCATAGCTCACTTGGGGTTTCCATCTCCATGGTTATGTTGGTTAACCTCCACTCCTCGGGTAGAATCACTAGTTGCATCTTTTGGGATTCCCAAAGATTCTGTTACTTATTGCACCATGTTTTACACATGCATCGTATAGAAAGTAATTTTCAAGGAAAGATCTCAGTTAATAGAATTAACATATGCAATGGTTAAAGGAGGAGGAAAACGATCTGCAAGTTACCTCGTACAATGCCTCCACAAATGAACAAAACTGAAGGATTTTCTGGGTCCTAATGGCTAAAAAATTGACGTCCGGTTTAAGGTGGATGGACAAAGAAATCAAATCAAGCAGCGAAATAATAACTTAAAACAGTTTTAAGTCTAGCACTAAAGAAATAACACTAGCTAGAATCTATACTATCTCAGGGTTGGGTCCGACCAACCACTAAAGATAGATCTATCTAACAGCAATTATAAACACATGTAATTTAAACTACATGCATTTCACTTCGTTTCCGCAGAATACGAAGTGTCGTTATAAGCAACATTTCTTTATCTCCGAAGCGATGTCCAGCTGCTTCTCTGGAGCCGAACTGCGTCCCAAGCCGAACCGCATTCCAAGGCAAGCAACACCCTTGTCGCCGAGCCAACCACATATCAAAGAAAGTTTCACCTTGAGTGGATCTCTGTCAAGGCTTCGGATCCGATCTGAACTCCTTCGTAACTTTGCTAGAGCCCGATCAGGAGCAAGGAAAAATTAGGGAGAAGAGTGAATATTAAATTAAGCTTAGAGCCGAGCTTGCTCAAGTTTAATGGAGCTACTCAGATCTGGAGCTTGGTGCAGATTTCAAGAAGGGGGGTTTGCCCCTATTTATATATACGGCCGACCGCTCCTCTCTTCTCAATTTTGGATGTGAGACTAAAGATTTTGGAGAATTTACTTTGCACAAAACATGCATTTCACAAAGGCAATGTTTGGGCAATTAAATCTCTCCCACCATAGATCTCCAAGAGCGATGTCATACATTGTTGCGAATAGGGTTGAATGGTGAATGCATAAGAAAAAACCTCGCTCAATTCCGAGTCTGTTTGACCCTTCAAATGAACTCTCAAAGTTGGCCAAAAAACATGATATGCACACAACACCCGTCGTCAAAAAGAAGGGACTCAGGGTTCTGAACCCTTTATTTGTGGGGCCATGGGCCCCACCTGCTAGTGCAGGCACGCATGCGTGCGGGCTGAGAGCCCGCTAGCGGGCGCTCGACCTGCAATGCCCAAAATGGGCTATATGCAATGTTTTGGCTCTATTTTTCACGTTTGGAGTCTGTTTTGGACGTCGTTTGTATCTAGGTTTATACCGAAAAGTTTCTGTCATCCAGGTACACATCTCATGTGTCCATTCTATATAAAAATATGCTCGTAAACATTTTACGACATATGCAAAACCTTTTGCATCATATGCAATTTATCCTAAATATTCTAAAGATTATATCGCAAACTATTTGCGACACAATAAATTCCCATATATCCTATGTATAATCTCCCTAATTTCTACATATTACTTGACGAATGTCTTACTCTGTGTGTGACTCTACAGCATGACCCTACTACAGGCGAGGCTCGAAACCCCATACGGTAGTGACCACGAGCAGCAGGTGCGGTCCCTATTTCAGTATCATAATTATGTGGTTAACTCATCGACATGAGTATTGTCAGGACCACCCTGACTGTGTCCATGATGTATACCGCAGTTTTAGTCCCTTTGTCAAAACTATGCCACTTAGTCAAGCCTATAGTATGGTCAACTGTCTACCCTAATAGCTCGAAGATGGTTATTCTCCATCGATCTTTAGTCAAACAATGTTAGACTTCTTCCAACTTACTCTGGCCAGAGTTTTTACTAAAGATCAAACTAACACGTGCGACACTAACTCCCCTTAAACGGGAAAGGCAAATCCTCGCATGGTCATTACTCTCCTCATACACTTCAAGTGTCACACAACCAAAGACATTTCAACAGGGCTTGCCCCAGACTAGATCGAAGATCTAAGCGACACGGTTCACGTACAGGTTCGTACATTGGCATCAAGTTTAAGGACCAACTTTTCTATCATCATCGAGAGTTATTACTGACAACTTAGTCAATATTAACCATATGATAACTCTCGTTGGGTCGTTCAGTGAACTCATTCTCTAATGAGCATCTGTGTCTCGTCTTTGACGTCGCCAAGTCAAACAATCATGAGATCATCGTCACCACTCCATGGTGAAGACAAAGACACAATGTTCTATTCGATGTATCGATATCATTTTCTCGAAACATCTATGACCATGAACAGTTTTAGACCTATGCTACATTTGGTCAAACACTTCTCCAAGATCGAGATCTCCATCTTGATACATGTTTGACCTCATATTAAGTCTCAGGACTTTACCAAAGTTCTAATGAAGAATACATTATAATTAATTTAGGAAAATTCTTAGCAAACAACTCATTGTTATTACGAACATGATGTTTGTATAGATACACATGGATAAATTGCCTCGAGGGCATACCCAGCTCCCAACATTTCCCACTTGCACTCAGACCCATTTATCTCGGTATCTCATACCGCATGTACACATAAATCTCTCTAGACTTCACGTGGTAGAGCCTTCGTGAGTGAATCTGCTAAACCGTCTTCTGTATAGACTTAAGGGATTCTATGTTTCTACTAGATCATAGATTTGAATCTCATCCAAATTGTTTATCTGGTCCCTTGAAATCCATAAAATTTGTCTTGCCTGGATCTCATCCAGTTATCGTCATCCAAAATATCACTGATCATCTGCATAGTTCATAATCATTTCCGATAAAGTGTCAAATTCTTTGACCACTTTGTCAAAAAATATGTTTTGGCTCCTTGATGCATTGCATGCCTTTTTATTCGCTCCTACTGACCTTGAAAACTGTATAACTTTGTTCTTCTAAATCATATTTAGAAAACATACATATTCGGGTATTCATGATCATCATGAGCATTGACATCGAGTCTGATCCGAATAGATCTATACACAACTTCTGGTAGTTTCATCACAATCCGTTTATATGAGTTCTGATGACAACCGTTCTAACTAGCATAACTTCTACTTCACTATTTTCCATCTGCACCAATCTTCTATCTTGAAAATTCACTTGCAGCCAAAGTGAACACTTTCTTTTTGCACATCTTCTAAGGTACATACCTTATTTACATGTAAAGACCTTTTTCGAATTGCATCAATCCATTTCTAAGAGTCGTCACTCTGAATGGCATCTTAAAAGTTCACCAGGCCATCATCAACTATGATGTTTTACTCGACTTCTTTGTCTCACGAGGCTCGAGTAACCATATGACTTCCTAACGATTAATTTGAGGAATATCATATTTACAAGGTCCTAACATGACCTTATCAAGAACATAGGCATTATTATCTGGGGCTTATCCCAGAAGGAGGATTGTAACTCAGAGTCACTTGCTATGTATCACGCAATGTATAACAGAGTGCGATTCATTCTCTTCAACACACCGGTGTGTTAAGAGAATTGCATAGCAAAGTATTCGCTTCTTCGATCCGATCAAAGTGATTCAAATACGTCTTTCAATGTGTTCTCTATTTCATACTTGTGTTTCATCAAGAACACGTGTCATAATAAAATAAGAACACCATATCCTGGCTAATTTAGACTTATGGATACATCTGTATATACGAGAGCATGAGTTCTCCAACTCATTCTCCCACTATCTTACAGAAGGAGTTTTTGACCATCATACATTTAATACGACTCTTATACGAGAGGTCAAGAGACCACTCTTTAGGTAACTTGTCAATTCTGTTTTCTTCGGTATGCCCTGGTCAATATTTTCCATGAATATACTTTGCTACTAACTTGCACATTCAAGTATCAACTCTTAATACAATGTTGTTATACAAAATACACACACTTAAACATTTCTTCAGAAGTAAAGTGACGACATTCACCAAGTGTGATATACGACCCATATTGTAAGGACCCTGGCTATGAGGAAAACACTAGAATGGGGGTTGAATAGTGTTTATAAAATTTAAATGATAGTTATACCAATTTAAATCCCTAACCAACAATAAATGCGGAATTATAAATTAACCGAAAATAAAACAAGCTAACAAGGAGATGTTTCACGGGTTCGGATTATCCAAGTCCAATCCCGACTTGTTCCATGTAATCCTACGTCCCTTCCACCCGGATACCTTCGAATACTTAAGTTAGAACCCTAACTTGAGGTTTCCTTTATAGCAACCCTACAAGTGTAATCGAACAACAATAGATGTCCTTGACTCCCACAACTTGGGACAAGCAAACCCACTCTCATAAACCGAGAGTGAAATCGAAATACGGAAAATGAAATTTGAAATGTAAACACTTACAAACATATATGCCTTGAAGTAGAACTAGAAGGGGCAAGTGTGTGTGTGTGTGTGTGTGTTGATATCTCTTCCAAGACGAGAGAAAGCCCTTGCACTTGTCTTCACCAAAGCTTGAAGCTCAGATTTGGTTTAAGTGGAAAGACAAGATTGAAGTTGAAATTTCTAGGGATTGAGAGTTGAAGAAGAGAGAACCTGAGAGATTGAGCTTAGAAATAAATGCAAGATTTGTTTAAGAGTAACAAGAGGCCTCCAATGGAATAGCAGGAGACACTTTTATATGTTCTCTAAACCCCTCAAGTAAAATACCCAAACTCCCTTTGAAATCTGTCTGGAAAAAGCCAACGGATAGAAAATATGCGCTAAACGGTCGACTGGTGAAGAACTCACAGTCGCCTGTTGCACTGTGTCAGAGGGTATGTGAGAATTCAAACGGTAACTTACCACGTAGGACAGTCGACTGATGAAGGTCGGATAGGCGACTGTAAACCAACAGGCGACTGAGAAACCTTCTACAGGCGACTGAATTCCTAAGTGCGTAAGTGGTGAAAACTCAAGAAGTTTTAGGAAGACATGACAAGCGACTGTAGAAGCATATATAGGCGACTGTGCAATGGGCAGGCGCATGTAAATCCTTCTTACGTCTCCTGCAAGTGCAAGTGCAAGTGCGAAGGTTGTCAAAATTTGGGAAGTTTGACAAGCTGGGACATGCGACTGTAGAAGCATATACAGGCGACTGTGCCATGGACAGGCGCCTGTAAATCCTTTTTACATCGCATGTAGACGCAAGTGAAAAAGTTGCAAAATTTAGGAATTCTAGGCAAGGAGAGACATGCGACTGACTAACAAGTCACATGTGCCTGTAACTAGACAGGCGCCTGTACATTGTACATCGGTCGCCTGATGAGGGTTATAACAGAAAGCCCAAAAGAACAAGTGAAAAAGTATGTGCATAACAGACGACTAGAGAATCTCATATGCCTGTACGAAGACAGGCGCCTGTAAATCGTTCAGCATTCCCCTGTTAAAACTCCAAAATGCACAGGCTTGAGAATTAAGAATTAGAGGCCTAGGAAATGAGTTCTAATGCTTTCTTAGGATAGAATGGAAGATGTGTGTGTGCTCCAACATAATTCTACTTCCAAGCTGCATACTAATAAGAAAGAAAAAGAGAATAAAAAGATTACATTTGTTTTTGCCTCTCTTCTTTCTATTGAATGATCTTGAAATCTTCTTGAAGCTTCAATCTTCATCTTCGATCATCCAATCGACTTTACAAGCTTTGATTGATCCTTGAGTGTCATCCATTGCTACATGATCTTCATGAAAGGCTTAGGCGAGGGATTAACTGCATGTAGGGGATTAGTCACAAGTATTTATGTTTGGTTATCATTAAAACCAAGTAGGAAGAAGTCCAATACTCAACATTCTCCCCCTTTTAGTGATGACAAACAAACATAAACAAAAAGATAAATAATTGTGCTTTAAGATACTTACCCCTACATAGATGCCAATCAAGTTAGTCAATTTGAATATATGCCAAGGTTGTAAAAAACGCTAGGCGCTAGGCGTTCGGATTGCTAGCGCCTAGCGCCCAGAGCATTAATCGGGGATTAATCGGCCTATGCAGATTTGCAGTTTTTAATTATTTTATTTGTTTTAATATAATATATTTATGTTTATATATAAATATAAACATATATTATTTAAAATACATCAAATATTTAATACATACTAAATCAAATCCAGTTTACCTACTTTAGAGTATTTGTGTGCAACAAAATAAAATTTAAAAGATACTCTTGTGCAATTAAGCCATTTACCAAAAATGCCCAGACACCGCCCAGGAACCGCCCATGAACCGCCCAAAGCGCCCATACACCGCCCAGAACGCTTAGGCGGCCGATTAATCCCAAAAACGCCCAGATTGACCGCCCAGGCCATACTCGGGGCGTTTACTGGCCGTCTAGCGCCTAGGCGCCGCCTAGGCGGTCGCCCAGGCCGATTTTTAGAACACTGATATATGCATCGAATGTTCAATTAAAGCAATATGTAAGATATGCATGAATGAAATGATTTCAAGATTTGAAATTTAGGATTTTAGAATCCAAATTCATTATATCTTACTCCCCCTGAATCTAAGGCAACTTCAATCTTAGATTCAAGTTTAGATTATACTTAGCACAAAATTATGATTTTTTTTCTCTCCCCTATGACATTATCAAAAAAGAGGGAGTAGAGAAACAACAACAATAGTGCTAAATAAAACTAAAACACTCATGGGAGTCTAAAGAATGTGATATATATTTAATGTGATACAAAAAGAAAATCAAGAAAACATGAAGGTGCATCACACTAATACATATAAAAAACTCATCTAAAATGAAATTCTAGTTGACTAAAGGAATGAGAGTCCAATATCAACATTAATCATGCAAAATGTCTCACCACACATCACACACACACACACACACACACACACACACACACACACACACACACACACACACACACATATGGATTTAATGCAGAAAAGGTGGCACCTAATCTAATAGATCAGGTGCCAAGACACAAAAAATGTGAAAAGTACAAGTCCCACATGGGCTTGTACTCGTTGGTGCCCACCTTTTTTTGTCTTGCACCTGATCTAGTAGATCAGGTGCCACCTGATCTATATGAATCCATATATATCTATTATACATTTGACAGTGTTTTTTGAATCATAGGGGCTGACTAGGACAAGATAAAAGACGGTTGAGATTTGATCTTGGCAAATCAACGGTTGATATGGGTTGATGTAATTTAGATGGGTTCAGCTCAAAAAACCCCACAACATGCTTGGGTTTCTTTGGGTTGTGGGGTCAGCTGGCAACAGAGAGGGTTAATATTTGGGTAAGCCTGTTTCTCGATCTCCTAGTTGGCAATAGAGAGGGTCAAGAAACACCTCGACTCCTCCCCAAATCTCCTCGACTCCTCCCCATGCCTCCTCGCATTCTATCTCAAATCTGCTGGGTTCCGCTTCAGCCTTGATGGGTTCCGCTTCAGCCTCTTCTCCTCCAGCCTCCTCCAGCCTCGCAAACTTCCTCGCAGCACCTCTTGGATCTTCCTCGCAGCGCCTCTTGGATCTTCCTCGCAGGTAACCTTTGATCTTAGATCTTCCTTGTAGCTATTTAAATTGTTCTCCTAGCATTCATATTTGATTTTCCTCGCAGCTAATTCATATTTGCATCCTGATTTGCTGTTAATTTTCCTCTCAGGTAACTCATGGTTTTTTAATCCTGTTAATTTCATCTAATTAGATGGGTTCAACTTTTTAATCCTGTTAATTTGATCCTGATTTGAATGGAAGCAATTTTAATAAGAAACATAGGAATAGAAAAAATTTGGATTGAAGCATTAAAACTGTCATGGCCATCCATAATTGTTGGTATCCATGTTTTTTAAAAAAAGAATTCAAATTGCTTCATTTTGAATAATTGTTGGTATTCATGTTTGTATCAGCAGTAATGAACAAAAATAACTGTCGGTATTCATGTTTGTATCCATAATTGTTGGTATCCATGTTTGTATCATTTTGAATAATTGTTGAGGAAAGAACACAGGATAACTGCAGTTATCCTATACTTCTATCAGCAGAGTTGGCCTATGCTTTGAAGATAACTTCTTGAAGGCAATTTGTCCTGCAAGCAATTTGAAAACTCCAACTCTGCGGAGTTGGCCTTCAGAGTTGGCCTCCAATCGACAGGTATTCAAATTGCTTCATTTTGAATTTTTGCAAGCATAGGATAACTGCTGATAGAAACATGAATACCTGCGGGCAATTTGAAGATACCTGCTTGAAGGCAATTTGGCCTTCATTTTGAATTTTTACAAGATTAAATGAAGCAATTTGAATGAATGACTACATGTATGGCATCCATAATTGTTGGTATTCATGTTTTTTTGGTCCTGCTGATTACAGAATGACTGCATGGTTTTAACTTACAGAATGACTGTATGGTATTCATGGAGTTTTTTGAGGTATTTCTATTACTACATTTTGGATTTTTACCATTTGGTTGATTTAGGACAATTTGACTTTTATAGGACATTATGATCTTACCTTATGCCTCCTTTCTATGTATTTTCAAAAATTTGGTGACATACGGACACTTAATACATCATGTAGGAACATGGATTTATAATGGTATCGTACTATGATATCAGGGCTGCACATAATGCAATAAGAGTGCTTCAAACCAAGTCAACAACGGGTCGGAAGCTTAATATACAGTTTTTTCTTTCAAAGGTATATCTTCCAACACATTCTTCTTTCTGGTCTTTGTATGAATAAAACAGTACGAACAGTCTTTTTAAAATCTTATTTCTTTCTTTTACCGCTAAAATCTAGAAGTCCCATATTCAATAACCCCCAATTTTGCATATCGGTCAATTTTCATTAGTATATATTCATTAATTTAACATTCTTGACATGCTTATGTTACATGAGGAGTTATCATTTTATTTTCTCTGTAGATTTACTGGTTAATCTTATATCATTGATCATGACGTGGTCTCTTTAGGAGGACACCATTACTGGATCTGAATGGGCTGTTGTCAGTTGGTATTATTTCCCAAGCGATCTCCCTGTTGATGCTAGCAATCCATCTACTCTGGACAACAATGATGCAATCAATTGATTAAGTTGGTTGATAGTTGTTGCAGCTTAGTATTATTTATTATTTATATGGATTTGTTTGACATCCACATGCTACCGAGTCTCCAGCACAGAAATCAAAATGCAAATTAAAGCACAACATCAATGGAAGAAACTGATATGGATGTATAAAAATGGTACATATATGTTTAATGCTAGATTGTATTAACATGGGCAGATGTATATTACAAAATCTCTTTAATAGCTATAATAGGTCACTTCCAAAAATTACAGTAAAATTAAACAATATGATCAAGGATCATTCTTGGGACATGAATTTTATTGCTTTAAATTGTTAATACATTTAGGGTCATGTTAAGACTAACACTAACCAACACAAATAGAATATTTCATTTTTCCACAAAATTTCTTGCATAAAAATTCATAGGCTTCTCCTGACAGGTTGATATAAGCACAATGCTGGAAGAAGCTGTTTAATATGTGAAGTTCTTGCATCTGCAAATCAATGTACAACATTACAAGATCCTTCACATGCACATGTTAGTTAATCAGCTCAACTACAGCAAAGAAATAGCTAATTTAATAAGTTTCAAAAAGTCTAGATTCAGTGACTCATACTCCAACATACAAGACTTCGTTGTTGTATTCTCTCAGGCATTGGACAATATCTTTATGAACATTGGGTTACTTCAAAGCTTCAGTTTGATGAGTACATAATATTCTGATTAGTTTGATAGTTTAATACCAAGCCACCTTTGAAGAACATTGACTTAAAGCATTGAAGCAAATTATGCACCTCTGTCCTGATCTATATCTAGCTAAGGAAACCTAATCGTGCTTTAAAATGTGTGCAGCTGTTGAGTTCAGATAACTTGTGGATGTATGCACCGCTGGCTTATAATGGGATGGATATTGGCATGGATCTCAAGATTTCGATGTTACTTTCGTCACCATTCAGATGATTTTTGGTGGAAACACGATGGCTGTCGAAACGGATGTTGCTTCTGTCGCCGATGTCGCCATTTCTGAAGCCATCATCAACCAGTAGATGTAATCATCTTCAGTTTCATTTTAAGCTTTAAATTAATTTTTAAATAAAATACTCACTTTCATCCAAGAGAGGTAGGCATGACTTTTTGTAGGAGGATATATACCCATAAGGCGATTTATCCTAAGTGTACGTCTTGTTAATAGAATATAAATGGTGTCCATTACCTAAGTAAGAATTCGGTTGAATAATATACTTAGATAATGTCCATAGACTTGTAGTTAGGTCCTTACTATCCAGATAAGATCTCGATTATGAGTAGTAAGCGACCGTATAGAAACTTAAGTCTTAAATGTTTCGTGGTCATAAATGAGTCGAGAACTGGATATCGGCACATCGGACAGACCACTGTGTCTTTGTCTTACCTTAGGGTAATGATGATCTCATAGTCATTTGACTTGGTGAAGTCGGAGACGATACACATGTGCTCATTGGAGAATGAGTTCACTGAACGACTAACTTAGAGTTATTAAATGGTTAACTTTAACTAAACTGTCTATAATAACTCTAGGGTGATGATAGGTAAGCCGGTCCTTAAGACCTGAAGTCATTTGTACAAATCTATGAGTAGACGGTGTCGCTTAGACCTATGATCTAGCTTCGAGGCTAGGCCTGCTAAAAGATCCTAGGTTGGGTTACACCTGAAGCTCTCGAGGCGAGTAGATGACTAAGATGGGATTCGTCTCTTTCGTTAAAGGGAAGTTAGTGTCACGGGCTCAGTACGGTCTCTATGTTAATCCTCGGCCGGGGTACGTTGTAAGATGTACAACATGAATACATCAAAGACCGTCGTATACTGCCCAATGTTAGCTAATGGGGTTAACAGTGAACCATACCCTAGGTCAACAGAGACACAGTCTTGACGAAGGGACTATAGCTAACAGTATTCATCACTGACACAGCCAAAGTAAACCCAACGATACTTTTGTCAATGGGTCGATCACGTTATGATGATTCTGAAATAGGGACGACAACCACTGCTCATGGTGACCGTCGTCTAGGGGTTTCGAGCCCCAACCTGTAGTAAGGTCAGGCTGTAGGGTCTCACACCGAGTAGCGTTCATGTCTTAGTAATAGGAAGATTAACAAGAGAGATGCATTCGATGAAATGGAATAGTTAATGTTCACAATCCAGTTGTGAGGCTAAGTCGTAGATGCAATAGGGACATTGTTGCATTTGATGCAAATAAAGATTAAACGTGTCGTAAATTGGTTACGACACTATTTGTAGGAACAAAAGCATTGGAAAGGGTTACCTGGTTAACGGGATCGTCCCGGTCTAAACACAGGTTCAAACCGCGTCCAAATTAGAGCTCAAACGAGCCCAGAAACGCAAAAAGAGTCAAAGGCAAAGTGGGTTAGACCCACTTGGTATAACGGGTCCATCCGCAAGGGGCTAAGGGGCACAGCCCGCTGGAAATAGCAGGCGCGCGCCCGTTGCTCAGCGGCTGCGGCCCGCTAGTCGCAGCGGGCGCGGCCCGCTGAAGCGGGCCATCAGCGGGCGTGCGCCCGCTGCTCAACGGGATCAGCCCGCTGGCAACAGCGGGCGTGCCCGATGTCCAGCAGGCCGGCCGCCCGCCCTACTTGACTTGGGCGGGCGCGCACGCTAAGCCTAGCGGGCGCGCCCGCAACTTAAACTAATAGGATTTTTTGAAACCCCTTTTGATGGCTACGAAAATTGATTTTTTGCCCATGTTTGGTAAATTGTTTGAGGGGTCAAACGAATTCGAAATTCATCGTCGTTCGTTCCTACACGTTCACCATTCGAAGCCCTTCGAATTGATAGCTTGTTTGTTGTCTGAAGTTTAATGGATAAAGAAAATTAATTCGTTGAAGTTGGATTTTATGAAAGGCTTACTAAAACTTCAATTAAGCTAAATTAGCTTAATTAATTTCCCTTCAATTAGTCTTTTGTCCCAGGTCGCAACGAAAGGAGATGTACCGACTCCCTATATAAATAGGGGTGCACTCTCTTCGTTGAAAAATGAATCAAGTCCTCGATCGAGTAGCTCCAGATTTTAGAGCAAGCTCGATCTACGACTAAATTATTCTCTCACTCTCTTCTTCCTATTCTCCCGACTAGTCCTAGCAAGACTACGAAGGGGGGTTGGATTCGGATCCGGAAATCTAAGACGCGGGTCTACTCAAGTGAAATCTTCTACTGCGTGTGATCGACTTGGAGGCGGGAGTCGGCTCGGGCAGATCGGTTCGAATGTGCGAGGCGGCTCGGGTGGATCGAGTTAAGGCGGTTCGGCTACGAGGAGCGTCAGAAGATGGTGCGGTACATCTTGCCCGCCCCAGGGTCGAGATTTCGGGTATGTTCTCTAAGTAATTTTAGTGTAGTTTAATTTCGTCGTAGTAGAATAGATCCCTCTTGGTGTGGTCAAATCCACCCCAAGTTGGCATAGATCGGGCTAGGTTCTGGCTCTCTCAGGGCCTAGCTAAATTGTTTAGCTAGATAGTTTTAATTTTCCGCTGCGCTTTAAGCCTCTGTGGTCCGTCCGACTTAGGACGAATACAGATCTGGGCTCTGAGGGTCTACCAAAACCCCCACAGTGGTATCAAAGCCTCGCTATGCTTCTGGATCTATTTTAGCAATGATTTTACATTTTTAAAAATTGCTTGTTTTGAACATACCGACATTTTAACTTTATGTTAAAATCAGTTTAATATTTTTTATGTGTTTTAAAAATAATTTTGTAACAGTAAAAAAAATTTGGGGGACGTTTTTAAATTTTATGCGAAAAATTTAATAGGTCTTCCATGTTTAAATGCCTTATAAAATTTTATTCTATGAGATAAAATAATTTTAGCAAGCATTTAAAAGTTTTTAAAGTTTATGTAACATTAAAGAAAAATTTTATTTCATGAGATGATATTGAATATTTATTTCTTTTGGTTACATAAAGGTTGAAAGTTTTTAAACTTTATCCGAAAGTTTTTAAAATTAATTTCAAATGATTTTAAAAATATTTTAAAATTTTTTTAATGTATATGTAACATAAAGAAAAATTTTATTCTCATGAGATGTAACGAAAAATTTATTTCTTTTAATTACATATAGGTTTCAAGATTATTTTATGCGATATTTTAATCTTAGAAATGTTTCGTTAAATTTTAAAGCTTATGTTTGAATTTAAAAATTATTTGATAATTTTATGAAACCTAATTTTATGTGATAAAAGTGCCTCAAGCTTTAAAATTTTAGATCTTTAAATTTAAATGTTAAATTTTAGATTTGCAAGTTGTTTAATTATGTTATAGATAATTTTAACTTGCATGCTTTCATTGTATGTCACTTTAATGAACCTTTAATTTATGCAATTAAATTCGTTGGTTTATGTTTTAATGGACATGATGAATAAAGTATTCATGAACCCTTTTAGGTTAGCCATTAACTGATTAAAACTTTATAAGATAAAATTTTAAATGACTAGTGACATGCCACGTTTTAATAAACAAAAATAACATCGAAACCTAATACCAGATTAGGGTAGTCCCTTTGATTGACAATCATTATCATAAATTGTTTAATGATGATTATCATTAAATGACTAAAATGTTGTAGTTGTTTTATTAAAATCCTAATTAGATTGGGGTAGCACAATGAACATAAGAACCTTATAGTTGATAAGGATCTAATAAAAATTGTTCAACAAATCCATAAAAATTTCGAATTTTAGGATCCACTAGTTGATAAGGATTAACTAGTATTAAATAAAAGCCATTTAGTTGGTGGATGAACATAGAATTGATGAACCTCCTTTAATGGATCATGATGTCGGTTAATGTGCTTGGCTAAGTTTGCTGGACCACCCTAGCTAGTCTAGGGGCCAAGTAGTCCTGGCTTAGTGACGTCCCCCCCCCCCCCCCCCCCCGCCCCCGCGCCGCTTATGAGTGTTTGATGTGTGCAATAATATGACTGGGGGCGTGAGATTTAAATATTTGTAACTGCAAGCGTACGGTGTTGTAGTGTGGCTTGGGGGTCGAACTCAGGGAGGCGTGGATGTGCTTGTGTCAAGAAGGGTCAAATTCACCCCATGGGCGAGCTAGCCCGAATCGGATAATGGATTTGTCACCGTAAAATACAAGGGATAAACAGTATAAAGGGAAAACCCGGGACTCTGGTTTCCACCCTATCGTGCGATTCTCGTCGATACGGCCTACGGGTATGATAACGATCGGAGTTAAGGTCTAATGGTGAGACGTTGCCTCTGAAAGTGGTACCAGCGTCCCATGGGCCCAATATTCCGGTCGGTGCCCAGGATGATATGCCGGACTTCCCGGGTTCGGTCAGTGGGCACTCCCGTGTCCATTAAAACTGACCGACTCCGGGAGCACTAAGTTCGCAACGATAACTCCCAACGTCTCATCCTGCCGCTCCCGCGCGCTAGGATTCAATGTCTACGCTAAGGGCGTAAGCTATGGCTAGGGAGTCAATCACCAAGTTTATTCCCACTTGGCCCAACGGTCAAAGGCGGTCTTTTTCTCGCCGATGACAATAAAACACCCCGCGTAACCGGTAGATTCCTAATCCCTATCGATTTCCTAGTCCTATGGACGCATCGGAAAGAACCCACGAATGGGTTTCCACCAAAATCCCAGATTTGGGAATTACTCACACATATTTAGTAAAAAGCGATCTAAATAGAAATCGACCGTAAAAATCATGATCAGGAGATTGAAATGCAGTAAGAGCAATGCTAATAACACTATATTAAAGTTTGACAAAGATCGGAAAACTTACAAATATCTGAAAAATTACAGCGGTCAAGAAAGAGGAAAAACAGTAAAAAATAACAACTCTCGTTTCTGGAAAACCTAGGGGTTCTATGCTTCGTTTCTTCGGCAGCGCAAAATAGGATCCCACCCGGTCACCACGGCACGGTCGGTTGAGTCATGAGCTGATCGGTTGGATCTTCATGCCGTCGAGTGAACCGATCGGTTGATCTCCCCGTGTCGTGGCTTGGGAGAATCGGCTACAGGTGAACCGATCGGGTGAAGGTCACCCGATCGGTTGGCATTCAGCGTCAGATTTCCAGAGAGTTGGGGCTTTTGAACCGGTCACTGAACCGACCGGGTGACTTCTTGGCCGCTCCAACTTGTGTCCGGATGGTGCACGCGTGCATCACCCGATCGGTTGGAAATGACCAACCGGTCGGGTGAGGGGCTAAAAGATGAGATCTTCGTCGTTTGACCCCCTGGATCACGCGTGACTCCTCCCGTTGCTCCGGGGACTCTTGATATCATCGTTATGTCCCCTACGTCGGTAAATTCCTGCAAAACACAAAAAACAAGAAAAAGTGAAAGAAAACAAGAAAACACGAGAAAACGAATACAAGACGGCAGAAAATACGGAAAAACACGGAAGAAAACGTGCGCAAATATATGAAATATAAACGCACGTCACTTAGTCAATTCCCTGGCCGTGCCCGCTGGACCGCAAGGAGTCGAATCATGACTGTGTAAGTCCATTAACTATACATAAGTCAAATACGATAATAATGTTGTTCAAAATAAATCGTAGCCCTCCTTGTTTTAGGAGTTGGCAACTGTAAGACCCGTGTTACGGTTGTTGAGCTACACTCAAGCTGTAACAAGGCAACCTTATAGAAACTTATTTCTTGATAACATCTTGACTTGACCCAAACCGTCGTGTCGTGCATACACCAAGCGCCGGTGTAAGTCTAACCAAAGATGTAGTCTATGACCAGACCCAAACCGACGTGCCGTGCATACACCAAGAGCCAGGGCAAGTCAGGCTAGACACGAAAACAAGGGTCCGACTATGCTAGCCATTGTGATTTGGATGAGCACACTCATGATCACAAATGACTAGGGGTAAAAATCAATATGGAATCATATTTAATTTGATTGACGATGAGTTCCTCTACCGACTGCAGAGTCGGACAACTTGTTGAGACACACTCAAGGTTGTCAGACTCAGGGTAGTCGGATCCCACTCTCACAAATGTTATTATATAATAAACTATTTATTATTATGTCTTTAATAAATTTAGTGGGAGAAAATAGTTTTATTAAGAACCATTGAAACTATACAACGAACATATACTGACTAAAGTATCGACTAAATTGCAGAATGGATTCAAGTCTTAAGTATATGATAGAGAAGAATGTGCTCGATGGAACAAACTATAATGATTGGTTTAGAAACATTAAGTTAGTCCTTTCTCTAGACGGGATTAGATACTTACTGTTCGAGGATGCTCCGGAGAAGCCGGACGAAGATGCGACTCCCGAGGAAAAGGAAGCCTACAAGCTGTATAAGAGGGATGTAGAGAAGGCCAGGTGCCTTACTCTGGCTTCTATGACCAACGATCTGCAACGAAAGCATGAATATATGGATGTTCAGAGCATGCTTCTGAATGCAGAGGAGTTGTATGGCAAGCGGTCTAGAGCTGCCAAATTTGAAGCCACGAGCAACCTCTGGGGCACAAAGATGGAGACAGGGCACATACAAGATCATTCATTAAGATGATCGGGTACGTGGAAGACGCCACCCAGTTGGGTTTTGTCCTAGACAATGAGATGTCTGTGGACATCATCCTTAGGTCTTTAACCCCAGCCTTCAAGCCTTTCATTACTGGTTTCATTATGAACAGTATTGAAACGGATCTTCCTGGTCTCCTCAACATGCTTAGGCAGTTTGAGGAAATTGAGAAGAAACCAACTGCATTGGTTGTTGGCTCTGCTTCTTCAGACCAGCCGAAAGGCAAGGGTAAGAAGAGGCAGGTCCCACAACCTACCAAGGTGAAGAAGGAGAAGAAAAAGACGAAAGGGACCCCGTCAAAATCTGAGTGCTTCCACTGCCATAAGATGGGCCATTGGAAGAGGAACTGCAAGGTTTACCTTGCAGAAAAGAAGAAGGGGCATACTGATGCATCTACCTCAGGTATAACAAATTAAATTTAATAAAGCATAATTATTTCCAAAAATGTTTTATCACATAGTATGAGAGACTAAGACATCTGTGTAATGTATACATGTGGCTGATATGTAGCAGAGGTTGGAAGAAGTTTCGAGGACGGTCGGCATCTGAGCAATCGTTGCTGCTAGGGCCATGCGAGGACTTCAAGAGACATGAAGAAGGAGCTGATACTTATTTCATTTTATGAATAAAATGTATCGTTCCTTAAAGTTAAAACAATGATTGAGTGTTTAACACTCAAAGTTTATTTTATAAACAAATTATGATTCATTTTTATGAATCCGTTGTTTGAATAAATGTCTCGCAAAATGTGCTTTCTTTTGAAATTGAGATTTGTTGAGAATGGCTTAAATTTCTGTGAATGTGGCTATCTGAGTGTGTTGCATAAATTCTCGAACCATGATGCAGAGCTTCAGAAAATTGTGATTGTGTGGAGCTGACTTAATGTTATAGTCAGTCGATAGTTAAGTATAAGTTCCAAGAGCGTATAAATTGTGTGTGATCACAATTACACGCATATTAAGATTAATTCTTAATAAACTACATTTGATTCTTAAGGAGTTAATGTTAAATGTAGATAAGGGAAAAGTACAGTGTAGGATATTTGACTGAGTAAGTCAATGTCAAGATTCCTTAAACCGATCTTGATATGACTCATTCGTCAAACCCAACCTAACACTAGTACGTTCCATCTAAGCACATATCAATTGGTTATGCTCATCATATATATAGTCTAAATATGATTTAGATCTATAATTGAAGTACTTAACCAGCTAATTCTTAAAGTCAGTGGGAGCTAGCTCATATACTTAGTTCCGGTTTCTCGTACTAAGTAAAAAGGTTTCCAACTTATTTAAATCATCTATATAAAACATTGAATCAAAATAGTTTTAATTTAATCGTATATATAGAGACTTAGGGTGTCAAGTATGTACTTGACATATTGACACAGAATAATTGTAATGAGCTGAGACTGATTTATAGAAATGTTAGACCCTACATCTAGATTATATGAGCTAATTGTTAGCTATACAAAGAAAGGAAAATTGATGCAAATCATTTTTCAAGGATCAACCTTGCGTAAATATATGAAATATAAACGCACGTCAAAATCCCCCAAGCTGAACTCTTCCTCGTCCTCGAGGAAGACGAGTGAGAGTAGGAGCTCGGAGAGAAAAAATAGAGAGAAAGAGAGAAAAAGAAAACTCTAAATCCTAGATCGCCCGTCAGGGCCAACAAAATCAAAAACGACACACCAAGCAAGCAGACGCCAAATCACATCACTAAACCAAGGAATACTGGTCCAGACAAGTGCCGTGGGCCCACACGGTGAAGCGCGAGTGAGCGTGGTCGTGTGCTAGCAAATGGTGTCACTATCTACATTGTGCAATAAAGCTCGATATACACAAATCCAAGACATGACCCAAATATCGATTCGATTCAAATGAAGCGGTGAATATATAGCTCAAGCATGCATGAGAATAGAGCGAGAATCGAAACATATCATGCGTCCGGGACTCCACAACTAGGGTTAAGAAAATCACCACACTATAGCCTAAATAATGGCTAAAAAGTTCCTAAGCCAAGTGTTTTCGAAAACGATGGGGGTTGAGATGATGTGGAGTAGAACACTCGGTGCAAACTCTCGCCTTCCCTTTATTCTCGGTAAGTAGGAAAGTATTCACACAGAAATTTTTTTTGGGTTTTGGTTATTTGTATTTTTTGGCTTTTTGGCTATACAATTTTTCTTTTCTTTTTGGGTCTTTCTTTTTTTTCTCAATTCTTTTCTTTTTGGGTTTTTCTTTTCTCTCTTTGTTTGGATTTTCTGATATTGGGATATATACATGTGTACTCTCCCAAGTGGGAGAACGGTACACGACGAGGGGATTTGCACCAAGTAAAACAAAAGAGAAATCGAAATCTAAACACTTGGGCAAGGGAAACTATTCTCGCTAATTAGAGCATGGGCTAAATGGGTTATCCTAGTCCTTAATTGTGGAATCCCGACACATGCGAAATGAAGCGTACGATATATATATAGCATGCAGAAGAAGCAGACAATAGAAACAAATACCGCATATTCAAATCGAAGCATGATAATCTAGAGGTCATTCCTGGACAGGCATATAAAGTAAAATCACCAAGTAGAAGTACACCACACAGCTAGGCACGATGCACAACTCAAAAAAAGCTAAGTGGATCCACGATGCATGAAATGCAAGAGGACTCGATATCCTAGGGCTAGTGAATGTGATTATCGATGTCATGCTAGGTGTGTATGATTTTGTGGCAATTCATCATATGGTTCATCTCTAGGAGAAAGAGATAAAAAGAAGAGAAGAAAAAGAAAAACACGATGGAAAATGACTCAAAAACGAAGAAAAACGACGCACGAAGTGCGACTCCCCCAAGCTGAAGCTTGCATTGCCCTCAATGCAATAGAATTAGATACTGGAGGGCAATGAATAAGGGGGGAATATGCACAGACACAAAAACACACGAAAGACAAGAAAATCAAACAAACGAAAATTAAAATAAGAAATAGAAATAAAAATCACGCCACACGACATATAAACAGAAAATAAAAATCACACCAAACGACACACAAAGAAAAACGAAACACGACAGCACACAGAAAAATTTGACCTCCCCCAAGCTAGACGTGACAGTGCTAGCAAGATGATATGATCGTGAAAATGCATAGATATGTGGTCAGTAAAAGAAAAGAAAGGAAATAGAAAAATAAAAAATAAAAAATAAAAAAGAAGGGACTCGACACGTGAATGAGTCCTCCCCCCAGCAGTGGTAAAGTATGGCCCCGTAAGGACAAATGGACACTAAAAATAGGGGGAGGCAAAAGTTGGATGGGAAAGTATCAAGCAGAGGCACCACCCTCTGGGGATGGTGATGGGGGCCTGTACTGAGGACCAGGAGTGGTGGGGGGTGGGATGTGAAGCTCGGACACATCAGGTGGGTCAGTGCAAATGTGACGAATGAGGCTTTGAAGGACAGGTAAGTCATGCTCGACGGACTCCTGAGTTGCCTGGCCACCAACACCAGCTAGGAGGAGCATGGACATGAAGCGGTCGGCTTGGTCGTCGTCATGGAATGACACCTCGTATTCGGCATCGCCAATGTAAACGGGTCAGGGGCGCGTGGGGTGGTGGATGAATTGGTGGTCGTGGCAGGTTGGGTGGTGGTTTGTGTGTGACGAGCGTGACGGGTGGGCCTAGGGTTGGAAGAGCTGGCATCGGTGGGCTTAGCACGGCGAGGAGGCATTGTGCGGGAATCGTGTGTGTGTGTATGAGTGTATGTAAAATACGATGAATACACAGAAACACGGCAAATGAGCAAAATAAAAATCTAGGGCAAAATAAAAATTTAGCTAAGGAGCGAGGTTACCCAATTAAGATGAAGATCGTTGCTCGTAGGCGCCCCAACGCAACGCAACAGGAGCACGTGTGAAGCCGCGGCGAATCCTTCCAGCAATTTCAAAAATGGGGGAAAATGGGCGAAAATTAGGGCTTGAAGTGGGTGAGATCAAAGAAGAAGGGGAAGAAATTGATGGAAAGATGAAAAAGGAGAGTGGAGATATTGATTTTGGTCGGCTGAGAGGAAGAGCGAGGTCGGGCGAAGGCGGAGAAGGTGAAACGGCAATCAGAATTTCGAAACTGGCGAGGGCGGAACGAACGGGCGGAGGGCGCTATATATAGGATTTTAAGTCGAACCGATCGGGTGAAAAGTCACCCGATCGGTTGACCTTTAGGTCGAAATTGTTGCATGAAGAAACGCTACAGGCGAACCGGTCGGGTGATAACTCACCCGATCGGTTGGCCGCTCCACAGATTTTCCCGAAAGTTTGGTACAGCTCACCCGGTCTGTCACCCGATCACTCTGTGCACCACCCAGTCGGTTGATCATTTCCCAAAAATTCCCGAGAATTCAGCCCAGTTCACCCGGTCTGTCACTCGGTCTCGGCTGGCTTCACCCGATCGGTTCGTTGAGTGACTGATACGACCGGTAGCTGATACATCCCAACCGATCGGGTGAGTTGTCGCCCGATCAGTTGGGGCCTTGTTTTCTGCAAAAGTGCACAAACGGCCTTAGTCCCTCAACGGAAGTTCTCGCGGCTGGATTTATTTATTAAAATAGATGAAATAAAGTTAAGAAAAAAGGCCTAAAAAGTGGAAACAAAAGTTCAGAACATGGGTTGCCTCCCATGAAGCGCTTTTGTTTAACGTCGTTTAGCTCGACGCCCGTTGATGATGTTCAAGGCGGACGATAGGGGTGATGTCCAAAGTGTGGCATCGCTTCAGATTCTCCCTTTGCAGTAGTCGGCGGCGACAAGAGAACTTGCTCGTCTACCCTCCCTTTGTTGACGGGGTCCGGGGGCTTCTCCATCATATTGGCGTCCACCGCCATTTGCGTAAGAATTCGGACCTCATCCTTGGTGTGCCCCATAGGCTCTTTGCCTTTTCTCCTCGTTGGAGGAGCTTTTAGGAATCCGGGAGGGATCACATGTCGGGCGACCGCCTCTTCAGCAACTTCTTTCTTTGGTGAGCCAACTAGCTCTCCAAGATCTCCCAAGTGGTCGGGGGGATTTCTCGAGAGAATCTCCCAGGAGCCTGCCTCCGCAGCTCTCTCTTCTTTCAGCTCCAGCACATTGATACTAGGATCATCCGGAGGATCGGGGTGCCTCATTGACAACCCTAAGTCGAATTCGACTTTTTCCTGGCCCACGTTGAGGGAAAGCTTCCCATTCTTCATGTCTATCAAAACACCGGCGGTTGCCATAAAGGGTCGTCCAAGGATAATAGGGGTGTGTTTATCTTCCGGCATGTCCATCACCACAAAATCCACCGGTACTTGTACTACATTCACATCAACGGGGAGGTCATCTACTACTCCCACCGGATACTTGACCGAACGGTCAGCTAGCTGTAATGTCATGCCGGTGGGCTCCAAATCTCCCATCCATATTCTCTTGTATAACGACAGTGGCATTAGACTGACGCTCGCTCCTAGATCGACGAGCGCCCTCTGGATTCGCACTTCCCCAATCGAACAAGGGATGGAGAAACTTCCTGGGTCTTTAAGCTTGGGGGGACTTGCTCGCTGGATAAGAGCACTACATTCTGCCATCAGAACGACCTTCTCTTTTCTAGAACCCTTTGTCACCAAATCCTTGAGGAATTTCACGTAGGAGGGTATCGTCTCTATAGCTTCAAGAAAGGGTATTTGCAGGCTTAGATCTTTAACCATGGCAAAAAATTTGCCATACTTCTTGTCTATTTGGGCATGGGCTAACCGTTGTGGAAAAGGCACAACGGGCTTGAATACCCGGAGGTTCCCTTCCTCATCCTTTTTCTTCTCCTCTCCATGGATTCTCTCTGGAATAGTTGGCTTTGGCGATGAAGCACAGTCGTCATTTAATTTTTCAATTGGTCACTCCACGACCAACGGTGCTTCAGGCTCCTCGGGGGGCACTCTCGTGGGGATTTGTGTTCCGCTCCTCAAGACGATAGCGGACACGTTGGCATGCTCATGTGTGAGCGCCAAGGTTTGATTAGCCCCCCTCGGGTTCACCTCAGGCTGTGGCGGTAATAGATTCTGCGGCCTCTGAAGGTTCGCCACTTGCAACCCCAGCTGGGTCACCTGATCAGTGAGAACTCTCTGTCCCATCTGCAGCTTTAGATTTATCTTCTCTTGGTTGGAGATGTATTGAGTCAAGCGTGACTCAACTGGAGAGATTGCCCTCTGCTGTCCATATTGCTGCTGGATGGGCTGCTGATTCCTTTGAGCATACTACTGATACTGTTGTGGAGGTCGTTGCTGCTGAAATTGCTGCTGCTGAAACTGCTGTTGCTGAGGCCTAGCCGGCTGATATATCTGTTGTTGCTGCTGAGTCAGCTGCTGATACGGTGCCCAGTAGCTAAGGTTGAGATGATTCCGATTGTTTGGAGAGTAGGCCGGGTTGGAGTTGGTTCGTGGTGGAAAAGGCGCATTCCCCGTAGGATTGTAAAATAATGCGCTCGCCTGATCCAATGGTGGTGAGATGTCAACACCGTCGAATTCTCCAAAGACTTCGGTTTCCACTGCAGCAATCTGTTGTGTACCGGCGCCACCGGCGCCTACCATCAATGCGGAGATCTGGGTCGACAGCAAGTCAAACTTGCTGGATAATTTGTCGACGTCCTCGACCCTGTGGATGCCTCCAGATCTAGGTGTGGCTCTCTCGTCACACCACCGCACATTGTTAGATGCCATATTCTCCAGAATCTGTCCGGCATCTTCTTCACTTATTGACATAAAGGACCCTCCAGCCGCGGCGTCTATGGAAGATTTCAAATCGTCCCTCAACCCATTATAGAACAGATTTATGATCTGCCACTTGGGGAGCTCATGGTGGGGACATCTCCGCAGCATCTCCTTGTATCTGGTCCAGGCTTCGTGCAGAGACTCGTGGCTGGCCTGGGAGAAGGAGGAGATCTCACTCCTCAGCTTCATGGTCTTCCCCGGAGGATAGAACTTTGTCAGGAAAGCATTTGAAAGCTTCTCCCAGGTGTTGAATGTATTCGGGTCCTTCCCCCTAAGCCACAGCTTGGCCTTATCTCGCAGAGAGAAGGGGAATAGCTTCAGACGGATCGCCTCAGTTGTGACACCGTTTATCCGGAAGGTGTCACATTTATCCAAGAATGAGTCCAAATGTTCAATCGGGCTCTCCATGGGTGCACCCAAAAATTGATCATGCTGGATCCCTGTCACCAAAGATGGCTTAAGCTCGAGGCTTTGAGCCGTAATAGCAGGAGGACGGATGGCGGAGGTGGACTCGATGGATGGTATCGAGTACTCCAGCAGGGATTTGTGAGGTGGGGTGTTTTCCCCCATGGTTTCAGGATCCTCTCTTCTTCGCTTCTCGACGGCTAAACGACTTAGGGTGGCGTTTATCTCTGGATCAACGAGAATCAAGTCGTCGAGACTTCTTGAACTCCCGCGCATTAAAAACAACAAACACCCGTGAAGCGAAAAGTGGGAAAGAAACAGATAAGATAAGATAAAATAAGAATAAGAATAAGAAAATAAAAAGGAAAAAGAAAGAATGCAAAAATTATCGCGAGGTAGGGATGAGAGCTAGACACAAGGGTTCATGCAATCCTAAAATAACAAGCATCTTGCCTCCCCGACAACGGCGCCATAAAGCTTGACGCCCCCCCGCTTATGAGTGTTTGATGTGTGCAATAATATGATTGGGGGCGTGAGATTTAAATATTTGTAACCGCAAGCGCACGGTGTTGTAGTGTGGCTTGGGGGTCGAACTCAGGGAGGCGTGGATGTGCTTGTGTCAAGAAGGGTCAAATTCACCCCATGGGCGAGCTAGCCCAAATCGGATAATGGATTTGTCACCGTAAAATACAAGGGATAAATAGTATAAAGGGAAAACCCGGGACTCTGGTTTCCACCCTATCGTGTGATTCTCGCCGATACGGCCTACGGGTAGGATAACGATCGGAATTAAGGTCTAATGGTGAGACGTTGCCTCTGAAAGTGGTACCAGCGTCCCATGGGCCCGATATTCTGGTCGGTGCCCATGATGATACGCCGGACTTCTCGGGTTCGGTCAGTGGGAACTCCCGTGTCCATTAACACTGACCGACTCCGGGAGCACTAAGTTCGCAACGATAACTCCCAACGTCTCATCCTGCCGCTCCCGCGCGCTAGGATTCGACGTCTACGCTAAGGGCGTGAGCTATGGCTAGGGAGTTAACCGCTAAGTTTATTCCCCCTTGGCCCAATGGTCAAAGGCGGTCTTTTTCTCACCGATGACAATAAAACACCCCGCGTAACCGGTAGATTCCTAATCCATATCGATTTCCTAGTCCTATGGACGCATCGGGAAGAACCCACGAAGGGGTTTCCACCAAAATCCCAGATTTGGGAACTACTCACACATATTTAAGAAAAAGCGATCTAAATAGAAATCGACCGTAAAAATCATGATCAGGAGATTGAAATGCAGTAAGAGCAATGCTAATAACACTATATTAAAGTTTGACAAAGATCGGAAAACTTACAAATATCTGAAAAATTACAGCCGTCAAGAAAGAGGAAAAACAGTAAAAAATAACAACCCTCGTTTCTGGAAAACCTAGGGGTTCTATTTATAGAATACGAAATCACCCGATCGGGTGAAAAGTCACTCGATCGGGTGACCTGCTTCGTTTCTTCGGCAGCGCAAAATAAGATCCCACCCGGTCACCACGGCACGGTCGATTGAGTCATGAGCTGATCGGTTGGATATTCATGTCGTCGGGTGAACCGATCGGTTGATCTCCCCGTGTCGTGGCTTGGGAGAATCGGCTACAGGTGAACCGATCGGGTGAAGGTCACCCGATCGGTTGGCATTCAGCGTCAGATTTCCAGAGAGTTGGGGCTTTTGAACCGGTCACTGAACCGACCGGGTGACTTCTTGGCCGCTCCAACTTGTGTCCGGGTGGTGCACGCGTGCATCACCTGATCGGTTGGAAATGACCAACCGGTCGGGTGAGGGGCTAAAAGATGAGATCTTCGTCGTTTGACCCCCTGGATCACGCGTGACTCCTCCCGTTGCTCCGGGGACTCTTGATATCATCGTTATATGTCCACTACGTCAGTAAATTCCTGCAAAACACAAAAAACACGAAAAAGTGAAAGAAAACAAGAAAACACGAGAAAACGAATACAAGACGGCAGAAAATACGGAAAAACACGGAAGAAAACGTGCGCAAATATATGAAATATAAACGCACGTCACTTAGTCAATTCCCTGGCCGTGCCCGCTGGACCGCAAGGAGTCGAATCATGACTGTGTAAGTCCATTAACTATACATAAGTCAAATACGATAATAATGTTGTTCAAAATAAATCGTAGCCCTCCTTGTTTTAGGAGTTGGCAACTGTAAGACCCGTGTTACGGTTGTTGAGCTACACTCAAGCTGTAACAAGGCAACCTCATAGAAACCTATTTCTTGATAACATCTTGACTTGACCCAAACCGTCGTGTCGTGCATACACCAAGCGCCGGTGTAAGTCTAACCAAAGATGTAGTCTATGACCAGACCCAAACCGACGTGCCGTGCATACACCAAGAGCCAGGGCAAGTCAGGCTAGACACGAAAACAAGGGTCCGACTATGCTAGCCATTGTGATTTGGATAAGCACACTCATGATCACAAATGACTAGGGGTAAAAATCAATATGGAATCATATTTAATTTGATTGACGATGAGTTCCTCTACCGACTGCAGAGTCGGACAACTTGTTGAGACACACTCAAGGTTGTCAGACTCAGGGTAGTCGGATCCCACTCTCACAAATGTTATCATATAATAAACTATTTATTATTATGTCTTTAATAAATTTAGTGGGAGAAAATAGTTTTATTAAGAACCATTGAAACTATACAACGAACATATACTGACTAAAGTATCGACTAAATTGCAGAATGGATTCAGGTCTTAAGTATATGATAGAGAAGAATGTGCTCGATGGAACAAACTATAATGATTGGTTTAGAAACATTAAGTTAGTCCTTTCTCTAGACGGGATTAGATACTTACTGTTCGAGGATGCTCCGGAGAAGCCGGACGAAGATGCGACTCCCGAGGAAAAGGAAGCCTACAAGCTGTATAAGAGGGATATAGAGAAGGCCAGGTGCCTTACTCTGGCTTCTATGACCAACGATCTGCAACGAAAGCATGAATATATGGATGTTCAGAGCATGCTTCTGAATGCAGAGGAGTTGTATGGCAAGCGGTCTAGAGCTGCCAAATTTGAAGCCACGAGCAACCTCTGGGGCACAAAGATGGAGACAGGGCACGTACAAGATCATTCATTAAGATGATCGGGTACGTGGAAGACGCCACCCAGTTGGGTTTTGTCCTGGACAATGAGATGTCCGTGGACATCATCCTTAGGTCTTTAACCCCAGCCTTCAAGCCTTTCATTACTGGTTTCATTATGAACAGTATTGAAACGGATCTTCCTGGTCTCCTCAACATGCTTAGGCAGTTTGAGGAAACTGAGAAGAAACCAACTACATTGGTTGTTGGCTCTGCTTCTTCAGACCAGCCGAAAGGCAAGGGTAAGAAGAGGCAGGTCCCACAACCTGCCAAGGTGAAGAAGGAGAAGAAAAAGACGAAAGGGACCCCGTCAAAATCTGAGTGCTTCCACTGCCATAAGATGGGCCATTGGAAGATGAACTGCAAGGTTTACCTTGCAGAAAAGAAGAAGGGGCATACTGATGCATCTACCTCAGGTATAACAAATTAAATTCAATAAAGCATAATTATTTCCATAAATGTTTTATCACATAGTATGAGAGACTAAGACATCTGTGTAATGTATACAGGTGGCTGATATGTAGCAGAGGTTGGAAGAAGTTTCGAGGACGGTCGGCATCTGAGCAATCGTTGCTGCTAGGGCCATGCGAGGACTTCAAGAGACATGAAGAAGGAGCTGATACTTATTTCCTTTTTTGAATAAAATGTATCGTTCCTTAAAGTTAAAACAATGAATGAGTGTTTAACACTCAAAGTTTATTTTATAAACAAATTATGATTCATTTTTATGAATCCGTTGTTTGAATAAATGTCTCGCAAAATGTGCTTTCTTTTGAAATTGAGATTTGTTGAGAATGGCTTAAATTTCTGTGAATGTGGCTATCTGAGTGTGTTGCATAAATTCTCGAACCATGATGCAGAGCTTCAGAAAATTGTGATTGTGTGGAGCTGACTTAATGTTATAGTCAGTCGATAGTTAAGTATAAGTTCCAGGAGCGTATAAATTGTGTGTGATCACAATTACACGCATATTAAGATTAATTCTTAATAAACTACATTTGATTCTTAAGGAGTTAATATTAAATGTAGATAAGAGAAAAGTACAGTGTAGGATATTTGACTGAGTAAGTCAATGTCAAGATTCCTTAAACCGATCTTGATATGACTCATTCGTCAAACCCAACCTAACACTAGTACGTTCCATCTAAGCACATATCAATTGGTTATGCTCATCATATATATAGTCTAAATATGATTTAGATCTATAATTGAAGTACTTAACCAGCTAATTCTTAAAGTCAGTGGGAGCTAGCTCATATACTTAGTTCCGGTTTCTCGTACTAAGTAAAAAGGTTTCCAACTTATTTAAATCATCTATATAAAACATTGAATCAAAATAATTTTAATTTAATCGTATATATAGAGACTTAGGGTGTCAAGTATGTACTTGACATATTGACACAGAATAATTGTAATGAGCTGAGACTGATTTATAGAAATGTTAGACCCTACATCTAGATTATATGAGCTAATTGTTAGCTATACAAAGAAAGGAAAATTGATGCAAATTATTTTTCAAGGATCAACCTTGCGCAAATATATGAAATATAAACGCACGTCAAAATCCCCCAAGCTGAACTCTTCCTCGTCCTCGACGAAGACGAGTGAGAGTAGGAGCTCGGAGAGAAAAAATAGAGAGAAAGAGAGAAAAAGAAAACTCTAAATCCTAGATCGCCCATCAGGGCCAACAAAATCAAAAACGACACACCAAGCAAGCACACGCCAAATCACATCACTAAACCAAGGAATACGGGTCCAGACAAGTGTCGTGGGCCCACACGGTGAAGCGCGAGTGAGCGTGGTCGTGTGCTAGCAAACGGTGTCACTATCTACATTGTGCAATAAAGCTCGATATACACAAATCCAAGGCATGACCCAAATATCGATTCGATTTGAATGAAGCGGTGAATATATAGCTCAAGCATGCATGAGAATAGAGCGAGAATCGAAACATATCATGCGTCCGGGACTCCACAACTAGGGTTAAGGAAATCACCACACTATAGCCTAGATAATGGCTACAAAGTTCCTAAGCCAAGTGTTTTCGAAAACGATGGGGGTTGAGATGATGTGGAGTAGAACACTCGGTACAAACTCTCGCCTTCCCTTTATTCTCGGTAAGTCGGAAAGTATTCACACGGGAATTTTTTTTGGGTTTTGGTTATTTGAATTTTTTTTTGGCTTTTTGGCTATACAATTTTTCTTTTCTTTTTGGGTCTTTCTTTTTTTTCTCAATTCTTTTCTTTTTGGGTTTTTCCTTTCTCTCTTTTTTTTGGATTTTCGGATATTGGGATATATACATGTGTACTCTCCCAAGTGGGAGAACGGTACACGACGAGGGGATTTGCACCAAGTAAAACAAAAGAGAAATCGGAATCTAAACACTTGGGCAATGGAAACTATTCTCGCTAATTAGAGCATGGGCTAAATGGGTTATCCTAGTCTTTAATTGTGGAATCCCGACACATGCGAAATGAAGCGTACGATATATATATAGCATACAGAAGAAGCAGACAGTAGAAACAAATACCGCATATTCAAATCGAAGCATGATAATCTAGGGGTCATTCCTGGACAGGCATATAAAGTTAAATCACCAAGTAGAAGTACACCACACAACTAGGCACGACACACGACTCACAAAAAGCTAAGTGGATCCACGATGCATGAAATGCAAGAGGACTCGATATCCTAGGGCTAGTGAATGTGATTATCGATGCCATGCTAGGTGTGTGTGATTTTGTGGCAATTCATCATAGGGTTCATCTCTAGGAGAAAGAGATAAAAAGAAGAGAAGAAAAAGAAACCCACGATGGAAAACGACTCAAAAACGAAGAAAAACGATGCACGAAGTGCGACTCCCCCAAGCTGAAGCTTGCATTGCCCTCAATGCAATAGAATTAGATACTGGAGGGCAATGAATAGGGGGGAATACGCACAGACACAAAAACACACGAAAGATAAGAAAATCAAACAAACGAAAATCAAAATAAGAAATAGAAATAAAAATCACGCCACACGACATATAAACAGAAAATTAAAATCACACCAAACGACACAAAAAGAAAAACGAAACACGACAGCACACAGAAAAATTTGACCTCCCCCAAGCTAGACGTGACAGTGCTAGCAAGATGATATGATCGTGAAAATGCAGAGATATGTAAGGGGGGTCAGTAAAAGAAAAGAAAGGAAATAGAAAAATAAAAAAGAAGGGACTAGACACGTGAATGAGTCCTCCCCCAGTAGTGGTAAAGTAGGGCCCCGCAAGGACAGATGGGCACTAAAAATAGGGGGAGGCAAAAGTTGGATGGTAAAGTATCAAGCAGAGGCACCACCCTCTGGGGGTGGTGATGGGGGCCTGTGCTGAGGACCAGGAGTGATGGGGGGTGGGATGTGAAGCTCGGACACATCGGGTGGGTCAGTGTGAATGTAACGAATGAGGCTTTGAAGGACAGGTAAGTCATGCTCGACGGACTCCTGAGTTGCCCGGCCACCAGCACCAGCTAGGAGGAGCAAGGACATGAAGCGGTCGGCTTGGTCGTCGTCATGGAATGACACCTCGTATTCGGCATCGCCAATGTAAACGGGGTCAGGAACACGTGGGGTGGTGGATGAATTGGTGGTCGTGGCAGGTTGGGTGGTGGTTTGTGTGCGACAAGCGACGGGTGGGCCTAGGGTTGGAAGAGCTGGCGTCGGTGGGCTTAGCACAGCGAGGAGGCATTGTGTGGGAATCGTGTGTGTGTGTATGAGTGTATGTAAAATACGATGAATACACAGAAACACGGCAAATGAACAAAATGAAAATCTATGGCAAAATAAAAATTTAGCTAAGGAGCGAGGTTACCCAATTAAGATGAAGATCGTTGCTCGTAGACGCCCCAACGCAACGCAACAGGAGCACGTGTGAAGCCGCGGCAAATCCTTCCAGCAATTTCGAAAATGGGGGGAAATTGGTGAAAATTAGGGCTTGAAGTGGGTGAGTAAAAGAGTGGGAAGAAATTGATGGAAAGATGAAAAAGGAGAGTGGAGAGATTGATTTGGGTCGGCTGAGAGGAAGAGCGAGGTCGGGCGAAGGCGGAGAAGGTGAAACGGCAATCGGGATTTCGAAACTGGCGAGGGCAGAACGAACGGGCGGAACAAACAGACCACTGTATATTTGTCTTACCTTAGGGTAATGATGATCTCATAGTCATTCGACTTGGTGAAGTCAAAGACGAGACACAGGTGCTCATTGGAGAATGAGTTCACTGAATGACCAACTTAGAGTTATTAAATAGTTAACTTTAACTAAACTGTCTATAATAACTCTAGGGTGATGATAGGTAAGCCAGTCCTTAAGACCTGAAATCATTTGTACAAACCTGTGAGTAAACGGTGTCGCTTAGAGCTATGATCTAGCTTCAAGGCTAGGCCTGCTGAAAGATACTAGGTTGGGTTACACCAGAAGCTTTCGAGGCGAGTAGATGACTAAGATGGGATTCATCTCTTCCGTTAAAGGGAAGTTAGTGTCACGGGCTCAGTATAGTCTTTATGTTAATCCTCGACCGGGGTACGTTGTAAGATGTACAACATGAATACATCTAAGACCGCCGTATACTAACCAATGTTGTCTAATGGGGTTGACAGTGAACCATATCCTAGGCCAACATAGACACAGTCTTGACGAAGGGACTATAGCTAATGGTATTCATCACTGACACAGCCAAAGTAAATCCAACGATACTTTTGTCAATGGGTCGATCACGTTATGATGATTCTGAAACAGGGACGACAACTACTGCTTGTGGTGACCGTCGTCTAGGGGTTTCGAGCCCCAACCTGTAGTAAGGTCAGGCTGTAGGGTCTCACACCGAGTAACATTCGTGTCTTAGTAATAGGAAGATTAATAAGAGAGATTCATTTGATGAAATGGAATAGTTAATGTTCACAAGCCAGTTGTGAGACTAAGTCGTAGATGCAATAGAGACATTGTTGCATTTGATGTAAACAAAGATTAAACGTGTCGTAAATTGGTTACGACAATATTTGTAGGAACAAAAGCATTGGAAAGGGTTACCTGGTTAACGGGATCGTCCCGGTCTAAACACAGGTTCAAACCGCGTCCAAATCGGAGCTCAAACGAGCCCAGAAACGCAAAAAGAGTCAAAGGCAAAGTGGGTTAGACCCACTTGGTATAATAGGTCGATCTGCAAGGGGCTAAGGGGCGCGTGCCCGCTGGTCAGTGGGCGTAGCCCGCTGGTCGCAGCAAGGTGCGTGCCCGCTGCGACAGTGGGCGAGGCCCGCTGGTCGCAGCGGGCGCATGCCTGCTGCTGCAGCGGGCCTGGCCCACTGATGGCAACAGGCGTGCGCCCGCTGTCCAGCGGGCCGGCCTCCCGCCCTACTTAACTTGGGCGAACGCGCCCGCTAAGCCTAGCGGACGCGCCCGCAACTTAAACTAATAGGGTTTTTTGAAACCCCTGTTGACGGCTACGAAAATTGATTTTTTACCCATCTTTGGATAATTGTTTAAGGGGTCAAACGAAGTCGAAATTCATCGCCATTCATTCCTACGCGTTCACCATTCGAAGCCCTTCGAATTGATAGCTTGTTTGGTGTCTGAAGTTTAATGGATAAAGAAAATTAATTCGTTGAAGTTGGCTTTTATGAAAGGCTTACTAAAACTTCAATTAAGCTAAATTAGCTTAATTAATTTCCCTTCAATTAGTCTTTTGTCCCACATTGCTCGCAACGAAAAGAGATGTGCCGACTCCCTATATAAATAGGGGTGCACTCTCTTCGTTGAAAAATGCACCAAGTCCTCGATCGAGTAGCTCCGGATTTTAGTGTAAGCTCGATCTATGACTAAACTATTCTCTCACTCTCTTCTTCCTATTCTCCTGACTAGTCCTAGCAAGACTACGAAGGGGGTTTGGATTCGGATACGGATGTCTAAGACGCGGGTCTACTCAAGTGAAATCTTCTACCGCGTATGATCGGCTTGGAGGCCGGAGTCGGCTCGGGCAGATCGGTTCGAAGGTGCGAGGCAGCTCGGGTGGATCAAGTTAAGGCGATTCGGCTACGAGGAGCGTCAGAAGACGGTGCGGTACATCTTGCCCGCCCTAGGGTTGTGTAACGACTGGTTTTCTTGTATCTGGATTTATTATATTATATATATATGTTTTGGTGGATTTTCTCCTCATGTGTGGTTTTCGTCTCCTTAGCTTTCATTTCGATCGTTTCGTCATGTTTTCTTAGCTTCTTCCTTAGAATCGTCGGTTTTGGAGTAAGTCATTCATGACGGGCTTCATATCGGTCATATCTTATTGTTAGATCAAGCCTAGGAGTCTTAGAAATCGATCCCGGAGCTTCGCGCTCCATTTCGGAACTTTTGGTGCACATTAGCCGGTGTAAGAAGGGGCACCAACCGACTAGATGACGATCCAGTCGGTTGGAAAACCTTCTTGAACCGACTAGTGGGCTTTGATAAATGTTCAGGAGTTACTGTTTATCGTTAGTCGGTCTAAGAACGTTGGTTGACCGACTAGGTTGCAAACTAGTCGGTCAACAATGCTTCTTTAACCGACTAACTCATTAACTAATTTTTGGTACCAGTTACTATTCACTTTTAGTCGGTCTAAGAACGTTCATCGACCGACTAGATGTCAAACTAGTCGGTCAGTAGTTGTTCTTTGACCGACTAACTCTTAGTTCAGGTTTTCGTCTGGAGCTACTGTTTACACTTAGTCGGTCTGCGTTGGTCAACCGACCGACTAGTTCTCAAACTAGTCGGTCAACAGTTGTTCCTTGACCGACTAAATAGTACAGGAAACCCTAGTTTTGCCCTAGCCACCACCAAACTCTATAAATACCCCTCCAAACATTTTCTTCTTCTTATTCTTCAACTCTAAACCTAATTTCTCCCCCATTGAGCTCTCATCTTCCCCAAACCCTCAAACCTTCATTCCAAGCTCATCCTCCATCATCCAAACCCTCACTTAACACATTCCACCTCTCATCTTCCCCAAACCTTCATCAAACCCCCAAAACCCATATCAAACCCCATTTCTCTAGATTTTCCCCATCCTTTCCAGATCTGAACCCTAGGTTCCCCGGAGCGTTTCTTCCGTTGTCGTGCTTGCTCGGCATCATTCTTCCGCTTCCGATACGGTAATAATCGATCTCTTAATGTTTTCATAACCCGTTGTGTTTTTGTGAAACCCTAATGAAATGAATGTTGTTTTGATGATAGTTTCTCCATAACAGCGACTTCCCCGTAGATTAGCGTCCGTGGGACGAACCCTCGTTGATCGTCATCCTCGGTGCTAGGCAAGTGAAACTTGCCACTTAGGGTTTTGGGCCATGTCTTAGGCCGTTTGCTTGTTGTAGGCGTAAAAGAGACTAGGCGACGAAATGATACTCGCCTAGGCGCAAATTTAGGAACTAGCTTGACAACGAAGCTAGATCTGACATTTATCATGTTGCACAACTACCATGTCATGTTTAATTTCCATTAACGGTACGCGAATAAATTGTCATGTCATTGCATTCTTTAAGTGTTCCCGTGATTGCGTAGCTCCGCTACATCTTGTGAAACGATTGAGGCTAGGTGCACCCCTATGCCAAATGGAATACGCTCCTGGTTGTGATCCAGGAAACGAGCTCTTGTGCGGGGCAACCCTGGCTCATTTACTGAGCTCGTGTATAGGGACCCTGGCTCGTCTACGTGTGGGTATTGGGGGTAAGAGTTAAGCGGCCAATCAACTGGGAGTCTGCCCGATCAGCAACTGCAGTGGTAAGGCATAAACCCTGGGTTTTGGGGTAATGTTAAGCGGCCAATCAGTGTGAATGTCCAACATTTCAGCTGTAAGGCGTAAACAACTACAAACAACGTGAAACGTGACTAGTGAAAAGATTGAGATTGTTAGTAGCTTGGCTACTCTTGACTTGTCCTGATAAATTGTTCTCTTGTACTTAATGTTCACCATGTCTTACTTGTGCACTCATGTTATAACTGCCATGTCATGCATACTATAACTGCTAGGTTGTTAGTTTGCCTTACTTTCAGTTTCCTTGCCCAAGTCTTTTAGACTTGCTGACATGTGCCCCTTTACTCTTTTGGGTGACACATGTTAGACCCTGAGCCTGAGTATATTGTTGAGGACGAGGTGTTTGCTGACGCCGAGCCCGAGCTTGTGTTTGGCGAGGAGTACGTGGACACTGGGGACCAGTCCTAGTGTCTTCGTTGAGCTTTCCCCTTTTGTTTAGACTGATGTTTTGTTGTCGGTGCGTAGCACCTATACTTGGCTACGTTGTTCCTTTTGTTGGCCTTGTTCTGGGCCTTTAGACTCTTTCTTTTAGCCTGGTGGCTTTTCTGGATGTTGAACTAAGTTTTCATGTTGGACCTTTTATGAGATTTGAGATTTTATTTCTGTCTCTCCTTGTGTTATTATTGTTGTTCCGTTGTGGATACCGGGACCTGCTTATGCTTTATTGACGCTTATCAGGTTTGGGGCTTCACAGCTCCACTCTCGTGCGGTCCTTTCACGTCTCGCCTCCATTTTAGGGAAGCGGGTCGTGACAGGTTTTGTTGGTGGCCCATGCAGGTCCCATCTGTAATTGCGATTATCGGACTGACGATAATAATATTAGTATATCCAATAAACTAAGTTCGACGTCCGAGTCATAAGCTATGAGTCTAATTGTTTCGTTTTCTGTGTCATTAGATGGCAGGAAGGCGAATCACCCGTGGTGGTGGTGGTGGTGGTGCGCCCCCTCATGACGAGGAGCCTGAGCGGGAACCCACCAATGGAGAGATGATGCGGATGATGCTTCAGATGATGCAGGTGCAGCAAGGCGTGCTCCTGCAAGTCCAGAATGCTCCGACTGGTCGAGCTCCTCGGGCGACTCCGGAGGCCCCTTGCTCCGAGCCGGGATCGAAGCAATTTCGGGAGCTGGGTCCCGCTTATTTTGATGGGTCTGAGGGTCCTCTGGCTGCCGATGAGTGGATTCAGAACATTGAGGATAATCTGAAGATGGCCAAGATCACCCCGGCTGGATGGGTTGATTTGGCGAAGAGGCAACTCAAGGATAATGCTCGGAACTGGTGGGATGCGGAAGAGAAGATGTTGGTGGAGCCTATAGCTTGGGCTACCTTTAAGTCCAGGTTTGATGAGGAGTTCTTTCCGAAGGCTGTCAAGAAGGAGATGCTGCAGCGTTTCATTGATCTGAAGCAAGGGAGCTCGACGGTGGACCAGTACCACCAAGAGTTCACGAGGCTGAGTCGGTTCGCACCAAAGATGGTGCAGGATGCTGATGAGAGGGCTCAGAGGTTCCTGCATGGACTTGCTTTGGAGCTTCAGAGTTTTGTGTCTTCCTCTGATCTGGACTCTTATCAGAAGGTTCTGGTCTCTGCAAAGAGGCAAGAGCTGAACCTGAGTCAGAGGAGAGGACATGTTTCTGGTGCTGAGAAGAGGCCTATGAAGCAGGCCAGGGCGATGGTTAGGCCTGGTTTCGAGCCTAATCATCCGGTGCAATTCAAGAGGCCAGGAGGGCCTATTCTGAAGACTTTCCATTTCTTCGGCAAGCCTGGCCACGTCAAGGATCAGTGTAGGAAGTTTCTGGGCCAGTGTTTGGTTTGTGGTGATGCTTCTCATGTCGCGAGGGATTGTCGGCATGCGAATCAGTTGCGGAGGGCACCTGTTGTAGCACAGCCGTTGCAGCAGAGAGTGCATGTTCCTACCGGTCATGGAGCACCTCTTGTCCCTCAGGGGCAGGCTTTTCGACAGGCTGTTCCGCTGAGGAGGCAGGCTTTTCTGATGACCGCTGTGGAGAACGGAGCGGTGGATGAGGTTATCGCAGGTAATCCTCACCTAGTTGTTCCTTTCTTATTTGGCTTGTTTGTTAGATTATGTTGTTTGCTTGAACATGATTGTTTGCTAGACTAGGGCTTGATTGTTAAATTGCTTGTTAGGTGTGATTTTGGTGTGCACGTTTCCTGCACAAGTCCTCTTTGACTCAGGTGCATCGATGTGCATTATTTCTCGGAGCTTCGTGGAGAAGCATTCCTTGTCGACGTCCCCTCTTCTGGAGAGTTGGAATATCGTCACAGGAAATGGCGTGGTCTCGGTGCATCTTGGTTGCGATTCTTGCTCGTTGGTGGTTTGTGAACATGAGCTTTACGCTGATTTCATCGTCCACGACATCATCAACTATGATGCGGTCCTTGGGATGGATTGGCTTGCGAGCTTCTATGCTACGATCGACTGTCGGAGGAAGAAGGTGGTGTTCGAGATTCCCGGACACCCAGTATTTGAGTTCTGCCGGGATAGCAGTTCGCTTGGTCCTGTCAGATTTCGGGCCAGGCCGGTGGAGATTGTGGCTATGCAGATGGAGCTGGAGAGGCCAGCTGTGGTGCGAGATTTTGATGATGTCTTCCCCGAGGAGATGTCTGGTTTGCCACCCGATCGAGATCTGGAATTTTCTATTGATCTTGTTCCGGGAGCGCGGCCAATTTCGAAGGCGCCTTATCGTATGGCACCCGCCGAGTTGGAGGAATTGCGGAAGCAGCTGGATGAGCTTTTACAAAAGGGTTATATCAATCCTAGTGTGTCTCTGTGGGGAGCACCGGTCTTGCTGGTAAAGAAGAAGGATGGTTCACGTCGCATGTGCGTGGACTATCGGGAGTTGAATGCGGTGACCATCAAGAATAAATACCCGTTGCCTCGCATCGATGATATTTTTGATCAGCTTGGAGGTTCGAGGGTGTTTTCAAAGTTGGATCTGAGGAGTGGTTATCATCAGCTAAAAGTGAAGAAGGGAGATGTTCCGAAGACAGCGTTCAGGATGAAGTATGGACATTACGAGTTTGTGGTTATGCCTTTCGGTGTAACCAATGCACCCGCAGTTTTCATGAATCTGATGAATCTGATCTTCTATGACTTTTTAGATAAGTTTGTCGTTATCTTTATTGACGACATTCTGATCTATTCGAAGTCAGAGGAAGAGCATGCCTCGCACTTGAGGACGGTGTTGGAGATTTTGAGGAAGCATCGGTTGTATGCTAAGTTTTCGAAGTGCGAGTTTTGG
Organism: Scilla litardierei; assembly: GCA_030789695.1. Taxonomy (NCBI): domain Eukaryota; kingdom Viridiplantae; phylum Streptophyta; class Magnoliopsida; order Asparagales; family Asparagaceae; genus Scilla; species Scilla litardierei. The sequence goes on from CM061137.1 coordinate 77,544,334, forward strand.
TTGGATAAAGTTGCTTTCCTCGGGCATGTGGTGACTGGAGATGGTATTTCAGTGGATCCCGAGAAGATTAGGGCCATCAGAGAGTGGCCTGTCCCGCAGTCAGCATCTGAAATCCGGAGTTTCCTTGGGCTTGCCGGTTACTATCGGCGCTTCATTAGGGACGTTTCCCGTATTGCTGAGCCGATGACCAGATTGACTCGGAAGGATGTACCTTTTGTTTGGTCGGGTGATTGTGAGAATGCCTTTGGTGTTCTGAGGGAGAGGTTGACGACTGCCCCTATTCTTGTTGTGCCTGATCGCAGCGGTAGATTTGAGGTCTTTTGCGATGCTTCCGGCAAGGGTCTAGGTTGTGTGTTGCATCAGCACGGGCATGTTGTGGCGTATGCTTCGCGTCAGCTCAAGGTTCATGAGAAGAATTACCCGACGCATGATTTGGAGTTGGCTGCTGTTGTGTTTTCTCTTAAGATTTGGAGACACTTCTTGCTGAGTGAGAAAGTGAAAATCTTCACCGATCACAAAAGCTTGAAGTATATTTTTACTCAGAAGGAGCTCAACATGCGACAGCGTCGATGGTTGGAGCTCATGGCGGATTATGAGATTGATTTGCAATATCACCCTGGCAAAGTGAATGTGGTCCCTGATGCGCTGAGTAGGCTCCCAGTGGTGATGTTGTTGACCTCGCAGTGGAGATTGCAGCAGGATTTTTACGAGTCTGGGATTGAGGTTGTTCTTCCTGGGGAGGCTTCTCCGTTGATGTGTATGCATATACAGTCGACGATCGTGGATCGGATTAAGGCTGGCCAGGCTGAGGATCCGAAGCTGGTGAAGATCTGGGAGCAGGTGGAAGCCGGTCTGTGGACTGACTTTTTGATTCATGAGGATGGCTCGCTGAGGTTTGGAGCTAGGTTGTGTGTGCCAGCTGGAGATATTAGAGAGGAGTTGATGGTGGAGGCACACAGTTCGCCGTATTCTGTGCATCCTGGTGGGACCAAGATGTACAAGGATCTTCGTCTGAACTATTGGTGGCATGGTATGAAGAGGAGTGTGGCTCAGAGTGTAGCCAAGTGCTTGGTTTGCCAGCAAGTAAAGGCGGAGCATCAGCGTACGGTCGGGTTACTACAACCGCTTCCAATTCCGGAGTGGAAGTGGCAACACATCACTATGGATTTCGTGACTGGACTACCTCGGAGTCCGAAGCAGAATGACGCGATTTGGGTGATCGTGGATCGATTGACCAAATCTGTGCACTTTATTCCATTCCGAGTAGGACAGTCTACTGAGGCGCTAGCGAGGAGATATATGGAGGTAAATTCTTTTACCCTCCGTTTTTATTTCCTTTTCCTAGTATAGATGGTGATGTAACGTGAATCGTGCAGGAGATCGTACGACTTCATGGAGTCCCTGTGAGTATCGTATCGGACAGAGACACGAGGTTCACATCTCAGTTCTGGCAGAGTTTACAGAAGAGTTTGGGTACGCGTCTGAGTTTCAGCACGGCGTACCATCTGTAGACGGATGGCCAGTCCGAGAGGACGATCCAGATCTTGGAGGACATGCTAAGGGTGTGCATGTTGGATTTCAAAGGTTCGTGGGAGGACCATCTACATCTGGTGGAGTTTTCCTACAACAACAGCTTCCAGGCGAGTATTGGCATGGCACCTTTCGCCGCGCTTTATGGGAGGAAATGTCGATCGCCATTGAGTTGGGATGACATTGGTGATAGGGAGCTATTGGGACCTGAGATAATTGTGGAGGCTGTGGACGTTGTCAGGAACATTCGGGAGAGGTTGAGGATTGCTCAGGACCGTTATAAGCATTGGCAGCTGCTAAACGCCATCCTTTGGAGTTTCAGCCGGGCGACCATGTGTTCTTGAAGATTTCCCCGAATCGTGGTGTGATTCGCTTTGGGAAGCGAGGGAAGTTGAACCCGCGATACATTGGACCGTTTGACATTCTGGAGAGAGTTGGCGAGGTAGCTTACCGCTTGGCCTTGCTGCCATCTTTGGAAGGAGTTCACAATGTTTTCCATGTGTCGCAGCTTCGTCGATACATTAGCGATCCGTCTTATGCTGTGGATTTCTCGGAGATTACCGTTCGCCCCGATATGACGTATGACCAGCAGCCCGTGCAGATTCTGGACAGGCGTCAGAAGTCACTTCGGAACAAGGTTGTCAATCTTGTGAGGGTGATGTGGCGACACGGCTCGCCTGGAGAGTCTACTTGGGAGAATGAGGATGAGATGCGAGAGCGTTTCCCACTTTTGTTTCCGGACACATGAGTGTTGGGAAATTCCGAGGACGGAATTTTTCTTAAGTTGGGGAGGATGTAACGACTGGTTTTCTTGTATCTGGATTTATTATAATATATATATATATATGTTTTGGTGAATTTTCTCCTCATGTGTGGTTTGCGTCTACGTAGCTTTCATTTCGATCGTTTCGTCGTGTTTTCTTAGCTTCTTCCTTAGAATCGTCGGTTTTGGAGTAAGTCATTCGTGACGGGCTTCATATCGGTCATATCTTATTGTTAGATCAAGCCTAGGAGTCTTAGAAATCGATCCCAGAGCTTCGCGCTCCATTTCGAAACTTTTGGTGCACATTAGCCGGTGTAAGAAGGGGCACTGACCGACTAGATGACGATCCAGTCGGTCCGAAAACCTTCTTGAACCGACTAGTGGGCTTTGATAAATGTTCAGGAGTTACTGTTTATCGTTAGTCGGTCTAAGAACGTTGGTTGACCGACTAGGTTGCAAACTAGTCGGTCAGTAATGCTTCTTTAACCGACTAACTCATTAACTAATTTTTGGTACCAGTTACTATTCACTTTTAGTCGGTATAAGAACGTTCATCGACCGACTAGATGTCAAACTAGTCGGTCAGTAGTTGTTCTTTGACCGACTAACTCTTAGTTCAGGTTTTCGTCTGGAGCTACTGTTTACACTTAGTCGGTCTGCGTTGGTCAACCGACCGACTAGTTCTCAAACTAGTCAATCAACAGTTGTTCCTTGACCGACTAAACAGTACAGGAAACCCTAGTTTTGCCCTAGCCGCCACCAAACTCTATAAATACCCCTCCAAACGTTTTCGTCTTCTTCTTCTTCAACTCTAAACCTAATTTCTCCCCCATTGAGCTCTCATCTTCCCCAAACCCTCAAACCTTCATTCCAAGCTCATCCTCCATCATCCAAACCCTCACTTAACACATTCCACCTCTCATCTTCCCCAAACCTTCATCAAACCCCCAAAACCCATATCAAAACCCATTTCTCCAGATTTTCCCCATCCTTTCCAGATCTGAACCCTAGGTTCCCCGGAGCGTTTCTTCCGTTGTCGTGCTTGCTCGATATCATTCTTCCGCTTTCGATACGGTAATAATCGATCTCTTAATGTTTTCATAACCCGTTGTGTTTTTGTGAAACCCTAATGAAATGAATGTTGTTTTGATGATAGTTTCTCCATAACAGCGACTTCCCCGTAGATTAGCGTCCGTGGGATGAACCCTCATTGATCGTCATCCTCGGTACTAGGCAAGTGAAACTTGCCACTTAGGGTTTTGGGCCATGTCTTAGGCCATTTGCTTGTTGTAGGCGTAAAAGAGACTAGGCGACGAAATGATACTCGCCTAGGCGCAAATTTAGGAACTAGCTTGACAACGAAGCTAGATCCGACATTTATCATGTTGCACAACTACCATGTCATGTTTAATTTCCATTAACGGTACGCGAATAAATTGTCATGTCATTGCATTCTTTAAGTGTTCCCGTGATTGCGTAGCTCTGCTACATCTTGTGAAACGATTGAGGCTAGGTGCACCCCTATGCCAAATGGAATACGCTCCTGGTTGTGATCCAGGAAACGAGCTCTTGTGCGGGGCAACCCTGGCTCATTTACTGAGCTCGTGTACAGGGACCCTGGCTCGTCTACGTGTGGGTATTGGGGGTAAGAGTTAAGCGGCCAATCAACTGGGAGTCTGCCCGATCAGCAACTGCAGTGGTACTCTGGGTTCTGGGGTAGTGTTAAGCGGCCAATCAGTGTGAATGTCCAACATTTCAGCTGTAAGGCGTAAACAACTACAAACAACGTGAAACGTGACTAGTGAAAAGATTGAGATTGTTAGTAGCTTGGTTACTCTTGACTTGTCCTGATAAATTGTTCTCTTGTACTTAATGTTCACCATGTCTTACTTGTGCACTCATGTTATAACTGCCATGTCATGCATACTATAACTGCTAGGTTGTTAGTTTGCCTTACTTTCAGTTTCCTTGCCCAAGTATTTTAGACTTGCTGATATGTGCCCCTTTACTCTTTTGGGTGACACATGTTAGACCCTGAGCCTGAGTATATTATTGAGGACGAGGTGTTTGCTGACGCCGAGCCCGAGCTTGTGTTTGGCGAGGAGTACGTGGACACTGGGGACCAGTCCTAGTGTCTTCGTTGAGCTTTCCCCTTTTGTTTAGACTGCTGTTTTGTTGTCGGTGCGTAGCACCTATACTTGGCTACGTTGTTCCTTTTATTGGCCTTGTTCTGGGCCTTTAGACTCTTTCTTTTAGCCTGGTGGCTTTTCTGGATGCTGAACTAAGTTTTCATGTTAGACCTTTTATGAGATTTGAGATTTTATTTCTGTCTCTCCTTGTGTTATTATTGTTGTTCCGTTGTGGTTACAGGGACTTGTTTATGTTTTATTGACGCTTATCGGGTTTGGGGCTTCACAGCTCCACTCTCGTGCGGACCTTTCACGTCTCGCCTCCATTTTAGGGAAGCGGGTCGTGACAGGTTGAGATTCCGGGTATGTTCTCTAAGTAATTTAGTGTAGTTTAATTTCGTTGCAGTAGAATAGATCCCTCTTAGGGTGGTCAGATCCACCCCAAGTTGGCATAGATCGGTCTAGGTTCTGGCTCTCTCAGGGCCTAGCTAAATTGTTTAGCTAGATAGTTTTAATTTTCCGCTGCGCTTTATGCCTATGTGGTCCGTCCGACTTAGGACGGACACAGATCTGAGCTCTGAGGGTCCGCCAAAACCCCTACACTTTTATATGATACTAATAAAGTAATTAATCTAAACCATGAGCCTCGACTTTTATATGATACAAACAAAGTCAAAAGTTTTAATTTGTCGCGTCATGCTTGAAGGTTAGTTATATATGTTTAATTTTCTTATATATGTTTGTTTATGTTGGTTCAGGGAGCTATTGCACACTAAAAAAGACAATATGTAACATGTGAAATGCTGAATGATGTGTTAGGAGAGTCCTACATAAGTTGTGAATTTCAACTAGCTGATTGTTTTCAGCATGTACTCTCTTCCCTTCCACTAGCTGATTGTTTTCAACTAGCTATCTCTTACTCAGCATTGTTGAAAGCTCTTCTTTTCAGCATGGATGTTTACTTGGTGATGCAGGCTGATTGGGAATGTGGTTACTTCCCTTTCAGCCTTCACTTCAGCGAGGCAGAGAAAGAAGACAGCAATGAAAAGGGAAATCATCAGGCGGAGAAAGGAGACGCAGCAGCAGTAGCAGGGGCAATCTGATTGAACTGGGGCAGCAGCTGGGGCAATCTGGGGCAGTAGCAATCTGGTAGTTGTGTATTTGGTCTTAGAAATGAGATTGTTGTTGACATACTAATTTGTAGTTGGTCTTAGAAATGAGATTGTTTAGGAAGTCTTCTTTTTTTAAAGCACTGGATTTGGGCTTAAATACATCTACTCAACTTGAGGATTTGGACTTAAATATATAACGCCTTGGAAACTTTTTCTATCAATGTTGTATGGTATGCTTAAATGTTGTATGGTATGCTTAAATATATAAAGCATTGGAAACTGTGTTCTATTATGATCTGTTTATATCTTTGGAGCATATTGCCAATGAGTTGCCATTTTATTCTGGCTCTAGATATTGTAGTAGACTTATGATATTGCTCTAGGGGACCATTATGTGTACTTCTTTGATCTTCATCCGCACCTCACAATGCTCTTGAGGATTCATGCAATTTAGAATCTGTCTATTCATTAAGTAAATGCTACATATATGCAGGAGAACGACTGGGCCACTTGGTCAATGTTTAATATTTCTCTCACATTTTAGGACAGGGAGATGATGGACATGTTAGGATATCCATGGAATGGATCCTGTTTGTTTCAGCTGTTATTAGAAATTTTCGCCAGTGGCAAGTCATTTTCTTGTGCACCCTACATCCTCCATAACAATGAAACGTTGTTGCCTGGTGAATGTACTTGCGTTCATCTGTTCTTTCATACATGGTATGCAAATATATTATCAGTGAAAAACTTGAGGGGCAAATCACATATATTCACAGAGAAAACCAACAAATGGTACACAATATCGCGCAGATCCTCATTCAAATCACATATATTCACATAGAACTGAATTCTAACAATTGCCAAAAACTTGAGAGTCAGCGAACATGATGATGCCGCCAAGAGATGCAACCTTCTCAGGTTCCCAACCTTACACGAGTCGCGCAGCAAATAGCTGTCATAATCTCCCTGGTAGCGATACGCTGCATTATCAACAAGAAATGATTAGCATACATGGAAACATTCAGACACTTTGAGCATCAATATATTTTGATGCTATGCAAATTTTTTGTGGTTTGCGTACAAATTTTTATATGCAAGGGGTAAGGATGTAAATGGATTGGATGTAAATGGATTAGGTAGGACGCATATTGACATTTTTACTTTAATCAACTAAGTGTTGCCATGTTTTTTGCTTGGGTCGCTAAATTTTTTACGACGAATTTTTTGTTCCGCGCCAAAGGCGCCCTGTGCAATTTTTACGCTAATTTGTTGTTCCGCGCTGAAGACACACGTGCCAAATTTGTTGTTCTACGCAGAATTTTTTGTTCCACGCCGATGGTGTCCGCACTGAATTTGTTGTTCTACGCCGAATTTACCGAAGGCGCCCGTGCCAAATTTGTTGTTCTACGCCAAATTTGTTGTTCTGCACCGAATTTGTTGTTTCGAGCCGAAGGTGCCCGTGTTGCTAAATATTTTTACGTTATTTTATTGTTGTTTTTAATTTTGGCTGTGGAAATAATGTTGAGTATTGGACTTCTCCCTACTTGGTGTTAATGATGAGCAAACATAAATACTTGTGACTAATCCCCTATTTTGCAGTTAATCCATTGCCTAAGCTAATTATGAGGATCTACTTGCAATGGATGACACTCAAAGTTGATTGAAGGCAAATGACATGGATTGGATGATCGTAGATGATGATTGAAGCTCCATGAAGTCTTCAAGCTCATATGATGGATAGAAGAGAGAATTCGTCAATGTAATTTTCTTTTATCTCTTCTAGTATGTAGCTTAGAAGTAGAACATTGATGGAGCACTCACACACATCATCATTTCTGTCGTAGGAAATTATTAGATCATTTGTCCTTTGACCCCAATCCATTTCTTTAGTGATTGTGCTTGGATTGTTTATAACAGTCGACTGCTGAACGTTTTACAGTCGTCTGTCTCAAAAACAGTCGACTGTGTTTTGTTCTATAGTCGCCTGTTATGCACAAACTTTTAACAATCTAGTTTTGGGTCTTTCTGTGTATTTTGCACAGGCTACTGATGAACGATACACAGGCGCATGTCCTTGTGACAGTCGACTGTGTTTTGTATATCAGTCGCATGTCTATCTTTTGTCCAAAACTTCGTTGATCTGACTTTTACGGCCAGTCGACTATTGTTGTATATACAGTCGACTGTATCTTGGATCAGTCGACTGTGTAAGCTGCAACAGTCACCTGTCTGTGAGCCAACTTATTGACTCTGCTCTTTGGAAATTCTTAGGGTATTTGACAGTCGTCTGTATAAGGATTTACAGTCGCCTGTTCTGATTAACAGTCGACTGTATTATCTGCATCAGTCGTCTGTCCTGTTATCTTACAGGATTTCCAGATTTCATTCTGCTTACCATCTCTCGGCTAGTCTCCTGTAGAAGGATTTACAGTCGCATGTTGGTTTAACAGTCGACTGTCTTTGCTTCATCAGTCGACTGTCCACGTGGTAAGTTACTGTTATGATTTCTTACCTGCCCTTGTTGACTGTGCAATAGTCGACTGTGGTTTCTTCAACAGTCGACTGTCGCGAGTTCAGATTCTATCCGTTGAGAATTTTCTCACGGATTCCAAAAAAATTTGCCTAAACTGTTTTGTGGATTTGAGAAACCTATAAATGGGGCTTCTACTGTTCCATTGAGAGGTGACCAATTCTTCCAAGTTTTAATCTCAAGTTTTCATTCTAAAGTTTAAAGCTCTCAAATCCAAAGCCCTAAGAATTCTAAATCTTTGATCTCTTGCTCTACAACCTAGAACCAAAGAGTGATCCTCTAGGCAATTGGTGCAGTCAAGAGAAAGGGCTTTCTCCTCTCTTCCAAGAGAGTCTTCAACACACAACACACCACTCCTTCAAGTTCTACTTCAAGGCATAGGTGATTGTAAGTGTTGCTTTCAGATTTCATTATTTTCATATATTGAATTTGCTCTCGGGTTGTGAGAACGGTTTGCTTGCTCCCAAGTTGTGGGAGTCAAGGACACCGATTATATTCGATTTCACTTGTATGGTTGCTACAAGTGGGTTTTTAAGGAAACCTCAAGTTAGGGTTCTAACTTGAGTATCCGGAGGTATCCGGGTGGAAGGGACGTAGGATTACCGGGAACAAGTCGGGAAGTGACTTGGGTAATCCGAACCCTAGAAACATAATTGTGTTTGCATTTGTTTCTTATTTGGGTTCATTTCTAATTCCGCACTTTATTGTTGGTTAGCATTTTAATTTGGTGTAACAATCGTTTTAAATTGCTTAAACACTATTCAACCCCACTTCTAGTGTTTTCTTCATAGACAGAATCCCTACAATTGGTATTAGAGCGCAAGGTTATAGCTATGGCATCCAACAACAACAACGTTCCTCCGCCGACTTCGTACAACAATCACGATCGTGATGGAGAATCCACACTTTTCGAAGGTCAATCTACGATACGTCCTCCACGTTTCAATGGTACTAATTTTGGCTATTGGAAGTGTAGGATGGAGACGTTCCTTAGGAGTGCTTCACTTTGGAGAACCCTCCACAAGGAGTACGTCGAGCCCACCGAAGAGGATTTTGAGAAATGGACGACTTCCGAGAAGTCCGCCGAAGTCAACAACGCTAAAGCAATGAACGTTCTTCATTGTGTGTTAGACCCGAATAAGTTCAACAAGATATGCACATGTAAAAGTGCATATCAACTTTGGAACCATCTCATCGTTACCTATGAGGGAACGAATAAGGTAAAACTTTCGAAGTTATATGTTGTCGTGCAAAACTTCGATTTGTTTCATATGCAGGAGAATGAGAGCATTGCATCGATGTACGGACGCTTTACCGACATCAAAAATGAATTGGAAGCCCTTAGCCAAACATACACCGAAGCTAAAAAGGTAAGGAAGATCATCATGGGAATGACCTCCAAATGGGAAAGGAGAGTGATCGCCATCGAGGAGGTCAATGATCTGAAGAATTACACAGTTGTGAATCTTATCGGGACTCTCATATCTTATGAGGCAAGACAAGAGAACCGATTAAAGATTCGGGCTATGATAAATCCTTCGGAGGCCAAGAAGAAGGCTTTGGCATTCAACGCTAATTCATCATCCTCCGATGGTGATGATTCGGAAGATGAGATGGATTTGGGTGAAATGGCCCAAATGGCGAAGAAGTTCCAACGTTTCTTTCACAGAGGTAAATTTCCCTCCAACAAACGTTTTGAGTCTACTAATGCTACTTCCTCTCTTTGTTTTAAGTGTAATAAATCTGGGCACATCAAGAGGGATTGCCCAATGTTAAAGAACAAAGAGAAGTGGAAGGCACCTAAGTACCTCAAGTCCGACAAGAACAAGAGAGACAAGAAGAAAGGACTTGTAGGTACCTTCGATGCCTCAAGTGAGGACTCATAAAGCGATTCCGATGATGAGAAGGGTGAGAGCAACCACATGTGTTTCATGGCCCGAGAGGATCCACTCTCCGATGAGAGTGATTCCGACACGGATGAAACCGAGGTAACAATGGATGAACTTCATATTGCTAATGAAGAATTATTTTCTAAATATCAATCTTTAATGCTTAGATACACTAGCTTAAAGAAATCAAATATTAGCAAGTCATCCATTCCATGCATTATCAACAATGACACCATTATTGATACTTTAACTCTTGAGAAAGCAAACTTAGCTACTCAAAATGTCACCTTGAGAGATGAGGTGAAAACCCTCAAATCTCAACTAGATCAAACACATCCAACGGATAATAGTGATCTAGTCACACGTCACACACAATTGGGTTTAGAGAATGATTCTCTTAAAACCAAGTGCACGAGCTCAAAGCACGGGTGTCCACCTTGGATACCAACATTTCTTCTCTAAAGGAGAAATATGAGCTCATGTCCTCCCATATTGTGAGATTCAATAAGGGAAAAGGACAATTGGATGATTTGCTAGCAAACCAATTTCCGGACACACATCGTGTTGGTCTTGGGTTTGTGAAAGCAAATGCATCCAATGATCGCACCTCCTATAGTGGTGTCACTATAGACTTTGTGAGGCCTTCCTCCAGTGCATCCACAAGTGGTGTCAAAGACACTATAGGTAGAAAACCTACCAAGAAAGTCACCACTTCACCTTCTCTTCCTTTTGGCAAGAAACCCACTAAGGGTGGAAACCAAAAGCAAGGTCATGCTTACATATACACTAACACTCATCCACGTAGGAAACCTCCTACTTCACAAGTGGATAACTATGACACTTTTTATACTCCACACCCACGGACACGTACACAACCACACATGAGAAATACTCATGTACGTGCTCCTATACACCCGTATGCACATACGCATCATTCTTACATGTATGCACCTCCTCCGCATGTCATGCATAACCCATATGCTTCATACAACATGCATGTTCCCAAGCATACATATCATTCTCGTATGTATAATGCATATCCACCCCCTCATATTTATACTAGAAACCATGTTCCCAAGAAGCTTGCACCACATAGAAATTTAACAAATGTGCATGCAACTAGGAAAAGGACTCCAAAAACTTACACCATTTGGGGTCCTAAGAACACTAGCCTAAATGATAGGAATGCTTATTTTGATTCCTAATTTCATGATGTGATCAATAATGGTAATTATGTTGGGAAGCGGAAGTCCACTTGGACTTGGCTTCTAAAGGGCTAATCCCCTTGGACCCAACAAACATTGGGTACCATGAGCTTATGGTATATTATATAGGTACCTAAGAGAAAGAAGAAGAGCAATAAATGTCAAACTTGCTCTAAAGGGAAAGGATGGATTCTCGATAGTGGTTGCTCCAAACATATGACGGGAGATCCCTCATTGCTCTCCGAAGTGATTAGCATCAAGGATGGTGCAACAGTTACTTTTGGAGGTAATCAAAAGGGAACCATCATAGGAGTAGGTATCGTTGGTAATCTTTCAAAACCCTTAATTACTAATGTTTATCTTGTTAGTGGTTTGTGTCACAATCTCATTTTCATTAGTCAACTTTGTGACAAAGGTTACAAGGTTAACTTTGGAGAAGGATTGTGTACTATTGTTGATTGTGATTCAAATGTTTTATTTTTCGGTATTAGGCGTAAAAATATTTACTATTTGAGCTTGCCAAAAACCGTAGAACATTGCTAAGTTGCTAACACAAGTGAACAACTATTATGGCATCGCCGTTTTGGTCATGTTCACTTCAAGCACTTATATAAGTTAGCTAAGCATGATCTAGTCAAAGGCTTTCCTAAAATTGCTTTTAATAAGAAAAACTTTTGCGATTCTTGTCAAAGAGGTAAACTTAGTAAATCATCCTTTAAACTTAAAGAAGGGATTACTTCTAAGAGGCCCCTAGAACTTCTTCATCTAGATTTGTTTGGGCCAACTAGAACCGCTTCTTTAGGCAATGCTCATTATGGATTAGTTGTCGTTGACGACTTTTCTAGATTTACTTGGGTTTCATTCTTAACTAATAATAATGAAGCTTATGAAGAGTTTACCAAACTTGCAAAGAAGATTTAGAAAATCTTAGGATCCACCATTATCACTATCCGTAGTGATCATGGAGGAGAATTTGAGAATGAATCTTTTACTAAGTTTTGTGATGACACCGGGATAACTCATAATTTTTCCTTCCCTCGGGCACCACCACAAAATAGTGTTGTAGAGAGAAAGAATAGGACTCCTAATGAGTGTGCACTCACTATGCTCCATGATAGTCATCTTGGACTACAATTTTGAGCAGAGGCGGTGCACACGGCATGTTATGTGCTCAATAGGATCCTAGTGAGACCCCGAACGAACAAAACTTGTTTTGAGTTGTTTTATGACAAAAAGCCTCAAGTAAAATATTTTCGTTTTTTTGGTTCAAAATTTTTTATCAAGAACACTTTCGGTAATCTAGATAAATTTGAGCCAAGATCCGATGAAGGAATCTTTGTTGGATATTCCACACGTAGCAAAGCCTACCAGATATACAACAAAACTTCTTCAACGATTGAGGAGTCACTACACGTCTCATTTAATGAAGATTTTGATTTTCCTCATGTTGATGATGATAGTGTAGATGTTATTTGTGATACTTTTAGTAATGTTAAGATCCATGATTCGGTTATTGAGACTAACACTACTAACGAAATTGTTGAAGATGTTCCTAGTGATGCATGTATATCCAAAGCTTATCCGACCGTTCGTAATCATCCCCATAACCAAATTATTGGAGATATTGGCGTGGGTGTTCGAACGAGGTCGAGGATTGAAGAATTCTCTCATTGCGCATTCGTCTCTACCATCGAGCCAAAGAACATCCAAGAAGCTTGTGAGGATAGCTCTTGGATAGTGGCAATGGAAGAAGAACTAATGCAATTCGAGAGAAATGAAGTTTGGGAACTCGTTCCTCTTCCAAGTGGTCACCAAGTCATTGGGACCAAATGGATCTTCAAGAACAAGACGGATGAGAACGAGGTGATCCAAGGAACAAAGCAAGGTTAGTAGCTCAAGGCTACCGGCAAGAGGAAGGTATTGATTTCGAAAAGTCTTTTACCCCCGTAGCTAGATTAGAAGCTATTAGGTTGTTTTTATCCTTTGCATCCCATAAGAATTTTAAACTATTTCAAATGGATGTTAAAAGTGCATTTTTGAATGGGTTTGTCAATGAAGAAGTTTATGTTTCACAACCTCCCGGTTTTATTCATGAAAAATTTCCAAATCATGTTTTCAAACTTAAGAAAGCGTTGTATGGGTTGAGACAAGCTCCTAGAGTTTGGTATGATCGACTCAAGACCTGTCTTTTGAATTTAGGTTTTAAAATGGGAGAAGTTTATTCTACACTCTTCATTAAAGATTATGAAAATGACATTCTCTTGATTCAAGTTTATGTAGACGATATAATTTTTGGTTCTACTAACTTTAATCTTTGTCAAGAATTTTCTAAGTCAATGAAGGATGAATTCGAGATGAGCCACATGGGAGAGCTCACCTATTTCCTTGGACTGCAAATTCAACAAATAGAGAATGGCACCTTCATACATCAGACAGTACACATGGGAGCTTATAAAGCGATTCGGGATGGAATCGTCGTCAAGCAAACGGACTCCCATGAGTACTTCTACCCACCTTCACAAAGATGAAAACGGAAAAGATGTAGACGTTCGTCTATATCGAGGTATGATCGGCAGCTTAATTTATTTAACCGCTAGAAGGCCCGATATCATGTTTTCTGTATGCTTGTGTGCTAGATATCAAGCTAAACATAAGGAGTCACACTTGATTGCGGTTAAACGAATACTTCGTTATCTCAATCAATCTCTAGATTATGGATTATTTTACCCTAAATCTAGCACATATGAGTTAATCTCATATAGTGATGCCGACTTTGCCGGATGCAAGTCCGACAGGAAAAGTACTAGTGGCACTTGCCATTTTCTAGGAAATTCCTTAGTTTCTTGGTTTTCTAAGAAAAAGAATTCGGTTTCATTGTCCACGACTGAAGCGGAATATATTGCCGCGGGTCTTGCATGTGCACAAGTTCTTTGGATGAGACACACTCTTATGGACTAACGGTGTCAACTGTGATACTTGCTCGATCATGGTTGATAACCATAGTGCCATATGTCTTTCCAAGAATCCGGTACACCACTCCTGTACTAAACACATAGACGTGAGACACCATTTTATAAATGATCATGTAGCTAAGAAGTACATCATCTTAGAGTACATTGAAACCCAAAAACAAATTGCCGACATCTTCACAAAATCTCTTAAAGAAGATTCATTTGTGAGGTTGCGTGGAGAATTAGGAATTATGGGTGAATCTGAAATCTAGAAGCTCAATATTCATATTATAACACCTTTTGAGCTCATGTCATCATATTGTCTTTCTTCCTTTGATATATGCTTCATATGTGTTTAAGAAAGGCAATTGCGATTTATGTGATTTCATGATTTCTTTGAGATTGATCTTAGAGATTTGTGTTTCAATTGATTTATCATATTACATTGTTTTTATGATGAGTTTGTGTTTAGAGTATAGGTCCTAGGGTGAGTGTTCTTATTCTCTGGATTGTATCTCACTGTGCATTTTTGGATCAGGACAGACGACTGTCTTTCCTTCGACAGTCGACTGCCCTACTCTATCACCTCTGTCTGAGAATTTGTATCTTTCGCACAGACGACTGATGACTGTTTTCCAGTCGACTGTTATTTTAACAGGCGACTGAACTTTAGTCATCGGGCGACTGTTCTCTCTGTCAAAATTTTACAGAGCTCTCTGTCTTTTTCTGAAGTTTATTGATTCTCGGTCAGTCGACTGATGTGTATAGTACAGTCGACTGTCCATCAGACAGACGACTGTATGTTACTCAACAGTCGACTGTCTGTCTTCCTGAGACTAATTCTTATCACTTCATCTAGTCGACTGACTTTTGTTCATCAGTCGACTGTTTACTGTTCGTGACGGTTCACTGCTTTGATCCGAGTCGTCGATTCTTTGATCCAACAGCCCTGATTTATTCCCTCTTTCTTATATGCTTCGAGACGGTTCACTTCGACTATTGTTTTTCTCTCTCCTCTGACTGAAATACACTTAACTTCCCGCTCAAAATCTTTTGTTGATCTCTCTCTTCTGATCTGCTTCGTGGCGAATCGGTTCTTCCTCCCTCGTGTGGTTGCTCGTGTTTGCTCGCGTGTTGATCGTCTTCTCGCCGGAATCTTGCTTGTGCTTACTTGACCTAATCGTCCATTTCAAGTAAGCTAATAGATCCTTTTAGTGTTCTGTTTCCTAATATTTCATTAGATTTCCTCAATGATCCAGCTCCTTTGTCTCAACCCGTTGATCCGGTTCCGACCTCGCCTCCATCTTCTGGAGAATTTCTACATATCTCTGTCGGTGACACCATCCCTTCTGAGGATGTTATTGTTCACACTTCTCAACCAGCTGATCCTCCTCCTCGTTCTCCACCTTTTGTTCCCCTCGAGGACTTTCTTCTTGGTCGACTGTGTGATCGTGTCACCGCTCTTGAGAAACTTTCCACTTCTATGGATGAGAAGCTCAACCTTCTGTTGGAACTTCAGTACAAATCCTTTTTGCATCATGGATTTCCCTTCCCCGTCGAGCTTCAGACTCATGTTCCCAAGTCTGAGGACATTGCCCCTGCTCATGTTCCTCCTCCTCCAGGCTTTGTGCCTATACCCTCTTTGGTCCAGACCCCTGTTGTTCAGACCCCTATTCCTGCTCCTGCAGATTCGTCTACCGCTCGTGCATCGTCTTCCAAGAGGAAGACTCCTGCTTACCCTACCCGACGCTCTGCCAGGCTCATGTGCCGTTCTTCTGGACGTCCTTCGGACCCTTCCATTATTCACATTGACTGACGATGCAGCTGTTGCCTGTTTGCTCACTCACCCGACGACCTAGATTCTGTTTTGGTCTGTTTTTGAGTAGGACGAGTGGGTCTTCACTGTGTTTGGTGGATTAAGCGTTTATCTGGATGATGTATGATGGATTATTGTTGTATGCTGATGTTATGATAGATACTTGATGTGATATGTACTTTTGGCATCATGCTATTTTTTTGTAATCTTGATGGATGTATTTTTTTGTTGGACATGTTGATGTCCGTATGCTATGTACTCGCATCACTTTTGCTGTATTTTATTGTCCTAGGGGTTTGGGGGTTCTTGAAGTTGGGAGTGACGGCACCTGTGCCCTATCCTCCCTCTCGTGACTACACCCAACATCACTAAGACAAGTGTATTTTGTATACTACTCAATAAAACTCATACGCTAACTTTCCATATATATATATATATATATATATATATATATATATATAGAGAATAATGGGTATCATACGCCATATGAGAGGGTCTCTCATATTCCCTCTCACATAAAGGGGGAAAGTACAACAAGTACAAGCCCATGTGGGCTTGTACTTTCCCTCTTTATGTGAGAGGGAATATGAGAGACCCTCTCATATGGCGTATGATGCCCATTATTCTCATATATATATATATATATATATATATGATGTTGCTGATTAATCTTGTGTCGCACCTTGTATAACTGATTATCCTATCTGTGTGATGTTTTCCATATTATCTCCTTTAATGCTTTATTCTCTTATGATGTGCTTGTGAAACAATATAGGATTAGATATTGGTTTATTCATGCTATCTCTGATGTGATGCTTTTTTGAAACTATTTTTATTTCGTATATCTAAAACGTTGATATTGGACTTCAATTTCTCTATTCACATAAGTATATGATGTGCTTTTAAGAGATTTTTTGATTCCATATATCTTTATACTCCTTGATTGTTGTTAGTTAGTATTTAGCACGATTATTGTTGTTGTTATTTACTCCCACCTTTTTGGATAATGCCATAGGGGGAGAGAAATAAACATACAAGATTCATAATGAATGTGCTTAGTATGTTCTAACACTTTGAATCTAAGATTGAAGTTGCCTTAGATTCAGGGGGAGTAAGATTACATTGAATAGGGATTTTAATTCCTTGATTTCTTGATTTAAAATCATACGTATCTTACTCATTTGCTTCAATTGATATGTAGATGCCCTATTATCTGTTGACTAACTTGATTGGCATCTATGTAGGGGGAGTAAGTTTTCGTAAGCACAATTATTTATCTTTTTGTTTATGTTTGTTTGTCTTCATCAAAAAGGGGGAGAATGTTGAGTATTGGACTTCTCCCTACTTGGTGTTAATGATGAGCAAACATAAATACTTGTGACTAATCCCCTATTTTGCAGTTAATCCATTGTCTAAGCTAATTATAAGGATCTACTTGCAATGGATGACACTCAAAGTTGATTGAAGGCAAATGACATGGATTGGATGATCGTAGATGATGATTGAAGCTCCATGAAGTCTTCAAGCTCATACGATGGATAGCAGAGAGAATTCGTCAATGTAATTTTCTTTTATCTCTTCTAGTATGTAGCTTAGAAGTAGAACATTGATGGAGCACTCACACACATCATCATTTCTGTCGTAGGAAATTATTAGATCATTTGTCCTTTGACCCCAATCCATTTCTTTAGTGATTGTGCTTGGATTGTTTATAACCGTCGACTGCTGAACGTTTTACAGTCGTCTGTCTCAAAAACAATCGACTGTGTTTTGTTCTACAGTCACCTGTTATGCACAAGCTTTTAACAATCTAGTTTTGGACCTATCTGTTTATTTCGCACAGGCTACTGATGAATGATACACAGGCGCCTGTCCTTGTGACAGTCGACTGTATTTTGTATATCAGTCGCCTGACTATCTTTTGCCCAAAACTTCATTAATCTGAATTTTACGGCCAGTCGACTATTGTTGTATATACAGTCTGTACCTTGGATCAGTCGACTGTGTATGCTGCAACAGTCGCCTGTCTGTGAGCCAACTTATTGACTTTGCTCTCTGGAAATTCTCAGGGTATTTGACAGTCGTCTGTATAAGGATTTACAGTCGCCTGTTCTGATTAACAGTCGACTATATTATCTGCTTCAGTCGTCTGTCCTGTTATCTTACAGGATTTCCAGATTTCATTCTGCTTACCATCTCTCGGCCAGTCGCCTGTAAAAGGATTTACAGTCGCCTATTGGTTTAACAGTCGACTGTCTTTTCTTCATCAGTCGAATGTCCACGTGGTAAGTTACCGTTATGATTTCTTACCTACCCTTGCTGATTGTGCAACAGTCGACTGTGGTTTCTTCAACAGTCGACTGTCGCGAGTTCAGATTCTATCCGTTGAGAATTTTCTCACAGATTCCAAAAGATTTTTTGCCTAAACTGTTTTGTGGATTTGAGAAACCTATAAATGGGGCTTCTACTGTTCCATTGAGAGGTGACCAATTCTTCCAAGTTTTTATCTCAAGCTTTCATTCTAAAGTTTAAAGCCCTCAAATCCAAATCCCTAAGAATTCCAAATCTTTGATCTCTTGCTCTCCAACCTAGAACCAAAGAGTGATCCTCTAAGCAAGTGGTGCAGTCAAGAGAAAGGGCTTTCTCCTCTCTTCCAAGAGAGTCTTCAACACACAACACACCACTCCTTCAAGTTCTACTTCAAGGCATAGGTGATTGTAAGTGTTGCTTTCAGATTTCATTATTTTCGTTTATTGAATTTGCTCTCAGGTTGTGAGAGCGGTTTGCTTGCTCCCAAGTTGTGGGAGTCAAGGACATCGATTGTATTCGATTTCACTTGTAGGGTTGCTACAAGTGGCTTTTTAAGAAAACCTCAAGTTAGGGTTCTAACTTGAGTATCAGGAGGTATCCGGGTGGAAGGGACGTAGGATTACCGGGAACAAGTCGGGAAGTGACTTGGGTAATCCGAACCCTAGAAACATAATTTGTTTGCATTTGTTTCTTATTTGGGTTCGTTTCTAATTCTGCAATTTATTGTTTGTTAGCATTTTAATTTGGTGTAACAATCGTTTTAAATTTCTTGAACACTATTCAACCCCCCTTCTAGTGTTTTCTCCATAGACAGGATCCCTACAAATATTTTTTGGCTGAACAAAGATTTCGTGGGAAAAAATCTGAAATGAACCGTGCCTACGGGCACGGGTTATGACTATTTTTTTATGTTTGTTAAAAATTAGGGGATCTAAGATTTTTAGGAGGGGCGTATTTTATATGAACAGTGCCCTTAAGGCACGAGTTATGACAATCTATATTATATTTGATGACTGTTTTTGAATTCTAGGGCTGACTAGAACAAGCTGTGTCACGACCCGCTTCCCTAAAATGGAGGCAAGACGTGAAAAGGTCCGCACGGGAGTGGAGCGGTGAAGCCCCCAAACCCGATAAGCGTCAATTTAGTATAAGCAGGTCCATGTAATTGCAATCGAAACAACAACGATAATAATATAAGACGGATATGAAATACCAATCCCACAATTGCCCACAAGGTACTCAACATCACAGAAAAGCCACCAGGCTAAAAGAAAAGAGTCTAAGGGCCGACTAAAATTCAACTAAAATTCAGATGATGTGTTAGTCGGTTCAAGAAGCATCGCCGACCGACTAGTTTGCAACCTAGTCGGTCAACCAACCTTCTTAGACCGACTAACGATAAACAGTAACTCCTGAGAAAATTTAGAAAGCTCACTAGTCGGTCCAAGAAGGATTGCCGACCGACTGGATCGTCATCTAGTCGGTCAGTGCCCCTTCTTATACCGGCTAATGAGCACCAAAAGTTCCGATACGGAGCGCGAGGCCCCATGATCGAATCCTAAGACTCCTAGGCTTGATCTATTAGTTAGATATGACCGTTAAGAAGCCCGTCACAAACGACGTACTTCAAAATCGACGATCCTAAGGAAGAATCGAGAAAATACGACGAATCGATCGAAATTGAAAGCCACGGAGACGAAAACCACGCAAGAGGAGAAAATCCACCAAAACATATATTATATTATAATAAATTCAGATACAAGAAAACCAGTCGTTACATCCTCCCCAACTTAAGAAAAATTCCGTCCTCGGAATTTCCGAATATTCACGAGTCCGGAAACAAAAGTGGGTAGCGCTCTCGCATCTCATCTTCTCTCTCCCAAGTAGACTCTCCCGGCGAACCGTGCCGCCACATCACTCTCACAAGATCGACGACCTTGTTTCGAAGTGACTTCTGACGCCTGTCCAGAATCTGCACTGGATACTGGTCATACGTCAAATCCGAGCGAACGGCGATCTCCGAGAAATCCACGGCATGAGATGGATCGCTAATGTATCGACGAAGCTGCGACACATGGAAAACATTGTGAACTCCTTCCAAAGATGGCGGCAAAGCCAAGCGATACGCTACCTCGCCAACCCTCTCCAAAACATCAAATGGTCTAATGTATCGCGGGCTCAACTTCCCACGCTTCCCGAAACGAATCACACCACGATTCGGGGAAATCTTCAAGAACACATGGTCGCCCGGCTGAAATTCCAAACGACGACGTTTAGCATCAGCCCAATGCTTAAAACGGTCCTGAGCAATCCTCAACCTCTCCCGAATATTCCTGACGATCTCCACGGCCTCCACGATCATCTCAAGTCCCAACAACTCCCGATCACCAACGTCATCCCAACTCAATGGCGATCGACATTTTCTCCCATAGAGAGCGGCGAAAGGCGCCATGCCAATACTCGCCTGGAAGCTGTTGTTGTAGGAAAACTCCACCAAATGTAGATGGTCCTCCCACGAACCCTTGAAATCCAACATGCACGCCCTCAGCATGTCTTCCAAAATCTGAATCGTCCTCTCGGACTGGCCATCCGTCTGCGGATGGTACGCTGTGCTGAAACTCAGACGCGTACCCAAACTCTTCTGCAAACTCTGCCAAAACTGAGATGTGAACCTCGTGTCTCTGTCAGACACGATACTCACGGGGACTCCATGAAGTCGCACGATTTCCTCCATATATCTCCTCGCTAGCACCTCCGTGGACTGTCCCACTCGGAACGGAATAAAGTGCGCAGATTTGGTCAATCGATCTACGATCACACAAATCGCGTCATTCTGCTTCGGACTCCGAGGTAGTCCAGTCACGAAATCCATAGTGATGTGCTGCCACTTCCACTCCAGAATCGGAAGCGGTTGTAGCAACCCGGCCGAACGCTGATGCTCCGCCTTCACTTGCTGGCAAACCAAGCACTTGGCCACACTTCGAGCCACACTCCTCTTCATACCATGCCACCAATAATTCAGACGAAGATCCTGGTACATCTTGGTGCCACCAGGATGCACAGAATACGGCGAACTGTGTGCCTCCACCATCAGCTCCTCTCTGATATCCCCAGCGGGCACACACAACCTGGCTCCAAACCTCAGCGAGCCATCCTCATGAACCAAAAAGTCAGTCCGCAGACCGGCTTCCACCTGCCCCCGAATCTTTACCAACTTCGGATCTCCGACCTGGCCAGCCTTAATCCGATCCACGATCGTCGACTGTACCTGCATGTACATCAACGAAGAAGCCTCCCCAGGAAGAACAATCTCCACGCCAGACCCACAAAAATTCTGCTGCAATCTCCACTGCGAGGTCAAAATCATCACCGCTGGAAGCCTACTCAAAGCATCCGGAACCACATTCACCTTGCCAGGGTGATACTGCAAATCAATCTCATAATCCGCCATAAGCTCCAACCATCGACGCTGTCGCATGTTGAGCTCCTTCTGAGTGAAAATATACTTCAAGCTTTTGTGATCGGTGAAAATTTTCACTTTCTCACTCAACAAGAAGTGCCTCCAAATCTTAAGAGCAAAAACAACGGCAGCCAACTCCAAATCATGCGTCGGGTAATTCTTCTCATGAACCTTAAGCTGACGAGACGCATACGCCACAACATGCCCGTGCTGATGCAACACGCAACCAAGACCCTTGCCAGAAGCATCGCAAAAGATCTCAAATCCACCGCTGCGATCAGGCACGACAAGAATAGGGGCACTCGTCAACCTCTCCTTCAGAACACCAAAAGCACTCTCACAATCACCCGACCAAACATAAGCAACATCCTTCCGCGTCAACCTGGTCATCGGCTCGGCAATACGGGAAAAGTCCATAATGAATCGCCGATAATACCCCGCCAAGCCAAGGAAACTCCGAATCTCAGATGCAGACGACGGAACAGGCCACTCCCTGATGGCCCGAATCTTCTCGGGATCCACAGAAATACCATCTCCAGTCACCACATGCCCCAGAAAAGCAACCCGATCCAGCCAAAACTCGCACTTCGAAAACTTAGCATACAAACGATGCTTCCTCAAAATTTCCAATACCGTCCTCAAGTGCGATGCATGCTCTTCCTCCGACCTCGAATAGATCAGAATGTCGTCGATAAAGATAACGACAAACTTATCCAAAAAGTCGTAGAAAATCAGGTTCATCAGATTCATGAAAACTGCGGGCGCATTAGTTACGCCGAAAGGCATAACCACAAACTCATAGTGTCCATACTTCGTCCTGAACGCTGTCTTCGGAACATCATCCCTCTTCACCTTCAACAGGTGGTAACCACTTCTCAAATCCAGTTTAGAAAACACCCTCGAACCTCCAAGCTGATCAAAAATATCATCAATGCGAGGCAACGGGTACTTATTCTTAATGGTTACCGCATTCAATCCCCGATAGTCCATGCACATGCGACGTGAACCATCCTTCTTCTTAACCAGCAACACCGGTGCTCCCCACGGAGACACACTAGGATTAATATAACCCTTCAGCAACAGCTCATCCAACTGCTTCCGCAACTCTTCCAACTCTGCAGGTGCCATACGATACGGCGCCTTCGAAATCGGCTGCGCACCTGGAACTAGATCAATAGAAAATTCCAAAGCTCGATCAGGTGGCAAACCAGACATTTCCTCGGGGAAGACGTCGCCAAAATCTCGCACTACAGCTGGCCACTCCAGCTCCATCTGCATAGCCACAACCTCCACCGGTCTGGCCCGAAACCTGACAGGACCAAGCGAGCTGCTACCACGACTGAACTCAAACACTGGATGTCCGGGAATCTCGAACACCACCTTCTTCCTCCTGCAGTCGATCGTAGCATAGAAGCTCGCAAGCCAATCCATCCCAAAGACCGCATCGTAGTTGGTGATGTTGTGGACAATAAAATCAGCATAAAGCTCATGCCCACAAACCACCACAGAGCAAGGACTGCACCCACGATGCACCGTGACTACTCCATTCCCTGTGACGATATTCCAACTCTTGGAGAGAGGGGACGTCGACAAGGAATGCTTCTCCACGAAGCTCTGGGCCAAAATGCACATCGACGCACCTGAGTCAAAGAGGACTCGGGCAGGGAACGTGCAAACCAAAACCACACCTAACAAACGGTCTAATCAATCAAATCTTACTCTAGCAACACCATACACAAGCATTCACATAATTTAACAATCAATTAATTAAGGAAGGAACAATCTAGATCGAAAGTTACCTGCAATGACCTTATCCATGGCCAAGACCTCCTCCTCTGTCATCAGAAATGCCTGCCTCCTCGGCGGAACAGCCTGCCGAAAAGCCTGCCCCTGTGGAACAAGAGCGGCTCCACGTCCAGCAGGAACAGGCGCTCGCTGCTGCAACGGCTGTGCTGCAACAGGAGCCCTCCGCAGCGGGTCCGCATGCCGACAAACTTTCGCGACATGAGAAGCATCACCGCAAATCAAACACTGGCCCAGAAACTTCCGACATTGATCCTTGACGTGGCCAGGCCTACCGCAGAAATGGCAAAACTTCGGAATAGGCCCTCCCGGCCTCTTAAACTGAGCAGACTGATTAGGCCTGAATCCAGGTCTAACTGCAGCTCTCGCCTGTTCCACAGGCCTCTTCCCAGCACCAACCAAAGATCCTCTCCTCCGGTTCACAAGCAGCTCCTGCCTCTTGGCAGCGACCAAAACCTTCTGATAAGATTCCCGGTCAGAAGAGGTCACAAAGCTCTGGAGCTCTGAAGCAAGTCCCTGAAGGAACCTCTGAGCTTGCTCCTCAGCGTCCTGCACCATCTTTGGTGCAAACCGACTTAGCCTCATGAACTCCTGGTGGTAATAGTCCACCGACGAGTTCCCCTGCTTCAGGTCGATAAAACGCTGCAGCATCTCTTCCCTGGCAGCCTTCGGGAAAAACTCACCATCAAATCTGGCCTTGAAGGTAGCCCAGACGATCGGCTCGACCAACATCTTTTCCTCAGCATCCCACCAATTCCTGGCGTTATCCTTCAACTGGCGCTTCGCCAAGTCAACCCAACTAACTTCGTTGACCTTGGACATCTTCAGATTGTCTTCGATATTCCTCATCCATTCATCAGCAGCTAGGGGACCTTCGGTTCCATCAAAATATGCAGGACCCAGCTCTCGGAACTGCTTCGCCCTGGGCTCAGGGCGAGGGGTCTCCACCACCCGAGCAGCTCGAGTCACCGGAGCATTCTGCACCTGCAGAAGCACACCCTGCTGAACCTGCATCATCTGCAACATCATCCTCATCATCTCCCCATTAGTGGGCTCCCGCTCCGGCTCCTCGTCGTGAGGGGGCGCACCACTACCACCACCTCGGGTGATCCGTCTTCCTGCCATCTAATGACGCAGAAAACGAAACAATTAGACTCATAGCTTAGGGCTCAGATGTCGAAATTATTTGTTGGACAATCTGGCATTATTATCGTTATCCCGATAATCGCAGTTACAGAGGACCTGCATGGGCCACCACTAAAACCTGTCACGACCCGCTTCCCTAAAATGGAGGCAAGACGTGAAAAGGTCCGCACGGGAGTGGAGCGATGAAGCCCCCAAACCCGATAAGCGTCAATTTAGTATAAGCAGGTCCCTGTAATTGCAATCGAAACAACAACGATAATAATATAAGACGGATATGAAATACCAATCCCACAATTGCCCACAAGGTATTCAACATCACAGAAAAGCCACCAGGCTAAAAGAAAAGAGTCTAAGGGCCCAGAACAAGGCCAAACAAAAGCAACTACATAAATAAGTATAGGTGCCACGCACCGATAACAAACAACTGTCTAACAAAAGTAAAACACAACGGAGACACTAGGACTGGTCCCCAGTGTCCGCGTACTCCCCGTCCAACACGGGCTCAAGCTCGGCGTCCGCAAACACCTCACCCTCAGCGAGCAACTCAGGCTCAGGGTCTAACATGCGTCACCCAAAAGAGAAAGGGGCACATGTCAGCAAGTCTAAAAGACTTGGGCAAGGAAACTGAAAGTAAGGCAACTAGCAACCTAGCAGTTTAGTATGCATGACATGGCAGTTATAACATGAGTGCGCAATTTAAAACATGGCAAAACAATTTGTACAAGGGAACAATTTATCGGGACAAGACAAGAGTAGCCAAGCTGCTATCAATTCAATCAATTCACATTTTGTAGGTGTTTACGCCCTTCGCTGAATGGCATAGCATTTCAGACCGATCGGCACTAAACACTACCCAATACCCACACAATATGGAGCCTGGGGTCCCTGCACATTGAGCTCATCTAGTGAGCCTAGGGTTGCCCCGCACATTGAGCTCGCATTCTTAGTTCACAATACATTTCGAGCGTTGGGGTTTCCAACTCATTATGCTCGCTTCTGGTCACGAGCCAGGAACACTAGTATGGCGTAGGGAACACCTAGCCGGAACACACCATTCGGGCATTGGCTATCAACCAACACATGGGCCCGCTTCTGGAACACGAGCCAGGAACACAACATTGTAGCGAAGCTACGCAATCACAGCAATACCTAAAGAATGCGAGATCATGACAGTTTATTTGCGTACCGTTAATTGAATTAAACGTGACAGGCGAAATGCAATGACATGAACATATTCGCGTACCGTTAATTGAATGTAAACATGACATGGTAATTGTGCAACATGCTAAAAGTCGGAACTAGCTTCGTTGTCAAGTTAGTTTCCCAATTTGCGCCTAGGCGAGTATCATTTCGTCGCCTAGCCTCTTTTACGCCTACAACATGCAAATGGCCTAAAACATGGCCTAAACCCTAAGTGGCAAGTTTCACTTGCCTAGCACCGGAAATGATGACCACTTCGTCACACGGATGCCAATCTACGGGGAAATCGCTGTTTGGGGGGACCAATCATCAAACAACATGAAATATTATTAGGGTTTCATAAAATTATAAATAAGTTATAAAAACAACGGTAGATCGATTTCTTACCGAGAGAAGGCGGAAGAAACACTCCGGAGAACCCTAGGATCAGATCTGGAGAAGATTGGAGAAGTTTGGGGAAACTAGGGTTTTGGGGATTTTGATGGGTTTGATGGATTTTGATGGAGATTTGGGGAATATGAGAAGTAGATGGGGTGAATGGTTGGATTGGATGATGATTCTAGGGCTTGGAATGAAGAAATGGAGCTTGGAGGAAGATGGGGGCTCAAAGGGGAAGTTTCTAGGGTTTTGGTTCGTGTTGGAGGAAGAAGAAACGTTTGGGAGGGGTATTTATAGGTTGGGCTGGCGACTGCCCAGAAATTAGGGTTTTAACACAGATTAGTCGGTCAAAGAACAACCACTGACCGACTAGTTTGGCAACTAGTCGGTCGGTCGACCAACGCAGACTGACTAAGTGTAAACAGTAACTCCTGAACGAAAATAGGATTTAGAGTTAGTCGGTCCATGAACAAGTACTGACCGACTAGTTTAGCAACTAGTCGGTCGATGAACGTTCTTAGACCGACTAAGAGTAAACAGTAACTCAACTAAAATTAAGATGATGTGTTAGTCGGTTCAAGAAGCATCGCCGACCGACTAGTTTGCAACCTAGTCGGTCAACCAACCTTCTTAGACCGACTAACGATAAACAGTAACTCCTGAGAAAATTTAGAAAGCTCACTAGTCGGTCCAAGAAGGATTGCCGACCGACTGGATCGTCATCTAGTCGGTCAGTGCCCCTTCTTATACCGGCTAATGAGCACCAAAAGTTCCGATACGGAGCGCGAGGCCCCGTGATCGAATCCTAAGACTCCTAGGCTTGATCTATTAGTTAGATATGACCGTTAAGAAGCCCGTCACAAACGACGTACTTCAAAATCGACGATCCTAAGGAAGAATCGAGAAAATACGACGAATCGATCGAAATTGAAAGCCACGGAGACGAAAACCACGCAAGAGGAGAAAATCCACCAAAACATATATTATATTATAATAAATTCAGATACAAGAAAACCAGTCGTTACAAGCTGACTAGGACAAAAGGATTGATAGAAAGACGATTGAGATTTAATCTTGAGGAATGACTGGTTGAGTTGAGCTTTTGTGGAAAGTTTTGAAGGGAAAAGCATTACTGGGGGAATGAAAATTTCTTGGGAAATGAAACTTTTTGGGGAATGAAAGTTTCTAGGAAATAGCAGAGTGCATGCAATTAATGCATTTGGGAAAAAACCTTTAACTTACACTTAATGCTAGCACAAATCGAATGATCAATCCCTCAACGCGGGGTCCACCGTCTCTTCGACGCATGGGACAAAAATATGAGAATAATTTCCCGTGGCGAAGGCGCACTAAATTTTTTAAGCTAATTTGTTGTTCCGCGCTGAATTTGTTGTTCCATAAATTTTTTTACGCTAATTTGTTATTCCGCACTGAAGGCATCCACGCCAAATTTGTTGTTTTACGCCGAATTTGTTGTTCCGTGTCGACCACGCCGAAGGCGACCGCTAAATTTTTATGCTAATTTGTTGTTCCACGCCGAAGGAGTCCGTGCCGAATTTGTTGTTCTATGCATTGTTGTTCTGTATCGAAGGCGCCGGCTCCGAATTTGTTGTTTTATGTCGAATTTGTTGTTTTATGTCGAATGCGCCTTCACTGAATTTGTTGTTCCGCGTCGAAGGCGCCAGCTAAATTCTTTTAATGCTAATTTGTTTTTCCGCGCCGAAGGCACCCGAGCCGAATTTGTTGTTCTACGCCGAATTTGTTGTGCTGTATTGAATGCGCCCAGCCAAAATTTGTTGTTACGCACCGAAGGCGCCCATACCGCTAAATATTTTTTCGCTAATTTGTTGTTCCGCGTAATTTTGACTGTGGAAATAATTTTTTGGATAACAAATATTTAGCAGGTGATAATCTTAAATGAACCGTTCCTGCGGGCATGGGTTATGAATAGTCTATATTACATTTGGTGACTATTTTTTAATTTCTAGAGCTGACTAGAACAAGCTGACAAGGACAAAAAAGTTGATAGAAGAACGGCTGAGATTTAATCTTCAGTAATGAATGGTTAAGATGAGATTTGTGAAAAGTTTTGAAGGGAAAAACATTTCTGGGTAAATGAAAGTTCTGGGGAAATGAAAATTTTTTGGGAATGAAATTTTCTGGGGAATAGCAGAGTGCACACAATTAATGCATTTGGGAAAAAATATTTAACTTGCACTAAATGCTACAGATCGAATGATGCTGCAATTCGAATTATCTCTCCCTCAAGGAGGGACCCACCGTCTCTTTGACGCATGGGACAACAAGACGAGAATAAGTTTCCGCGCCGAAGGCGCCCGCTAATTTTTTTACGCTAATTTGTTGTTCCACGCCGAAGGCACCGCACCGAATTTGTTATTCCGTGTCGAATGCGCATGCGTCGAATTTGTTGTTTCACGCCGAAGGCTCCCGTGCCGCTAAATATTTTTATACTAATTTGTTGTTCCGCGCAATTTTTACAGTGGAAACAATTTTTTGGGAAATAAAGATTTCGCAGGGGGAAATCTTAAATGAACCGTGCCTGCGGGCACGGTTCATGACTAGTATATATATATAAGAGCACAAAGAGAGACAAGATTACACAACATATACACATATGATCACATCAGAGAATAAGGTCAAAATGTGATATCATATAAAGGGTACAAAGAGTACAAAATAAACTATCAACTCTACATACAAACAAAAGTATATCCATCATCCATACAACATCCAAAAGTATGACTAACATCTATTTAAGTGCTATTAGCACCAATACTTACATCCAGAATAAGATACACACATCTATAGACAGACACTCAAACCTGAACAAAAAGAGTTCCTAGGGTGAGTGGTCTCTGATCTCCTTCAATCAATCTAGATGACAGTAGGATCTGAAGGTCAGTCGGAACAATGGAACATTAGTCTAGAAGAACGACGAAGAGGGTACACAGCAGCCTTCCTCTTTGATGACGATGCACCGCCACCAACAGGGATATCCACATGATCAGGCACAGAAGACTAACCAGCAAGAGCAGCAACAGGCTCTGAGAGATGAACAGTAGGAGGAGGAGGCTGGGTAACCTCAGGAGCAGGGGCCTGAGCATCACCTAGAGAATGAGGAATAACAGAATGTGTGACATCCTTAGAAGGAGGAAACAAAGCCTGGAGAGAGGCTGGAACTGGGAAGCCGTTATACAAAAATGACTTGTAGTGAAGCTCAAGCAGAATAGTAGCTTCTGATCTATATCAGAGACTTTCATATCAAGAACATTCACTTTCTCATTCAACTGAATGAGGAGGGGATCAGAAATTGGAGCTGAAGGAGATGGAGTTGATGGGTCAGCAGGATGTGTAGAAAAAGAAGACCAAGATAACCCCATAAACTCTTGGGGAGGAGGATCAGACACATAAATCCACAAAAATTCTGAGGGAGTAGGAGAGGACTAAGGACTCTTGGAGCTGGGTTTGGACAGAGAGCCTTCAGGTGAAGGAACCCTAGGCTTCTTTAGAGGTTTGAACCAAGAAGTTGCAGTTTTGGCAGCCATGAGCAAAAATCGACAGGAAATTGAACGATTAGGGCTCGAAATGAAAGAAACGAGAAGAAGAGAGATACCAATAGACGTTAGAGGAGGGGATCCACGGCTCGATCGATTGAATGGAGGGAGAATCGACGGCAAGGAGACTTGAATCGACGGAGGCAAGTGAATCGAGGGCTCACGTTCAAAGGAAGAAGAAGAGGAAATTCGATCA
The DNA here is from genome assembly GCA_030789695.1 of Scilla litardierei. Lineage (NCBI taxonomy): Eukaryota > Viridiplantae > Streptophyta > Magnoliopsida > Asparagales > Asparagaceae > Scilla > Scilla litardierei. The sequence goes on from CM061137.1 coordinate 77,574,327, forward strand.
GATGAGAGAGAGAAATGAATGTGCATGATCTCTTAAGTGGAGGGAAAAATGATTTGGGCCGTTGGATCAAAAATAACAGCTCAGATCGCGGGCTACGATCCACCAAACTCGGCAGACATGCGACTGATGCACAACGTGTAGTCGCCTGTCAAGCACTAATAAAATTGACTCAGAAAGATAATAGGCGCATGTAGAAGAAATTGCATTCGCCTGGATTTGGACAAGCACCTGTGAAATGACTTATAGGGGCCTGCTGCATAGTAAAATTTTAAAGAAATTTTGAGCCATCTCTCGGGAAAAATTGTGACAATTGGGTATGCGCATGATGACCAAAATACAGTCGCCTGGCCAAAGACCAGTCGACTGGAATATGACCATCAGTCACCTGTTACGAATAAGAGTAATGAATACTAAACATGGAGATTAGGCAGTCGACTGTAAAAGAAATGGCAGTCGACTATCCTGGTTCTGAAATCCAGAATTGAGTTAGAATCAAGGATTTGAGACTACTCACCCTTAGACCTACACTCTAATTATTCTAATATCATAAAATCACTATCATTAACATATAGATTAACATACAAAACAAGCATATAAATCCAATCATAAAATCAACAAAAATCTCTAATAAATCCATTGAAAACATATGTGAAAATGTAACATATATGAACATGAGATATGAAAAAGATCAAATGAGCTCAAAATTGGTTATAACATATATATAACTGAGCTCCTAAATCTCAGATTCACCCATAATCCCTAATTCTCCACGCAACCTCACAAATGAATTTTCTTTAAGAGGTTTAATGAAGATGTCGACGATTCGTTTTTGGGTTTCAATGTACTCTAAAATGATGTCCTTTTTAGCTACATGATCATTTATAAAATGATGTCTCACATCTATGTGTCTGGTACGGGAGTGGTGTACCGGATTTTTGGAGAGAAAATTGCACTTTGGTTATCAACCATAATAGGGCAAGTATCATAATTGACACCATAGTCTTTGAGTGTGTGTCTCATCCAAAGGACTTGTGCACATGCAAAACCCATGGCACTATATTCCGCTTCAGTCGTGGACAATGATACCGAGTTTTGTTTCTTGGAAAACCAAGAAACTAGGGAATTTCCTAGAAAATGGCAAGAGCCACTAGTACTCTTCCTATCGGATTTGCATCAGGTAAAATCGGCATCACTATATGAGATTAACTCATATGTGCTAGACTTAGGGTAAAGTAACCCATAATCTAGTGTATGATTGAGGTAACGAAATATTCTTTTAACCGCAATCAAATGTGACTCCTTAGGTCTAGCTTGATATCTAGCACAAAGACATACGGAAAGCATAATATCGGGCCTACTAGAAGTTAAGTAAAGTAAGCTACTGATCATACCTCGATATAGACGAATGTCTACATCTTTCCCGTTTTCATCCTTGTGTAGATATGTTGTCATACTCATGGGAATCTGCTTGCTTGAAGATGATTCCATCCCGAATCGCTTGATAAGCTCCCTGGTTTATTTTGTTTGATGTATGAAAGTCTCATCCTTCATTTGTCGAATTTGTAGTCCAAGGAAGTAGTTGAGCTCACCCATATGGCTCATCTCGAATTCATCATTCATAGACTTAGAAAATTCTTGGCAAAGATTAAAGTTAGTAGAACCAAATATTATATCGTCTACATAAACTTGAATTAAAAGAATGTCAGTTTCATAATCTTTAATGAAAAGTATTGAATCAACTTCACCCATTTTAAAACCTAAATCCAAAAGAAAGGTTTTGAGTCGACCATACCAAGCTCTAGGAGCTTGTCTCAACCTATATAACACTTTCTAAGTTTGAAAACATGGTTTGGAAATTTTTCCTGAATGAAACCGGGTGGTTGAGAGACATAAACTTCTTCATTAACGATACCATTTAAAATACACTTTTAACATCCATTTGAAATAATTTAAAATTATTATGAGATGCAAAAGATAAGAGCAACATGATAGCTTCTAATCTAGCTAGGGGCAAAGAATTCTTCAAAATCGATACCTTCCTCTTGCTGGTAGCCTTGAGCTACTAAACTTGCTTTGTTCCTTGTGATGACCTCGGTCTCATCCGTCCTGTTCTTAAAAATCTATTTTGTCCCAATGACTTGGTGACCATTTGGAAGAGGGCCGAGCTTCTAAACTTCATTTCTTTCAAATTGCATGAGCTCCTCTTCCATTGCAACTATCCACGAGCTATCTTCACAAGCTTATTGGATGGTCTTTAGCTCATTGGTAGAGACAAATGCACAATGAGAGAATTCATCAATCCTTGACTTTTTTTCGGACACCCACACCAATGTCTCTAATTATTTGCTCATGGAGGTGGTCACGAATGGTCGGATAAGCTTTGAGAATACCTGAATCACTTGGAACATGCTCAACATTTTCATTAGCATTGTTATCTCAATAATAGAATCATTAATTTTAACGTTACTAATGGAAAACATCTTCAATATCATCGACATCATGAGGAATATTAAAATCTTCATGAAATGAAACGTGTAGTGAATCCTCAATCGTTGAAGAGGTTTTGTTGTATATCCGGTAAGCTTTGCTACGTGTGAAATATCCAACAAGATTCCTTCATTGGATCTTGGCTCAAATTTAGATAAGTTACCATATGTGTTCTTTATAAAACATTTTGAACCAAAAACACAAAAATATTTAACTTGTGGCTTTTTATCATAAAATAATTCAAAACAAGTTTTGTTCGTTCGGAGCCTTACTATGATTCTATTTAGCACATAACATACCGTGTGCACAGCCTCCGCCCAAAATTGTAGTCCAAGATGACTATCATGAAGCATGGTGCGTGCACACTCAATTAGGGTCATATTCTTGTAATGCCCTGAAAGCTACTGCACAAGTACTAGAGGGGGGTGAATAGTACTTTAAAATAACAAGGAGTATAATTCCTAATTATCGTGCAAACTACTACCAACAAATGCGGAAGCTAAAAATGACAACAACAAATATTCAATGCAAACAATTGATATTACTGGGTTCGGATCCACCCAAGTCTCCCCGACTTGGTCCCGGTGATCCTACGTCCCAACCACCCGGATCCCCTCCGGATACTTAGGTTAGAAACCCTAACCCAAGATTTCCACTATGAATATCTTGTGAAAAACCTTCACAAGATCAAATCATACAATCAATAGCAATAGTGAATCCCACAACCCGGGATCACAACCTTCTCTCACAACCGAGAGAATCAATAGCAATAAAAGATTTTATATGAAATAAACAACAACTTACCACAAACCCTATACCTTGAGTATTCTTACCGAATTAGGGCAAGGAGGGATTTGAGGAAGGAGAAGTCACCAAGACCTAGCACCACGAATATGAGCAGCAATGGGTGCCTAGGAATGAGTAGGAGACTTGATTCAAGCAATAGCTTGGATGGCTCAACAAGAACAAAGTTCTCTCAAGATGGATTCTAGATCTCAAATGAGGGAGAGAATGATTTCTTGTGAGGAAGAGAGCTTTGGAAATGAGTTTTAATCTCTAACTCTTTCAATCTGAATAAGTCTCTTAATGGCAGCTCTTACCTTGAGAGAAATGACCAAGTTTCGTATTTATAGGGTCCCATAAAAACGAGCTAGGTCAAATCCCAACGGTAAGAAATCTGAAGCAATTAGTCGGTCAAAGAACAACCATTGACCGACTAGTTCATCAACTAGTCGGTCGGTGAAACAACATGAACCGACTAAGTGATGAACAGTGAACAGATGAAGTTTCAGACCTAAAGAACTAGTCGGTCCAAGAAGACTTTCTGACCGACTAGTTTCTCAACTAGTTGGTCGGTCAGTTAACTTAGACCGACTAAGAGTCAAAAACTATTAGTCTGAATACAAATTGATTTAGTCGGTCCAAGAACAAATGTTGACCGACTAGATAATCAACTAGTCGGTCACCAAACGTTCTTAGACCGACTAACGATAAACAGTAGCTCAGGCTCAAATTTGCATGTACAGTAAAGCTCAACTAGTCGGTCCAAGAAGGAAAGTTGACCGACTAGTTCATCAACTAGTCGGTCACCAAATGTTCTTAGACCGACTAACGATAAACAATAACATGGCAAGAAAAGACTGACTGAACTAGTCGGTCCAAGAAGCTTTACCGACCGACTAGATCACCATCTAGTCGGTCAGTTCTTCTTCTTGAACCAACTAACATGCACAAGAAGTCTGAATCGAAGCGCGATGCTTCGAGAAAGTTTGTATAGACTTCAACTAAGATCCTAGAGCTATGATATGAGTGATATGAAGATAAAAATCGTAAGACCTACTCAAGGCTTAACATTCTACGATAGAAGCTTAAAGACTATAAATTAAACTTGACGATACCGTCTTCAATAGCTTCAATCGAATCTTCATGACTTCTAAATGGTCCAAAAATCTTCAACAAAGCTTTAGGCATAAGAATATGTGCTTTGAGAAGTCTTAAGACGTCGCTTTGGATGTTCACGTGAATTTGGCGACGATCTCCATAACTGCGCTCACAAAGTGTTAGTTCACAATTTATTTATGTTTGCTCATCATCCAAAACCAAATCCGGGGAGTCCAATACTCAACAATTCTTTCTCTCAACAACACTATTTTGTGGGTGTGCATGAGGAAAAGAAAATTTTTGAGTAATCCCGTTGTCATCTCAAAACTTAGTGAAAAATTCATTCTCGAATTCTCCTCCATGATCACTAGAAATAGTGATAATGGTGGTTCCTAAGGGATTTTGAATTTTCTTTGCAAATTTAGTAAAGTCTTTAAAAGCTTCATTTTTATTGGTTAAAAATGAAACCCAAGTAAATCTAGAAAAGTCATCTACGACGACTAATCCATAAAGAGTATTACCTAAAGATGTGGTTCTAGTTGGTGCAAATAAATCTAAATGAAATAATTCTAGGTGCCTCTTAGAAGTTATGACATCTTTAAGTTTAAAGGAAGATTTACTTAGTTTACCTCTTTGACATGAATCACAAAAAATTTCATATTAAAAGAAATCTTCGGAAAACCTTTAACTAGATCATGCTTAGCTAACTTATATAAGTGCTTAAAATGAACATGACCAAAACGACGATGCCATAATAGTTGTTCGTTTGTATTAGCAACTAAGCAATGTTCTATGGTTTTAGGCATGCTCAAAAAATAAATATTTTTATGCCTAATACAGCAAAATAAATCATGTGAATCATTATCAATAATATTACAAACACTCTCTCCAAACTTAACTTTGTAACCCTTGTCACAAAGTTGACTTATAGAGATAAGGTTCTGACATACACCACTAACTAAATAAACATTTGTAATAAAAGGTTTGGAAGGATTACCGACTTTGCCTACTACAATGATGGTTCCCTTTTGATCGCCTCCAAAAGTGACCGTTGCACCATTCTTGATGCAAACCACTGCGGAGAGCAATGTGGGATCTCCTGTCATGTGTTTGGAGCATCCGCTATCGAGTATCCATCCTTTCCTTTTAGAGCTAGTTTTGCATGTAATGCTCTTTTTCTTTCTATTGGGTACATATATAGTCTACCATAAGCTTATGGTACCCAGCTTGTTGGGTCCAAGGGGATTAGTGCTTTGGAAACCAAGTCCAAGTGGACTTTGGTTTCCCAACATAATTATCACTATTTACCACATCTCTAAGATAAGAATTTAAGTAGGAATTCATATCATTAGTGCTTGTGTTCTTGGAACACCAAATTGTGTATGTTTTGGGTGTCCTCTTCCTAGTTGCATGCACATTGGGTTAAGGTCTATGTGGTGCATATTTCCTAGAAGCATGAGATCTAGCATATGATGGTGGAGGTGGATATGCATGAGCCATATATGGGGTATATGCAAAATGATGTGCATGCATATTATATGGTGCATATGGAGCATGCATATGATGTGATGGATATGCATCAGCATACATGGGAGGATGATGTGCATGAACATATGAGTGTGTAGAAGCACGTGCATAAGTATTTCTCATGTGTGTTCTTGCACGTGCTCGTGGGTGTGACGCATAAAATGTGTCATATGTGTCCACATGTGAAGTAGGAGATTTCTTATGTGTGAGAGTGTTAATGTACATATAGGCATTTCCTTTCTTTTGGTTTCCAACCTTTATGGGTTTCTTGCCAAAATAAGTAGAGTGTGAAGTTGTGGCCTTCTTGGTAGGTTTGCTACCAATATTGTTTTTGACACCACTAGTGGCTACACCGGAGGGATGGACTCACAAATCTATAGTTATATCACTATAGGAGGTGCGAGAATTGGATGCATTTTCTTCCACATAACCAAGTCCAACACGATGTGTGGCCGGAAATTGGTTTGAGAGCAATTCATCCAAATGCCCTTTCCCTTTGTTTAATCTTTTAACTTGGGAGGACATGAGCTCATATTTCTCCCTAAGGGAAGAAATATTAGTGTCCAAAGTGGACACACGTGTGGTGAGCTCATACACATGGGTTTTGAGAGAATCATTCTCAATACCCAATTGTGTGTTTTGTGAAGCTTGATCAACAGTATCTTTAGAAGAAACGTGACCTAGTTGAGATTTGAGGGAATTTACCTCATTTCTCAAGATGCCATTTTGAGAAACCAAATTGGCTTTCTCAAGTGTAAGTGTGTCAACAATGGTGTCATTATTGGTGATGCATGGCATGAATGATTTACTAACATTAGATTTCTTCAAATTAGTTTATCTAAGCATAAGAGATTGATACTTAGAAAATAATTCTTTGTTAGCAATACGAAGTTCATCCATAATTAACTCAGGTTCATCGTTCTCACTATCGTTTCCATTGAAGAATGTATCTTCTCGGGCCATAAAGCACATATGTGCACTCTCACCCTTCTCATCCTCGGATTCGCTTGAGAAATCTCAACTTAAGTCATCGAAAGTCCCAACGAGTCCGTTCTTCTTGTCTTTCTTGAATTTGTCGAACTTGTGGGTCCTTTCCACTTTTCTTTGTTCCTTAGCATTGGGCAATCCTTCTTGATGTATCCTGACTTGTTACACTTAAAACAAATAGAAGAGGAATTGTTTATGGAATCAAATTTAGATTTGGAAGAGAATTTACCTTTGCGAAAGAAGCATTGGAACTTCTTCGCCATTTGCACCATTTCTTCCAAATCCATTTCTTTCTCAGATTCATCACTATCAGAGGATGAAGAGGTAGCCTTGAATGCTAACGCCTTCTTCTTTTCCTCCGTTGGATTCATCATAGCTCTAATCTTTATTCGGTTCTCCCTTCTTACTTCGTAAGATATGAGAGTACCAATGAGATTCTTTATTCGGTTCTCCCTTCTTACTTTGTAAGACATGAGAGTACCAATGAGATTCACCACGGTATAGTTATTCATGTCATTGACCTCCTCAATGGCAATAGCACTTCTTTTCCATTTTGATGTCATTCCCATGATTATCTTTTTTTACATTTTCTTGTTGTGTGTATACTTGACCGAGAGCTTCAGACTCATTGGTGATGTCGGTGAAATGACCGTACATCGTTGCAATGTTCTCACTTTCCTGCATATGAAACATGTCGAAGTTTTGTATAGCAACATATAACTTTGACAATTTTACCTTGTTCGTCCCCTCATGGGTGACGACATATGGTTCCATATTTGATATGCACTCTTACATGTGCATAGCTCGTTGAACTAATCCGGATCCAATGCGTAATGAAGAGCATTCATTGCTTTGGCATTGTTCACTTCAGCGGACTTCTCGGCGGGAGTCCATTTGTTGAAATCTTCTTCGGTGGGTTAAACATAATCCTTATGGAGGGTTATCCAAAGAGAAGCACTCCTTAGGAATGTCTCCATCTGATACTTCCAATATCCAAAATTCGTGCCATTAAAATACAGAGGACGGACCTTGATTGTCCTTTGAAAACGGTATAAGCACCATCACGATCGTGATTGTTGCACGAAGGAGGTGAATGAATGTTGTTGTTGTTGGATGCCATAGCTATAAACCTTCTGCTCTGATACCAATTGTAAGGACCCTGGCTATGAGGAAAACACTAGAAGGGTGGTTGAATAATGTTTATAAAATTTAAACGATAGTTATACCAATTTAAATCCCTTACCAATTTAAACGATAGTTATACCAATAGTAAATGAAGAATTATAATTAACCCAAAATGAAACAAGCTAACAAGGAGATGTTTTAAGGGTTCGGATTACCGAAGTTCAATCCTGACTTGTTCTTGGTAATCTTACGTCCCTTCCACCTGAATACCTCCAAATACTCAAGTTAGAACCCTAACTTGAGGTTTCTTTCAAACCCACTTGTAACAACCCTAAAGTGTAATCGAACAACAATCGATGTCATTGACTCCCACAACATGGGATCAAGCAAACCCACTCTCACAAATCAAGAGTGAAATCGAAATACGAGATAATGAAATTCGAAATGTAAACACTTACAAATACATATGTCTTGAAGTAGAACTTTAAGGAGAAAGTGTTTGTGTGTGTGTATTGATGTCTCTTCCAAGATGAGAGAAAGCCCTTGCACTTTTCTCCACTAAATCTTGAAGCTCAAATTTGGTTTAATTGGGAAGACAAGATTGGAGTTGAAATTTCTAGGGCTTGAGAGTTGAGGAAGAGAGAACTTGAGAGATTGAGCTTAGAAATAAATGCAAGATTTGTCTAAGAGTAACAAGAGGCCTCCAATGGAACATTAGGAGACCCTTTTATAAGCTCTCTAAACCCCTGAAGCAAAATACCCAAAACCCCCTTTGAAATCCATCTGGAAAAAGCCAACGGATAGAAAATAGCGTCAAACAGTCGACTGATGAAGAACTCACAGTCGCATACTATACTGTGTCAGAGGATAGGTGAGAGTTCAAACGGTAACTTACCACGTAGGACAGTCGACTGATGAAGGTCGGACAGGTGCATGTAAACCAACAGGCACTGAGAAACCTTCTACAGGCGACTGAATTCCTAAGTGCGTAAGTGGTGAAAACTCGGGAAGTTTTAGGAAGACAGGACAGGTTTTTGTAGATGCATATACATACGACTGTACCAAGGGCAGGCGTTTTTAGATGCATATACATGCGACTGTACCAAGGGCAGGCGCCTGTAAATCATTCTTACATCGCCTGCAGGTGCAAGTGCGAAGGTTGTCAAAACTTGGTTAGTTTGACAAGCTGGGACATGCGACTGTAGAAGCTTATACAGTCAACTATGCCATGGGAAGATGCCAATAAATCCTTCTTACATCGCCTGCAGACGCAAGTGCGAAAGTTGCAAAACTTGGGAATTCTGTGAAAGGATAGACATGCGATTGACTAACAAGTCACAGGCGTTTGTACATTGTACATCAGTCACCTGATGAGAGTTATAGCAGAAAGACCAAAAGAACAAGTGGAAAAGTATGTGCATAACAGACGAATGGAGAACAAATCTCTGGCACCTATATAGAGACCGGCGCCTGTAAATCGTTTAGCAGTCGCCTGTTAAAACTCCAAAATGCACATGCTTGAGAATTAAGAATTGGAGGCATATGAAATGAGTTCTAATGCTTTCCTAGGATAGAATGGAAGATGTGCGTGTGCTCTAACATAATTCTACTTCTAAGCTACATACTAATAAGAAAGAAAAAGAGAATAAAAAGATTTAAAGAGTATAAAATCATTTAGCAGTCGCCTGTTAAAACTCCAAAATGCACATGCTTGAGAATTAAGAATTGGAGGCATATGAAATGAGTTCTAATGCTTTCCTAGGATTGAATGGAAGATGTGTGTATGCTCTAACATAATTCTACTTCTAAGCTACATACTAATAAGAAAGAAAAACAGAATAAAAAGATTACATTTGTTTTTGCATCTCTTCTTTCTATTGAATGATCTTGAAGTCTTCTTGAAGCTTCAATCTTCATTTTGATCATCCAATCGACTTTACAAGCTTTGATTGATCCTTGAGTGTCATCCATTGCTACATGATCTTCATGAAAGGTTTATGCAATGGATTAATTGCAAGTAAGGAATTAGTCACAAGTATTTATGTTTGATCATCATCAAAACCAAATAGGGAGAAGTCCAATGCTCAACACATATGGCCCAAAGACAACTCTTGCTTATTAACCAATATGCGAGACTATACTTTTCTTTGTTTAACAATTATTCTGAAATTTAAGACATCAAACATGTCCCATTTTTAGTTCCTCCTACTATGCCTTTTCTTATGATTGACCAAACATTCTTTCTCAATGAATTTTCCTTAGTGCTTTCTCCTTCTAAATCACATTTAGACATTTCATGTCCTAACACAAATATCAGCTGTGCTAGCAGTTCATGCATCCAAACACTTGAGCTTTACAACATTGAGGAGGCTCAATAAGTTGTTCGTCTCAAGATCTAATTTGGATACATAGTCTTGCACTGCTCTCATACTCATCTTCGAGTCAACCAGTTTGATCGAAGTTTCGAAACTTGCGGATTGAAATTGATTTTCACACAACCTTGAGGATACTCAACAAGTTGTATGGAGAAACATGCTTTTAACATCAGTATGTTTAAGCAACCAATGCTTATAGAGATGAGTGATAAGTAGTGTGCTTTTATTATGATAGACATTAGAGCTTAAGGAAATCATTGTCCTTAATGCTGGATCTGGATCTAAGCCTAAGGGGTGAATAGGCTAATAAAAATTCCCGTGCAACCCATGAGCAATCACAGGCAGTTATAGCAGATGCAGAGTAAATAATAAGCAATCATAAATTACACGGTAGATTTACCCTGGTTCGGGTGCCCCAATGACCTACTCCAGCCCCAAAGCAGATCCTAGCATTAATATGTTTCTTTATACAACAACAATAAACTATGAGCCCCAACTCAACTCTCACCTAATTCGTATCACACTCTCCGAGTGCAAAACACTATCAACCTAGTAAATGCTTTCTCTTGACAAGCCCTAACTCGTCAAGACCCTCTTGTTTAGTGCTGGACTAAACAAGACCCCAAAACACAAGTATGGTAAAGTTTCCCCTACAAAGATCGCTATTATTACACAAATATAATAATAAAGAGTTTAGACAATCTTAGTTTGTGTAGTGGTAGTCGTCTCTGTCAATTATCTCAGGTCAGATCAAGTCTGACAGGATGTAGTCGCCAACGTCACGTCCTCCTCCTTGGATGATGATCTAAGCAAGCCCCCTTGATAAAGTTGCAGCCATGTGATGGGTATCCTTTGGATGTTGCGCAATATGCGGAAGACTCCCTCTTGGATGTTGAGCCTAATGTGATGTTTCCCCTTTGTATAGGAGAGGTATGGAAGAGCTTGGCTCCTTGTGGCATTGGTGGACAACTCCCATGTTAACTTGCACAATGTAGGAGAAGTGGAGAGGCTTAGCAATGGAGATAGGAGCTTTGAATGGTATGTTGCTCAAGGAGGAAGGGGAAGTTGCACAAGATGGCTATAGGACTCTTGGCTAGCTTTTGGCAATAGAGAGGCATGAGGTTTTCAAAGTTGCGCAAAGGGTAGAAGCTAGCTTGGCCTTGGAGGTTGAAGATGAGGTGTGGTTGCATAATATTTGGTGAAGAGGGTTGCAAGGTTGCAAGTTATGCAATGTGCTCGGGGTTGAAGAATTTTTGGCCGGCCTCCCTTTAAGTTCTCTTCAGTTTTTGGCCACTCATTTTTCTCTCCTTTGAATATGCGTTTATGTAGGAGAGGATGGGATATAATAGAATCAATTAGAATCCCATATTTGATGGAGATTGGAAGGAATCCTAACTTGAATAGGATTTAAATGAATCGCCATGGATATGGATATTGAATATGGATTGCTATAGGATTTGAATTTGAATAGCTATATCAATTCATTTAAGATCTCATTTAATCTATTATATTGATTTGGATGAATTCTCCATATCTCTCCATCTTTGCCCAAGTCTTCAATTTGCATGGCTTTAGGATTTGATTCATACACCAATTGATTTGAATCAATTCAAATATGGATTTGAATTGATGTCCTCCTTATCTCCCCATCTTTGACTTAGTCCAATATTTGTAGCCATTATCTCCATCTATGACCAAGTCCACTTTGCTAATGCATGGCAAATTCTCCATCACTTTTACTTAGTCTCTCTTTAAGTATTTGCAAGAGTGACATTCCTGAAAACACTTAGCACACACATTAAATCATTCACACACGTTTGTTATCATCAAACACAAAGTCATCGATCGTTGTATCCAACTACATGCTATATCTAACAATCTCCCCCTTTGATGATGACAAACTAATATAAGATTTGCAATAACGATTCATATAATATCATCGTGACGTGTGTGTGTGTGTGTGTGTGTGTGTGTGTGTGTGTGTGTGTGTGTGAGTGAAGTGTTATGAAGGATGATGTATGCAATATGCAACATGCAACAAGTATGATAAAAGATGTTCAAGCATTCTAACATGTATGCATGCTTCCCCTTTATTCATGCTCCCTCTTGAACATATATTCACATATGTTGAATATTGGACTCCCCGGATTTGGTTTTGGATGATGAGCAAACATAAATAATTCATGAACTAACAATTTGTGAGCGCAGTATTGGAGATCGTCGCCAAATTCACGAGAACAATCAAAGCGACATCTCAAGACTTCTCAAATCTCGTATTCATTGCCTAAAGCTTCGTTGAAGCTTTTGGACCGTTTTGGAAGTCATGAAGATTTGATCGACGCTCTCGAAGACCGTTCCTTAAGGTTTTATTTATAGTCTTTTAGCTTCGATTTATAGAATGTTAAGCCTTGAGTATATCTTACATTTCTATCTTCATAACGCTCCTATCTTAGCTCTAGGATCATTGTAGAAGTCCATTCTAACTTCCTCGAAGCATCGCGCTTCGATTCGGACTTCTTGTGCATGTTAGTTGGTTCAAGAAGAAGAACTGACCGACTAGATGGTGATCTAGTCGGTCAGCAAAGCATCTTGGACAGACTAGTTTGTTTCCTTAATTTCATGCACTTTACTGTTTACAGTTAGTCGGTCTACGTTGACTCACCGACCGACTAGTTTGTGAACTAGTCGGTCAGTGATGCTTCTTTGACCGACTAGTTGAGCTTTACTGTTCATGCTAATTTTCTCCTGAGCTACTGTTTATCGTTAGTCGGTCTAAGAACGTTTGGTGACCGACTAGTTGATAATCTAGTCGGTCAACATTTGTTCTTGGACCGACTAAATCAATTTGTATTTGACTATTTGTTTTTGACTCTTAGTCGGTCTAAGTTCACTAACCGACCGACTAGTTGTGAAACTAGTCGGTCAGAAAGTCTTCTTGGACCGACTAGATTTCTAGGTCTGAAATTCAATCTCTTCACTGTTCTTCACTTAGTCGGTCCATGTTGTTTGACTGACCGACTAGTTGATGAACTAGTCGGTCAGTGGTTGTTCTTTGACCGACTAGTTGCTTCAGATTTCTAACCGTTGGGATTTGACCTAACTTGTTTTTATGGGACCCTATAAATACGAACCTTGGTCATTTCTCTAGGGTTAAGAGCTGCCATTAAGAGATTCATTGAGATTGAAAGAGATAGACATTCTCACTCATTTCCAAAGCTCTCTTCCTCACAAGAAATCCATTCTCTCACTTTCTAGATCTAGAATCCATCTTGAGAGAAGTTTGTTCTTGGTGAGCCCTTCAAGCTCTAGCTTGATTCAAGTCTCCAAATCACTCCTAGGCACCCATTGCTGGTCATTTCCTTGGTGCTAGGTCTTGGTGACTTCATCTTCCTCAAATCCCTCCTTGCACCTATTTGGTAAGAAAACTCAAGGTATAGGATTTTGTGGTAAGATTGTTTATTTCATTATAAACTCATTTATATTGCTTATTGATTCTCTCGGTTGTGAGAGAAGGTTGTGATCCCGGATTGTGGGATTCACTATTGCCATTGCATGTATGATTTGATCTTGTGAAGGTTTTTCACAAGATATCATAGTGGAAATCTTGGTTTAGGGTTTCTAACCTAAGTATCCGGAGGGGATCCGGGTGGTTGGGACATAGGATCACCGGGAACAAGTCGGGGAGACTTGGGTGGATCCGAACCCAGTAACATCTATTGTTAGCGTTGTTAATTTTGTTGTTGTCATTCAATTTAAGCTTCCGCAAATTGATTTGGTAGTTGTTTGCACTATAATTAGGAATTATACTCCTCGTTATTTTTAAAGTACTATTCACCCCCCCCCCCCCCTCTAGTACTTGTGCAGTAGCTTGTAGGGCATTACATTTGGTATCAGAGCCAGATACTTAGCTATGTCTGCCAACGACAACAAGACCGTTCGTCCACCTACGGATTATGGATCCTTCAGGAACCGTGAAGGAGCGTCTTCGGTCATGGAAGGACATTCCTCGACTAGGCCTCCATTCTTCAACGGCGTCAATTATGGATATTGGAAATGCCGGATGGAAACGTTCCTCCGGAGCGCCTCCTTGTGGAGAATTACCATGTCGGAGTACAATGTGCCTACCGAAGAAGATTTCGACAAGTGGACTACCGCGGAGGTCACCGCGGAGATTGCAAATGCCAAAGGTATGAATGCTTTACAATATGCATTGGAACCCGAAGATTTTAATAAGATATGCACATGTAAGAGTGCATATCAAATTTGGAATTTGCTCCTCATTTTGCATGAAGGAACGAGTCGGGTAAGAGATTCTAAACTCGTGGTAGTCAATAGAGATTACGAATTGTTTCATATGGAACAGGGAGAAAAGATGAAGGAGTATTATGCTCGCTTCGTCGACATAATGAACGAGTTGGAAGCTCTCGGCAAAACCTACACCCAAAAGGAGAAGTGTTCGAAGCTTATCGAAGGACTTCCTTCTTCTTGGGAGAAACGTACCTTCGCCATCGAGGAAGGTAATGACATGAATAAGTATACCATAGTTCAATTGATGGGTACTTTGATGTCATACGAGGTACGCAAAGATAGTAAGGTGAAGTTACAAGAAAAGATGAAGTCCTATTTGAACCAAGATGTGCCTAAGAAAAAGGCGATTGCATTCAAGGCGGCTTCATCCACCTCTACCGATGATGAGGACTCGGAAGAAGAAATGGACATGGAATCCATTGCACTCATGGCAAAGAAGTTCAATCGCTTCTTCCGAAAGGGTAACTTCAAACAAAAATCTAAATTTACTTCTACTAACGCCTCTCCACCTTTGTGCTTTAAATGCAATAAGCCAGGACACATCAAAGCGGATTGTCCTCAAAACAAGCAAAAGGAGAAGTGGAAGGCGCCGAAGTTCGACAAGTCCAAGAAGTATAAAAAGGGGTACAAAAGGGGCTTGTCGGAGCAACATTCACCGACTCCGAGGATTCCTCAAGCGGAGAGTCGGACGATGAGAAAGTGGAGCAAGCGCACATGTGCTTCATGGCAGGAGAGGAGCATGATCAAGGATCTTCCTCCTCCGATGATAGCGACAACGAAGGTGATGAGGTAACTATGGATGATCTTAGGGATGCTAACTCTCAATTATGGTCTAAATACACTAAATTAGTAAATAGATATACTAAAGTAAAAGATGACCTAGCTAGCATTCAAACCTCGCCTAAGACTATCATCACCAACAACGACACCGTTGTTGAAGAGTTAAGAAATGAGATTGTTAATCTCAAATCTAAATTTGAACATGTTAGCATTGATGATCCGGAAGAACATAGGATAGCGGATTTAACTTCTCAAAACTCGACTTTGAGTATTGAGAATGAGAATCTTAAATCTCGTGTTTATGTGCTCACATCGCAAGTATCCAATTTGGATACTTCTATGCGTTCTCTCAAAGAGAAATATGAGAACACATTAGGCCGAATTAATAAATTCAATAAGGGTAAGGACCATTTGGATAAAATCCTAAGTGACTTACTTCCGGCCAATCACCACATTGGCTTGGGGTATACGATGGGATGTCCATCCAAATCGGCCACTACTTTTGTTAGGCCAACTTCCGGTGACTCTACGAGTGGTAGCAAACACTCTATTGGTAGTTCTTCTAGCAATGGTGCTTCCACCTCGTCCACACCCTCTTTCGGAAAGAAACCCACTTTGGGTGGACCTCCAAAGAAGGGGCATGCTTATATGTACACCAATACCATGCCACGTAGGAACACACGTCCTACTCCACCGTCTCACACATATGATGATTTTTATGCAACACATTCTCGGGCACGTGCACACCATGTGAGACACCCTCATGCACGTGTTCCCACACATGCATATGTTCACCCACCTCATCATATGAATAACTCTCGTCGTGCACCATTCCATCATGTTCCTTATGCCTATCCACAACATGCATCACGTAGAAATCAACGTCGCATGCATGCACCCAATAGGATGAGGGCTCCCATGATTTTCACTATTTGGAGCCCAAAGGACACAAGCATGGATGAAAAACAAGTGTATATGAATGCTTATTTTCGGATGTTGTGCATAGTAGAAATTATGTGGGAAAGTCTAAGTCCAATTGGACTTGGCTTCCAAAGGTCTAACCTTTGAGGACCCAATGACCTTGGATACCATGATATGAAATTTTCTATCTTTAGGTACTCAAGGAAAAGAATAAGAAAAGGAGCAACAATTTAAATTTAGCTCCAAAGGGAATTGGATACTCGATAGCGGGTGTTCAAAACACATGACGGGTGACGCTCAATTGCTCTCCGGAGTAGTTCCCATTGCAAATGGAAACCGCGTCGTATTTGGAGGCAACGAGAGCGGAACCATCGTCGGTGTTGGTAAAGTGGGTACCCCATCTAAACCCTTAATTAGTGATGTTTATCTAGTTAATGGTTTAAATCATAATCTTATTTCAATAAGCCAACTTTGTGACAAAGGTTACAAAGTTAGCTTTGCGAAAGGATTGTGTCATATTTTGAATGATAATAATGATTTATTATTTTCCGGCACACGCCTTAAAGATATTTATATTTTGGATCTTCCTGAGTCATATGAACAATGTCTCGTTGCCTACACAAGTGAACAACACTTATGGCATCGACGCTTTGGACATGTGAACTTTTGAACACTTTATAAGCTTTCAAAATTAAATTCCATTAAAGGTTTTCCGAAGCTCGTTTTTGAAAAGAAAAGTTTTTGTGATTCTTGTCAACGTGGCAAGCTTCCTAAATCTTCATTTAAACCTAAGAAAAGCATTTCTACTAAACGGCCACTAGAGCTATTACATCTAGATTTATTTGGGCCAACTAGAGTTGCTTCTTTAGGAAATGCAAGATATGGACTTGTCATCGTCGATGATTATTCTAGATTTACATGGGTATTTTTCTTATGTAATAAAAATGAAGCTTTTGAAAACTTCACAATATTTGTGAAGAAAGTACAAAATCTCATCAGAACCACCATTGTCACTATTCGTAGTGATCATGGGGGTGAATTTGAGAATGATTCTTTCTCAAATTTTTGTGATGATCTTGGAATTACTCACATGTTTTCTTTCCCTCGCGCACCTCCTCAAAATGGTGTTGTTGAGAGGAAGAATAGAACGCTTGTGGAGTGTGCTCGCACTATGCTCGAAGATAGCCAACTTGGTTATCAATTTTGGGCGGAAGCGGTACACACCGCTTGTTATGTGTTTAATAGAATACTTTTGAGGCCCGGCACCAAACAAACTTGCTATGAATTGTTGTTTGGTAGATTGCCTCAAGTTAAACATTTTCGTGTTTTCGGCGCAAAATGTTTTATTAAAAACACATATGATAATTTGGACAAGTTTGATCCGAGATCAGATGAGTGGATATTTGTTGGGTATTCCTCTCGTAGCAAAGCTTACCGGATATACAACAAAAGATCCTCTACGATCGAGGAATCACTACATGTCTCTTTTAATGAGAATTTTATTACTTCTAGAATTTCAAATGATGATGATTCTATGGATGTTTTATGTGATTCGTTTGAAAATTCTAAGTCTATTGATTCTATTGATTCTATTGATACTAACCCGACTAATGAAGTTGTTGAGAATGTACCTAGTGATCAAGGTATTCCCAAGCGGCTTCATACCGTTCATGACCATCCTCATGAGCAAGTCATTGGTAATATTCAAGATAGAGTCAAGACGAGATCGCAAGTCCACCACTTCGCCAATTGTGCCTTTGCCTCATCGATAGAGCCAAAGAATATAGTTGAAGCGTGCGAAGATAGTGCTTGGATCCTTGCCATGGAGGAGGAACTCATTCAATTCGAGAGGAATGAGGTATGGGAGCTTGTTCCTTTGCCATCGAAGAACCACACCGTCATAGGGACAAAGTGGATCTTCAAGAACAAAACCGACGAAAACCAAGTCGTCGTCCGGAACAAAGCTCGGTTAGTAGCTCAAGGCTATCGACAAGAGGAAGGTATCGATTTCGAAGAATCCTTCGCTCCGGTAGCTAGATTAGAATCAATTAGACTATTATTGTCTTTTGCATGCCATAAAAATTTTAAATTATTTCAAATGGATGTTAAAAGTGCATTTTTAAACGGAGATGTCGTTGAGGAAGTTTACGTTTCTCAACCTCCGGGCTTCATAAATGAAAAATTTCCAAATCATGTTTTTAAACTAAAGAAAGCTCTTTATGGTTTGAGACAAGCTCCTCGAGCTTGGTATGATCGCCTAAAGAATTTTCTTTTGGATTTGAATTTTAAAATGGGCGAAGCCGATTCTACACTTTTTGTTAAGCATGCGAATAATGATATTTTATTAGTTCAAATTTATGTTTATGATATCATTTTCGGTGCTACTAACTTCACTCTTTGCGAAGAGTTTTCTAATGTTATGAAGGAACAATTTGAGATGAGCCACATGGGCGAACTCAAATATTTCTTAGGTCTCGAAATTCGCCAATTGAACGATGCAATCTTCATCCACCAAACGAAATACACGGTGGAGTTGCTAAAGCGATTTGGAATGGAGAATGCCTCCGGGAAAAAGACTCCTATGAGCACTACAACGCATCTTGATAAAGATAGGGGCGGAAAAGATGTAGACATTCGTCTATATCGAGGTATGATAGGTAGTTTACTTTATCTTACCGCAAGTAGGCCCGATATTATGTTTGCCGTTTGTATTTGTGCTCGTTATCAGTCTCAACCTAAGGATTCTCACTTAGTAGCGGTTAAACGTATTTTTCGCTATCTAAGTTACACTTTAGATTTTGGATTACTTTATCCGAAATCTAGCACATATGAGTTAGTCTCATATAGTGACGCTGATTATGCGGGATGCAAATCCGACAGGAAGAGTACTAGTGGCACTTGCCATTTCCTAGGAAATTCCCTTGTCTCTTGGTTTTCCAAGAAGCAAAATTCGGTATCACTTTCAACCACCGAGGCGCGGAATACATTGCCGCCGGTGCCGCTTGTGCCCAGGTTCTTTGGATGAGACACACACTGAAGGATTTTGGTATTCATTGTGATACTAGCCCTATCATGGTGGATAACCAAAGTGCTATTTGTCTTTCAAAGAATCCGGTGCACCATTCCCGATCTAAACACATAGATGTCCGACACCATTTTTTAGATGATCATGTTGCTAAAAAGGACATCATTTTAGTGTATGTTGAAACCCAAAAGCAAATCGCCGATATTTTCACGAAACCCCTAAAGGAGGACTCCTTTGTGCAGTTGCGTCGAGAATTGGGGATTATGGGTGAATCCGAGATATAGGATTCATGTTTCATTCAATCATCTTGCATGCTATTATATTTCGCAATATTTCATTCATGCTAGACTTATTGAATTTTTCGGGATTTTATGTGATATGTTTGAATTTTTGCTCGAATTCTTGCTTGAATGTCGTATTTGAGATTTCGATGTATTATGGGGTAGTTTAGATGACTTATGAGAGGGTTAAGACGTTTCGTTCAAGTGTTTTATGGAGAGAACTTATTTATCAATTTTTGGACTCTTCTAGTCGGTTTCAGTTCATCAGCCAACCGACTAGCTGCACATCTAGTCGGTCAGCTAGTGAACTCAGGCCGACTAGTTCAAGCTTTGAACTTTCCCTGTCATTGACTTCTTTTAGTCGGTCACAGTTCACTTACCGACCGACTAGATTGAAAACTAGTCGGTCAGTGATTATACTGTGACTGACTAACTCTTGCCCTAGAATTTTCGTTTTGCCTCTGTTTCGACTTAGTCGGTTTAAGCTCATTGACCGACCGACTAGATCGTAATCTAGTCGGTCAGTGCTTGAACTGTGACCGACTAAGTACTCTATGGCAGTCTCGTCTTTTCACGTTTTCTACCGACTTACACTCACTTCTATCCAACTGTTTCTTCTTTTAGTCGGTATACTTCTTTTCTCCAGCTCGAAAAACCCCTCTCCAAGCTCGTGTCTCCTCGTCTTCCGTCGTTCTCCGGCCAATTTTCCGGCCAACTCCGCCGCCTGTCGCCGTCGATCACTCCCCTAGGTAACTCCCTCCTTCCTAGATCGCGTTTTCATCCCTAGGGTTTATCTTAGGACCTGTTTTCATCTCTAGGGTTTCGGATTCAATCTTAGGGCTTGTTGTGTTAGGTTCTAGGGTTTGAGCTAGGTTGTTTGATCTTCTCAGTCGCTTGATTGATCTCGTTGTGCCGCGATCATGGCACGCACGAGAATCCCGATTACCTCCTCTGGGGCTTCCCCCATGACCATAGAGGCCGCGACCGCTTCGACCCCACCTAAGCGTAGGGCCAAGACCACTCGTCCCCCATCTTCGTCTTCAACACCGTTGAAGAGGAAGAGGACATCCAAGCCCAAACCTACAGGCCAATCTTCCAAGCCCAAAGCTAAACCCAAAAAGTTCCGTGCTCCTACCCCTCCCGGTGAGCGTTCAGATAGTGATTCCGAGGATGATTCCGAGGAAGAATACACTCCTGAGCATCCCGAGAAGGCACCTACTCCACCCCCTCCTCCACCTCCTCATAAGACCCGTAAGGCTAAGGGTAAAGGCCCGATGCCAGTCGGCGGTGTTGATATATCGTTGTGTCGCGACGACCCTCAGTGTCTAGCGGCTTACAACCGTATAGAGCACTGCCCACTGCTGTTGGAGCATTACGTTCAGTTTTCTGATTTTCTTGGCCTTGCGGATCTGTTATCCTATAGTGGCCTTTTGGACTACCTTCGCTTCGACCCTAAGGCGAACCCTAGACCCTATCCTCGCCTGGTCAAGCTGTTCTACGCCAATCGTGTCCGGGGTCAGTACGGTGAGACTCACTCCATCGAGACTTCTGTTTTGGGGACTCCGATAGTCCTCACGGCAGAGATCTTGGGGGAGTTGATAGGTTGCTCGTCGTGTGGACTCCTCCCGTCTGACATCTCTGTAGACGATATCTCCTCCCTCGATCAGCCGACCCTCGCTGAAATCTTCCAGGTTATCCCCCCCGCATTCATTGGCGTCCCTTCCAAATCATTCAAGCCGAATGCTTGGGTGATTAACCTGATCTTGAAATCCTGTCTTCTGCCCAAGTATGGCTCTTCTTCACTTCCGTCTCAGCCATTTCTGAAGTTGATATACGCTCTTTTCCTGGGTAGCGAGATTAATTGGGCTCGCATTATACTCGATAAGATGGACTCTTTCGAGTGTATTCGCAAGACCACTAAATCTGTGCATATCCCTTACCCGTGTCTGTTGACCTTGGTTTTCCGTCATTTCCGTGTCCCTCTACCTCCTGACGATGAGCGTCCTCTTGGTCCTCCACTCAACGCGACGGCCGTAAAGAAATCTCTTGCGGCACTCCGTCACGTGCAGCGGACGACTCCTTCTGCGTCTCAGGGCACTACTTCTGCAGCTGCTGCTTCTCGTCCTCCCACCACACTTGATGATTTCGTTCGGTTACTTCGTCGTCACAAGTCTCGCTTGGCTCGTACCGAGGAGGTAGTTTGCCGTATGGCTAGTTTGATGGGCGTCCAGCTTCCTCCTCATGTTTCTGAGGATGAGGAGATGGATGATGAGGATATTGATGAGCTGGTCACCTCCTTAGCTCGTGGCGCTGAGGCCACTGCTGCTGCTGCTACCACATCTGCTCCTGGAGCTGGCACCTCTTCCGGTGCTCCAGAGACTTCTGCACCAGTGGATCAGACTTCTGATGCTGCTGCTGCTCCTGCTGACGACCCTGCTCCTGATCTGCCTGCTGATGTTCCTGTTGATACCCCAGCCGTTGAGCCAGTCGTCGTTGTTTCCACTCCTACCCCGATGATCCCATCTGTTGACACGCCTCTCCTCCCAGCAGAGCCTGAGTCCACTCCCTCGACTGGACCCATGGAGACTGCTGATCCTGCCACTTCCTCGTGATCGTCTGTTTCGAGGCCTCTCCTGTGATCTTTGGATGATGCATCTTGTTGAGAGTGTTTTAGGTTAGGATGGGATGGGGTTTGGGTGGTGATTTGATGTATTTTGATTTTATGGATGTCGGTGTATGTGATATATTTTTTTTGGATGTTGATGATGGTGCTCCGATGATTATGTTGTACCTTTTTTATGTTGATGGTATGTTGCACTTGATATGATGTAGTCGATGTGATTTTTGATGTACTCATGGTATTCATATATATATACATCGATGTTCTCTTTGTTTTTACTTCGTCGTGCACATTTAATATTCATTCAATGCATATGATATGTGAAATCGTCGCTCAACGCTTAAAAACTTGGTTAAATAGATTATACTTCTATGGTTGTATAGAATTGTTTTCCATGCACATATTTAACCAAGAATATTGAATATTGGAGGGTATGTTCCTTTATTCAATAAATGAACTTATATTTGGTATTTTTGGATGATTCTAATTTACTATTTTCGATAATGGACAATTTGGCACACTTTGATTTGATTTCATCTCTTTTTCCTTGGTGTCAATTTGGTCCATCGTCATACTCTAAAACTCCCGACGTTGGACTTTCCTTATCCTAGCTGTTGTCGTTGTATGCCCCCCCCCCAAATTTTTTGGGATAATGCCAAAGGGGGAGAGATAATGATAATAAATAGGGCAAATGAAAATTTAACTCAATTTCCAAGAATCTAATTTGATGTGTTAGATTCAGGGGGAGTTAAGATATATATAAGGATTTTCAAAATCCGATATTTCAAAAATCGATTCTCGTTATATATCTTACTCGTCTGATTGATGCAATTTATATATATTCATTTTGGAATTAACGTGTCATCAATGCAGGGGGAGTAAGTATTTTACATTTGAATCATTATTTTTTATTATTATTTATGTTGGTTTGTCATCACCAAAAAGGGGGAGAATGTTGAATATTGGACTCCCCGGATTTGGTTTTGGATGATGAGCAAACATAAATAATTCATGAACTAACAATTTGTGAGCGTAGTATTGGAGATCGTCGCCAAATTCACGAGAACAATCAAAGCGACATCTCAAGACTTCTCAAATCTCGTATTCATTGCCTAAAGCTTCGTTGAAGCTTTTGGACCGTTTTGGAAGTCATGAAGATTTGATCGACGCTCTCGAAGACCGTTCCTTAAGGTTTTATTTATAGTCTTTTAGCTTCGATTTATAGAATGTTAAGCCTTGAGTATATCTTACATTTCTATCTTCATAACGCTCCTATCTTAGCTCTAGGATCATTGTAGAAGTCCATTCTAACTTCCTCGAAGCATCGCGCTTCGATTCGGACTTCTTGTGCATGTTAGTTGGTTCAAGAAGAAGAACTGACCGACTAGATGGTGATCTAGTCGGTCAGCAAAGCATCTTGGACAGACTAGTTTGTTTCCTTAATTTCATGCACTTTACTGTTTACAGTTAGTCGGTCTACGTTGACTCACCGACCGACTAGTTTGTGAACTAGTCGGTCAGTGATGCTTCTTTGACCGACTAGTTGAGCTTTACTGTTCATGCTAATTTTCTCCTGAGCTACTGTTTATCGTTAGTCGGTCTAAGAACGTTTGGTGACCGACTAGTTGATAATCTAGTCGGTCAACATTTGTTCTTGGACCGACTAAATCAATTTGTATTCAGACTATTTGTTTTTGACTCTTAGTCGGTCTAAGTTCACTAACCGACCGACTAGTTGTGAAACTAGTCGGTCAGAAAGTCTTCTTGGACCGACTAGATTTCTAGGTCTGAAATTCAATCTCTTCACTGTTCTTCACTTAGTCGGTCCATGTTGTTTGACTGACCGACTAGTTGATGAACTAGTCGGTCAGTGGTTGTTCTTTGACCGACTAGTTGCTTCAGATTTCTAACCGTTGGGATTTGACCTAACTTGTTTTTATGGGACCCTATAAATACGAACCTTGGTCATTTCTCTAGGGTTAAGAGCTGCCATTAAGAGATTCATTGAGATTGAAAGAGATAGACATTCTCACTCATTTCCAAAGCTCTCTTCCTCACAAGAAATCCATTCTCTCACTTTCTAGATCTAGAATCCATCTTGAGAGAAGTTTGTTCTTGGTGAGCCCTTCAAGCTCTAGCTTGATTCAAGTCTCCAAATCACTCCTAGGCACCCATTGCTGGTCATTTCCTTGGTGCTAGGTCTTGGTGACTTCATCTTCCTCAAATCCCTCCTTGCACCTATTTGGTAAGAAAACTCAAGGTATAGGATTTTGTGGTAAGATTGTTTATTTCATTATAAACTCATTTATATTGCTTATTGATTCTCTCGGTTGTGAGAGAAGGTTGTGATCCCGGATTGTGGGATTCACTATTGCCATTGCATGTATGATTTGATCTTGTGAAGGTTTTTCACAAGATATCATAGTGGAAATCTTGGTTTAGGGTTTCTAACCTAAGTATCCGGAGGGGATCCGGGTGGTTGGGACGTAGGATCACCGGGAACAAGTCGGGGAGACTTGGGTGGATCCGAACCCAGTAACATCTATTGTTAGCGTTGTTAATTTTGTTGTTGTCATTCAATTTAAGCTTCCGCAAATTGATTTGGTAGTTGTTTGCACTATAATTAGTAATTATACTCCTCGTTATTTTTAAAGTACTATTCAACCCCCCCCCCCCCTCTAATACTTGTGCAGTAGCTTGTAGGGCATTACAACATATTCAATTATTCATTGATGCTCCTTCTTAAACCAATATTCATATGTTCAACATGTAAGCATTAATGCCCAAATCTTCCTCAATATTTCTCCCCCTTTTGTTATCATCAAAAGTGTATATATGAAGTTAAATTTATACCACATGCAAAAAGTGAGCATTATAAATTACAACTAGCATTTGCATGTAGACATTCATGGAATAAGCAAATCAAATTCAATGAAAATTATAACATAGACTTCAACACCTTCATGTAAGTGTGATGATTAAACATTGAAGCACATAAGGAGAACATTTAAGAAATTC
Source organism: Scilla litardierei (assembly GCA_030789695.1). NCBI lineage: Eukaryota > Viridiplantae > Streptophyta > Magnoliopsida > Asparagales > Asparagaceae > Scilla > Scilla litardierei. The sequence continues at coordinate 77,599,662 of CM061137.1, forward strand.
AACTGAAACCAATCCACATTATCCATTAAGCATGAAATCATCTAGGATTGATTTTCTCCGTCTCATTAAAAATGAGTTTAAGATACCACACCCAAAATATAGCCTATGAGGACTCTTAGATATCGGGTGGCATTGCTTGACGAGTATAACAACAACGCTAAAGATTACCCGTAAATCATATGTTGGATACTCGTGGTTAGTGTACTTGCCAAGGATTATATCCATTTTTCCTACAAAACTATTTTCATTCTTTTTCAAAAAAAATTCATATTCAATTCTTTTGTGCTCAATTTTTATCCAAGGCAAGACACGTCATATTCTCTAGATTTTCAGTTATTTTTCACCCTACATTCACTTTCCAATATTTCATAAAAGATGTCTCCAAATATACAACAATATTTAATACTCGTGGAAGTGAAAGTGTAGGTATAGAAATAAAATTATTCTAAGCATTGAACATGTCATGGCTATTTAGAAAGTCTAGCATGCATATGTAGCCATAACAATACTACATCAATTTCTACATGAATATGATTAGCATTCATTAATATCACTTTAATGATTCAAAAGAAAAGATAAAACATTAAGCACCTTTTTTTTTCTTTTTGTCTTTTTCATTTTTTGATTTCTCTTTATAAAGAACTAAACAAGTTAGAAAGCAAACAAACTAGCACACAAATAAAAACAAATCAAGCACACACAAAATGCTATGAAGGTATGCATTAGTGCAGAGTAGAAGCCATACATTCGCTCCGTCGTTTGGCTAATGAACTAAAAGATGCACGTCCAATTCATGGTTCCTCGCCACTCCATCTTTCCTGCACGGAAGATGTTATGTGTGACCTTGCTATCCAACAAGGTCCACGCATGTTAGTCATCAAAATTTTAGGAACCCAAATTTGCTTGAATGTGATATTCATGTTCCTATATGTGCAATTATGCGAAGTATGACCAACATTAGCACATCTAAAGCACTTTGCATAAACATTTTTCACTTTGGTTGGCACATTGTGAAATCTCTTATAATTAGTCTTTTCAGCATGTTTCAAAACATATCCAAGTCCACGTCTATTATTGCAATATAGTTGATTTTTCAAGAATAGTATCCAAAGATTGTTTTCCAATAGAAAATTTCTTAATGGACAATTTTAGGTGCATGACTTTAGATTTCAATAAAGCATTTCCATTCACAAGCAAAGTGCATTTATTGATGAAAGTTTTCTTGTTTTCCTCTTCTTTATGACTTTGGATTTCAATAAAGCATTTTCATTCACAAGCAAAGTGCATTTATTGATGAAAGTTTTCTTGTTTTCCTCTTTTTTCTTTTCAAAATCAATCATTTTCCTTTGAAGCTCATTATTTAGCATGCACATTTTTTTAAAAGCAATTTATATTCTGTTTCATGCTTAGTCAACTTTTCTTTGTACATGCTAATATCACTTAACAAACTAGGACAAGAAAGACAATCAATTTTTCCATGGTCGAGCTAGCTTTCTCCTTTTTTATCCTTTTTTAGCAAAGTAATGGTAAAATTACATGCAACAAGTTTTTCTTAAGATTATCAATTTCTTCAGACATGTCACAGTTTTCTTGTTGCAATTGAAAGCTACCATTCCTATAGTCATCTAAAGTAAGTTATAGCTCATTAATCTCATCATGCATTCCTTTACAAATATTTAAAAGTTCAGCTTTAGTGTAAGATTTTACCTCGTCGTGCTTTCCCATTAAGCAGAGGGAGGTGTGCACGGTTTCCTCAATCTCATCTTCGCTATCCATATCCCACGTTATCGCTAGAGATTTTCCTTTCTTTTCAGCGATGTTACTCGTTTCTTTTGGGGCAATTACTCGTGAAGTGCCCCTTCTTCCTGCATTTAAAGCATTCAACTCTATTAGTAGTATTCTGTTCAGAGGGATTTTTATCAGAATTGAAATTGTTAGAGCGATTAAACCTTTTTGCCATCTCAGCTCTTCCTTGAGGAGTTCTGACGCATTTTCTGAAATTTCTGACCATCAGGGCTATCTCCTCATCATCATCTTCGTCATCTTCATGAGCTGGAAGAGCTAGTGGTTTTGGTTCCTTGGCCTCTGGTTACTCTCTGGCCTCTATAATCTACATCTCAAGCTTGTGTGACATTAAGTTACCTATCAAGTCATCCACTCTCGTCTGTGATAGATCTTTATCTTCTTGAATAGCATTGACATTGGGACGGAAAGAGTTTGACAGCTCCCACAAGATTTTCCTCATCTGCTCAAGACTAGAGTATGGCTTACTAAGGGAGCTAGACTTGTAGACAATGTCGGTTAACCTCGCAAACATCTTGATATGGATTCTGATGGAAGCATGCAAAATCTCTCGTACTCTGTGCATAGCCACACAAGTCTAGACTCATTTACCTTTGGCGTTCCCTCATGCGTCACCTCCAGCGTATGCCATATTTCCAACGCAGTTTGATAATGTGAGATACGATTAAGTTCAGATTTATCAAGAGAGCTTATAAGCGCATTCATAGCTCTACCATTCAAAGAATATAATCTCCAATCAACATCATCCCATTTATCTTCAGATTTAAGTATTTCAGTATTTTCAATTTTAATAACATGTGGCTTATAACCTTTTTCAACAATGTTCCATACTTTATAATCAACAGATATTAAGTAGATTTTCATTTTAGATTTCTAATAAGCATAATCTACACCATTAAATTTAGGGGGTCGTGATAGGGACTGACATTCAAAAAAAGCAGAATCAACAGAATTCATGTTCAATCTATCCTAGATCCTCTAACCTGCTCTGATACCACTTGTTGGATATGGATCTAAGCCTAGAGGGATGGGTGAATAGGCTAATAAAAATTCTCGTGCAACCCACGAGCAATCAAAGGTAGTTATAGCAGATGCAGAGTAAATAATAAGCAATCACAGATTAGGCAGTAGATTTACCCTGTTTCGGTTGCCCCGAGATCTACTCCAGCCTCAAAACAGATACTAGCATTAATATATTTCTTTGTACGACTACAATGAACTATTAGCCCCAACTCAACTCTCACCTAGTTCGTACCACACTCCCCGAGTGCAAAACACTATCAACCTGGTAAATTCTAGACAAGCTCCAACTCGTCAAGACCCTCTTGTCTAGTGCCTAACTAAACAAGACCCCAAAACACAAGTGTGGTAAATTTTCCCCTACAAAGATCGCTACTACTACACAAATATAATAATTAAGAGTTTAGGAAATCTCAGTTTACGTAGCGGTAGTCGTCACTTTCAATTAGCTCAGGTCAGGTCAAGTCTGACAGGATATAGTCGCCAAAGTCACGTCCTCCTCCTTGGATGATGATCTAAGCAAGCCCCCTTGATGAAGTTGCGGCCTTGTGATGGGTTCCCTTTGGATGTTGCGCAATATGAGGAATACTCCCTCTTGGATGTTGCGGCCATTATGATGTTTCCCTTTTGTATGTTGTAGCCTAGGAGAGGTATGGAAGAGCTTGGCGCCTTGTGGCAATGGTGGACAACTCCCTTGTTAACTTGCACAATTTAGGAGAAGTGGAGAGGCTTTGCAATGGAGATAAGAGCTTTGAATGGTATGTTGCTCAAGGACGAAGGGGAAGTTGCGCAAGATGGCTATAGGACTCTTGGCTAGCTTTTGGCAATGGAGAGGCCTGAGGTTTTCAATGTTGCACAAGGGGTAAAAGCTATCTTGGCCTTGGAGGTTGAAGATGAGGCATGGTTGCACAATATTTGGTGAAGATGGTTGCAAGGTTGCAAGTTGTGCAATGCGCTCGGGGTTGAAGAATTTTTGGCCGACCTCCCTTTAAGTTCTCTTGAGTTTTTGGCCACTCATTTCTCTCCTTTGAATATGTGTTTATGTAGGAGTGGATGGGATATAATAGAATCAATTAGAATCCCATATTTGATGGAGATTGGAAGGAATCCTAACTTGAATATGATTTGAATGAATCACCATGGATATGGATATTGAATATGGATGGCTATAGGATTTGAATTTGAATAGCTATAGGATTTTATTTAAGATCTCATTTAATCTCTTATATTGATTTGGATGAGATTCTCCATATCTCTCCATCTTTGCCCAAGTCTTCAATTTGCATGGCTTTAGGATTTGATTCATGCACCAATTAATTTGAATCAATTCAAATATGGATTTGAATTGATTTCCTCCTTATCTCCCCATCTTTGACTTAGTTCAATATTTGTAGCCATTATCTCCATCTTTGACCAAGTCCACTTTGCTAATGCATGGCAAATTCTCCATCACTTTTACTTGGTCTCTCTTTGAGTATTGCGAGAGTTCCAATCCTGAAAACACTTAGCACACATATTAAATCGTTCACACGCATTTGTTATCATCAAACACAAAGTTATCGATCGTTGTATCCAACTACACGTTGTATCCAACAATCTCCCCCTTTTGATGATGACAAACTATTATAAGATTTGCAATAATGATTCATATAATATCATCGTGACATGTTTGTGTGAAGTGTGATGATGGAGGATGTATGCAATTTGCAACATGCAACACATATGACAAAAGATGTTCAAGCATTCAAATATGTATGCATGCTCCCCCTTTCTTCGTGCTCCCCCTTGAACATATATTCACATATTCAATTATTCATTAATGCTCCCCTTTAAAGCAATATTCATGTGTTCAACATGTAAGCATTAATGCCCAAATCTTCCTCAATATTTCTCCTCCTTTTGTTATCATCAAAAGTGTATATATGAAGTCAAATTTATACCACATGTAAAAAGTGAGCCCTATAAATTACAACTAGCACTTGCATGTAGACATTCATGGAATACGCAATTCAAATTCAATGAAAATTATAACATAGACTTCAATACCTTCATGTAAGTGTGATGATTAAACATTGAAGCACATAAGGAAAACTTTTAAAAAAATTCAACCGAAATCAATGCACATTTTCCATTAAGCATGCAATCATCTGGGATTAATTTTCCCTATCTCATTCAAAATGAGTTCAAGATACACACACCCAAAATATAGCTTATGAGGACTATTAGATGTGTGGTGACATTGCTTGACGAATATAACACCAACGCAAAAGATTACCTGCAAAGCATATATTGGATACTTGTGGGTAGTGTACTTGCTAAGGATTGTATCCATTCTTCATACGAAGCTATTTTCATTCTTTTTAAAAAATCATATTTAATTCTTTTGTACTCAATTTTTATCCATGGTAAGACACATCATATTTCTTAGATTTTCGGTTTTTTTTCATCCTACATTCACTTCCCAATATTTCATACTTCAAATGTACAACAATATTTAATACTCGTGGAAGTGAAAGTGTATGTGTAGAAATCAAATTATTCTAAGCATTGAACATGTCATGGCTATTTAGAAAGTCTAGCATGCATATGTAGCCATAACAATAATACATCAATTTCTACATGGATATGATTATCATTTATTAATATCACTTTAATGATTTAAAAGAAAAGATATACATTAAGCACCATTTTTTTGCTTTTTGTCTTTTTCATTTTTTTATTTTTCTTTATAAAGAACTAAACAAGCTAGAAAGCAAACAAACTAGCACGCAAATAAAAACAAATCAAGCACACACAAACATGCTATGGAGGCATGCATTAAGTGCAAAGTAGATGCCATACATTCGTGCCGTCGTTTGGCTAAGGAACTAAAAGATGCGATGTCCAATTCATAGTTCCTCGACACTCCATCTTTCCTACACGGAAGATGTTATGTGTAACCTTGCCATCCAACAAGGTCCACTCATGTTAGTCATCAAAATTTTTGGAACCCTAATTTGTTTGAATTTGATATTCATGTTCCTATATGTGTAATTATGCGAAGTATGACCAACACTGGCACATGTAAAGCACTTTGCCTAAACATTTTTTTACTTTGGTTGGCACGTTGTGAAATCTCTTATAATTAGTCTTTTCAGCATGTTTCAAAACAAATCCAAGTCCACGTCTATTATTGCAATATAGTTGATTTTCAAGAATAGTATCCCAAGATTGTTTTCCAATAGAAAATTTCATAATGGAAAATTCTAGGTGCGTGACTTTGGATTTTAATAAAGCATTCTGATGAAAGCTGTCTTTTTTCTCTTCTTTCTTTTCAAAATCAATCATTTTCCTTTTAATCTCATTATTTATCATGCACATTTTTTCAATAAGCAATTTATTTTTAGTTTCGTGCTTAGTCAACTTTTCTTTATATATGCTAATATCACTAACCAAATTAGGACAAGAAAGACAATTAATTTTTCCATGCGAGCTAGCTTTCGCTTTTTTCCGCAAATTAATGGCAGAAATACATGCAACAAGTTTTTCTTAAGATTATCAATTTCCTCAGTCATGTCATAGTTTTCTTGTTGCAATTGAAGGCTACAATTCCTATATTCATCTAAAGTAAGTTCTAGCTTATTAATCTCATCTTGCATTGCTTTACAAATATTTAAAAGTTCAGCTTTGGTGTAAGATTTTACCTCATCGTTCTTTCCCATTAAGCAGAGGGAGGTGTGCGCAGTTTCCTCCATCTAATCTTCGCTATCCATATCCCACGTTATCGCTTGAGATTTTCCTTTCTTTTCAGCGACTTACTCTTTTCTTTTGGAGCAATTCGTCGTGAAGTGTCCCTTCTTCCTGCATTTAAAGCAATTAACTCTATTAGTAGTATTCTGTTCAGAGGGATTTTTATCAGAATTGAAATTGTTAGAGCGATTAAACCTTTTTGCCATCTCAGCTCTTCCTTGAGGAGTTCTGACGAATTTTCTGAAATTTCTGACCATCAGTGATATATTCTCCTCATCATCTTCGTCATCTTCACGAGCTTGAAGAGCTAGTGGTTCTGGTTTCTTAGCCTCTGGTTTCTCTCTGGCCTCTATATTCTGCAGCTCAAGCTCGTGTGACATTAAGTTACCTATCAAGTCCTCCACTCTCATCGATGATAGATCTTTATCTTCTTTAATGGCAGTGACTTTGAGACGGAAAGAGCTTGGCAGCGCTCTCAAGATTTTCCTCACCTGCTCAAGACTAAAGTATGGCTTACTAAGGGAGCTAGACTTGTAGACGATGTCGGTGAACCTCCCAAACATCTCTGATATGGATTCTGATGGAAGCATGCAAAAGCTCTAGTACTATATGCTTAGCCACACAAGTCTAGACTCCTATACCTATGGCATTCCCTTATGCGTCACCTCCAGCGTATGCAATATTTCTTGCGCAGTTTGACAATGTGAGATACGATTATATTCATATTTATCAAAAGAGCATATAAGCGCATTCATAGCTTTACCATTCAAAGAATATAATCTCCAATCAACATCATCCCATTTATCTTTAGGTTTAAGTATTTCAGTGTTTTCAATTTTAATAACAGGTGGCTTATAACCTTTTTCAACAATGTTCCATACTTTATAATCAACAGATATTAAGTAGATTTTCATTCTAGATTTCCAATAAGCATAATCTACACCATTAAATTTAGGGGGTCGTGATAGGGACTGACCTTCAAAAAAAGCAGAATCAATAGAATTCATGTTCAATCTAGCCTAGATCCTCTAATCTGCTTTGATACCACTTGTTGGATCTGGATTTAAGCATAGAGGGAGGGGTGCATAGGCTAATAAAAATTCTTGTGCAACCCACGAGCAATCGCAGGCAGTTATAGCAGATGCAGAGTAAATAATAAGTAATTACAGATTATGCCGCAGATTTACCCTGTTTCGGTCGCCCCCAACGACCTACTCCAGCCTCAAAGCAGATACTAGCATTAATATGTTTCTTTGTACGACTACAATGAACTATGAGCCCCAACTCAACTCTCCCCTAGTTCGTACCACACTCCCCGATTTTAAAACACTATCAACCTAACAAATTCTTTCTCTTGACAAGCTCCAACTCGTCATGACCCTCTTGTCTAGTCCCAGACTAAACAAGACCCCAAAACACAAGTATGGTGACGTTTCCCCTACAAAGATCGCTACTACTACACAAATATACACTACTACAAAAAAAACGCTTGCATAGCGCTTTTTTTTACACTTGGATAGCGCTTTTAAGCGCTATCTAAGCTACCGCTATGGTAGCTAAGATAGCGCTTTTATAAGCGCTATCTAAGTGGTTTACTAAGATAGCGCTTTTAAAAGTGCTATCTAAGCTACCGCTATGCTAGCTTGGATAGCGCTTTTTAAGCGCTATGTAAGTGGTTTGAGAAATTTTGATTTTGCCCTTGGATAGCGCTTTTATAAGCGCTATCTAAGTGGTTTACTAAGATAGCGCTTTTAAAAGTGCTATCTAAGCTACCGCTATGCTAGCTTGGATAGCGCTTTTTTAAGCGCTATCTAAGTGGACTGTCTGTTGCTGATACACAGTAGCCACGAACTGTTTGTGGCTAATACGTATTAGCCACGGCCAGTCCGTGGCTACTGTGTATTAGCCACGGAATGTCCGTGGCTAATGTTTAATTTTTTTATAAAAAAAAAGAAAATTAAACAAATTTCGTTGTTTCATCGTGCAGAATTAAAATTCCCAAACATAGATTCAGAACGGTGCGAAATCATGCGTGTAACTTGAAAAGCTGCAACCCTTAGTTTCTTAGAGTATGATACACAAGTTCAAGCAAAGACATTGATCATACAACAAATACAACAAAATCAAGTTCATTAGTCAAAATGGACTGCCAATTTTTCACACGGATACATTTTTGTTCTATGGAGTTTATGTTCTTCAATTTACAGCGACTTGTATTCTCACTACAAACATATCAATGTCATGTATTTATCAAACATGAACAAGCAATGAAAACACCCCTTCGAATCACAAGAGCAACCACCAACCCCATTATTCTCAGCTCTTCGGCTTCAGTGTCATTCAGACCATAAGTGCAACCAACCAATGAATGATATCATATTATTCTCAAAATGCAGAAGAAGAGCAATGTATCGCCCATTTGACTTTAGCAACAGCAAAAGCTTCTGTGGTTTCACCATCACGTAACCTCGTAGCCTCAGAAGAACCCCATTCACAAGATACCCCAAGATATACCTTAAATGCACTAAATCAGAGCAATATCATACCATGATTGGCCCTGATAAAACAGTGCAGTAAAATGCAATGTGACAAAGCCTAAGCTTATCAAGACCTTCAATTGGACCAGAAAAAAGAAGTGCTTGGTATAGAGCACAGCATCATGGTCTTGGGATATCGACAGGAAGGTTGTTGTTAGCTTGCCTTGAATCAGACTTGGGAGCATGGATTACCTGATAGGAACAACAATATCATAAATTGCCTTGAATCAGGTTTGATTTAATATAGAGTACTAATAAGACATATCAAGCAAGACCAAAACATGCACATCATTTTGTGATAGATATTTATGCTCTTACATCTTACGGCCATGCAGATAGAATCTCAATGCAGTCAAATTAGGTTTAGTAGGTTCAGTTAAGGTTGACTATCCAAACTAAATGAATGACAGAAGTTAACATCTCATAATATAGAGATGGGTTAGATTTAGTCAATGAACATCAGACTTAGCATTAAGTACCAATAAGGCACATCAAGCAGGACAACAAGATGAACATCAAATTTTATGATTGACTAAATATTTGTGTGGTAGAATATCAAAGGTTATAGCGTATGGATAAGGGTACAGAAGAGACCAAACAGAATGAAATAACCTAAAGGCAATCTGGTCGCGTCTTCTCGAGTTTAAGTTAAAAGTTGGGTGTAAATATAGCAATTTATAAAATTAACTCAACATGTATATGATATCATATACATCGGGAACCTGAAATGGCTTTGCCATCGTCTGTATCCGCCGCCAAACCTCCCGAGCTTTTTGCAGGACTGTCAAAAGAAGGAAAAATGGAAAGGGATGTACACACGCAATGGATAGTCACCCTTTACATGAAGTAGCTGAGCGCTTTCTTCTTCCTCGATCCACCTTCACCGTACATGCCATTCCATCATATAATGAATAGGAACCAAGAACTAATAGGAATCTGCAATGGCTCTGACATCATAATAATGAATAGGATGTGTCAAAGATACATCCGAGAAGTTCTTTTTTGGGTGGGGATGGGGGGTTTTGTGTGTGCGCGCGCGCGCGTGTACGTAATTGAGGACACACTTGAGAAGTGTTGCAAGAGTTTCCAAGAAGTGTCACTAACGACATATCTTCACGTGACGTCATATCTTGATGTGTATGATACAAATATGGCTTTATGAGAGAAGTTGTCCATCCTGCATAGACCATAATTTAAAAAAGAACCAAGTGTGATTTATCACATGATTAGGAAAACAATTAGGCTTTTGAAAGGAATAATAATAATGATGTGGAAAAATACTACCCAGTATTAGAAACCATGCAAGAATAAGGAATGTTATGAGTACAGAGAAACTATACACAACTTTAATCGAATGCTCTTCAGGCACTCCAAAAAGTAAACAAGAATTACAAGGCTAGAAGCCTAGAAACAATCAATTTCCAAATACACACAATTATTAATGAATGCTATTTCTAAATAGATTATCGAACTGCTTGCAACCATGTTTTCAAATCCTAGACCAATTTCACTACTGTTAAATGCTCAAAGATCGTCCATAAAGCCACAAGGTGCACAGAGATAAAACCCCAGAAATAGAAATCTTCATACCGACGTGGAAATACTTTTGAGGACCCAATTCCCAACAACTTATGAAATGCCTTACAAGGATCCACATATAGCCCAAAAGCCTTACTGATGAAAGATTAAATATTGGCCAAATATCATATATCTACTTATATAATGCAAGCTCTTTGCCCCTGATGGACCCAGATCTGGTGGTCTGAGCTTCCTCAATCGCATCTTAGCCATCCATTTAAAGACATCCAAACCTGGATTTGCTGTATTAATTGGTGTCCATCTATTAGCATTTGGAGTTTATCAAACGGTAAACACTCCCATGTACCTATATCTTATATTTCCAAGAGATTCACGCAGGCATTTGAAGAAATACCTGCTCATGAGCATATTTGAAGTCATCCATGTTGAGAGGTTGAATGTCAACATTTCAAGATTCAAAATTGGAAGATTCAAAATTTTAAGATGTAACTGCACACAATTAACTGAAAATTTCAAATTTTTTATGAAGCGCAAATTAGCAAGATTGCACCTTTCTCGTCGTAAATCAATATTATCAGCATAATTAAAAAAAACGGAACGACTCAAAAAAGAGAAAAGAATCATACATACCAAAGATGAAGAAGGCAGCAATCCAACCTCCAAAAAGAAATATTGTATGATGTGAAAGATTACCCCCAAAAAGAAAACCTTCTTCATTTGGACAGCTCTCCCAAGTAAAACACCATATATCCGTCTGCAAGGTAGCAAGCATATTTGAAGAGGCCAAAAGAAAAGCAACCTGTTTCTTAATGACCTAACTGAGAATATTTTGAAATGAGTCGAAATTTTAAAGCTACATTGTACAGAGCATCTTACCATGGCTCTATTACAGGAGTTATCTGCACAGAATTGAGAAAGGACAATCTCTCCCTTTTGAGGATTAAAAGCTCCAATTACAGGAGCTTCCTGAAGATTTAACGAAGCAAGTTGCCGTTGAATTGCAGTGACCCTTTTATCACCAACAGTTTGAACATAAAATTTGCCACCGCCTAAGACTTCAGTCACAACAACCTGAATTTGGTTGCCAATTAGCAATGAACAATGAAATAAACATTTCAAATTCCTTATCAGGTACCCCACCTTGAGCACTTCCTTATGTTTTGAATCAGTGGCGGATCCATTTGTGGCTTCCTGCCCTTCAACATAGTTCTCCTATATCTTGAGAATTAAAAAAGAAAAGAAATAGTTTGTCAATTAAAAACCAAGTTTACATCTTCACATAGTTGGATGATTAACAGGATGTTAGCATAATGTGTCTATCCACATTCTTAGCTTTGAAACCACCACCTATGATGGTGAAAATCAGCAGGAATTAGCAAATATTACATCTTCACATATTCGAATGATTGACAAGATATCAATACGAGTGTATATCCTCATCTTTAGCTGTCAAACCATCCCATATAGGGATGAAGATCAATAGGAGTTAGCGAATATTGCCTCTCCTTTGGATGGATGATAACATTTTAGCACTTAGTGCATATCCTCATTTTTACCTTTGCAACCATTGTCCTATGGGGTTGAGATCAACAGTAAGTAGCAAATGTCACCTTGACATAAGTTGATAGGATGTCAGTGTATGGTGTATACCCATATTACCTAGTAAAATAACACATCCTAGGATGAGAGTGCCAAATTTAGGGCAGATAGCTGAGTTTGGCATCTCTATTCTCTTAGGATGTGTTTACACAAAATGGACGGCCACTAGTGATTGCATATCCCTTTATCATATAATATACAGAAATAAGGGACTACTATCCCATCCGCTTAATTTCATATAAAAAGAGTTATGCATCTAACAATGAAGTGAAGTTGCCAGCATTATCTTTGGTACTAGGCTTATCTCTATTACTTTATTTTACATCAAATATCTATTACTTTATTTTATAAATATGCATAGTAATATATCCCTTTATCTCTATTACTATGCATATTTATAGTCAAGTACTGGATATGAGAGAAGATTCATAGCCCTAGTACCAAATATGTGGTGGTTGTTAAAGTCCAAATCTTTCATTTCAATCAAACCACCAAAAATATGTAAAGTAATTTGATGTAGCACAAAGGTACTCTAAGATTCACATTGGTTGGGGACAGATAAATTCATGTCTATGCCGAAGATCCAGCAAAGAAAAGCCTCGTTTTAGTGTTTATTTTAAGTGTAATAATAAGTAATGCATGTTGTGCAAGTAAGTCCATTAGACTTTTGAAGCTATTTTATTTTAAGTGTAACAATACACCATGATAATTCCCAGGCTAAAGGAATGAAGTGGAACAGAGAAACGATAGTCGTGTGCTGAAATAATCCAACAAACCTGGGTCAGAAACTCCTCCTGACTGGAGTCTGTATCAGAATAAACGTCAAGTTTTTTAATTGCAACCTGTTGCCCGTCGATCCATGGCGCCCCCTTCAGAAGCTTCTCTATCTTCACTCAGATTGCTGAGTTGAGAACGGGGAAGAAGCGAAAACAGATCTGAGATCAAAATCGATCAATGGGTGTCAAAATATTAACTCAATTTCAGAAAGCTTCAATCAAGACAAATCATTTGCCTTTGTATACATTTTATATGTAATTGAAGATCTAAGAGATAGATCTTACCCATGTAGAAGCTTCGAGATGCGGTTCGAAGACAACGTCGAAGGTCTGATCTAGGTCGTTGACTTGGACTACCTTCTCGAAACCGATGGTTGAAATGGACGCAGGTCAGGGTCGATCTTGGACGTTGGCTCGGATGACCTTCTCGAACTCGAGGGTCGAGATCTGCACAGCTTAGGGTCGATCGTTTGAAATCGCCACGGCTCGCGGGGCGATCTCTGTGTTGATGAAGCTGTCAATACTCAGGTCAAGCATGGGAGTCTCCTCTCTAGCCTGGACGAGGTATGGGGACCTCGATTTAGATCGGATGAAGCCCGCCAGCTCCGATCTTGGCCAGATGAAGGCATGGTCGCTCCGATCAGTCTCCGACGAGGCATGGCAAGACTGGGGAGATCGAACTGCTTTCGACCTTGGTTGGATGACCCTCGTCGTTATCTGTGGTAAACGACGAGCTTCAGCGGCGAGGATCGAAGTGCAACAAGACACGGTAGCGAGGGTCGAGACACAACTTTAGGGGTATTCTCACGAGGAAAACTAGGGCTGATGGTTGTAGATCGGAGCAGGATTTGAACAGAAAAGGGCTGATGGTAGCTCAAATTCTCACGAGGTGGCTTCGTCTTTCCACTAGCCGCCAGATGTGGATGGGAAAACTAGGGCTTAGGAACTTTAGGGGTATTCTTGGAGAAAATAGGTTAAATAACACCGGTCAAAGTTGGGTTTTAATTTATACCATCAAATTTAAAAACTTTGCCAAACTAACACCCTAACGAAAATATTGACGGAAATACCCCTGACCAAAAAGTTAAAAAGTAAAATAACTGAGAAACACTCATTTTTACCGTCGTTTGCACTCCTCCAGTTTGCCGCCCAAAATCGCCCTTCTTCCTCAACTCCGACCATCCCTCCGGCGAGCCCGTCCTGATCCGCAGCTCACGCAACTGCAACGCTCCCAAACAACGAACCATCAAAGCCATCGCCGCGTCGCCAACTCATACGCCTTAGCCCTCGCAAAGCGAAGACGACTCAGAAATCACAGCACCGCCATAATCAAGCGACTTTTTGTAGAACCAGGTAAGTGATTTCGCATATTTAGCTACTCATGTTGGAATTTTTTTTGCGATTTATGTAAAAGTTTTTTTGGGGAATTAATTTAGGGTTTTGTGAAGAATACAATTTGAGAAGAATACGAACATGATAAGTTATCACACTAATCAACTTGCATGTTAAGCAAAATAAGTTTGTTTGAAGATGTGAATCAATATGTGGTAAAATACGTTGGAAAACGGTAGTATACGCTGGTTTACGTTACAAATAGAAGCGCATATCAGCGCATATCAGCGCATATCAGCGCAAATTGGTGTATGTAAGCGCACATCAGTTAATTTATGCTAAAAACCTAATTAGCAGCATGTTTTTGTACTTTTTTTGGGGAAATACGATGTAATAAGATATAAAACAATGATTTATTAGGAAATTAAGTTTACTTATTTGTGTTGTATGCTTACTTGGAGTTGTGCATACCAGAAAGTTTACTTAATTGGACATTTGCATCAATATGCGGTAACATACGCTGGTTTACTTTAAAAAATTTAGCGCATATCAGCGCATCTCAGCGCAAATGGGTGTATATTAGCGTAAATCAGTGCTTAGCAGTTAATGTGACGGGATAAAGATACGTACATAAGTAGGAAGCACTTTTATTCGAGGAGCGGCATGTTTTGGTATTATTCTTTGTAAAATTCAATGTTATACGTTGTAAAACACTGATTTAATAGGAAATTATGTTGTCTTAATTGTGTTGTACGCTTAATTGGAGTTGTGCATACCCTAAAAATGCGTAATTGGACATTTGCATCAATATGCGCTAAAATACGCTGGTTTACATTAAAAATTGAGCGCATATCAGCGCATCTCAGCGTAAATTGGTGTATATCAGCGTAAATCAGTGTTTTTCAGTTAATTTGACGGGATAATGATACGTACCTTACTAGGAAGCCCTTTTATGCGAGGACTAGCATGTTTTGGTATTTTTCTTTGTAAAATACATTGTTATACGTTGTAAAACACTGATTTAATTGGAAAATATGTTGTCTTATTTATGTTGTACGCTTACTTGTAGTTGTTACTGATTTAATTGCTTAATTGGACATTTGCGCAAACTTAATTATCTAATATCCTGATATGTTTTGCGTTATGTAGATGGGTAAAATCAAAGTTAATAATCGGGCTTCCGTGGATTGCATACGAGAGGCAAGGGCATACTTGGGCGAAGATGCATTCCAGACAATGTTGAAGGAGTACAATTTCATATGGTTCTTGTCTAAGCTTGAGAAATTCCCGATACAAAGTCCTACTTTGCATTGGTTATTATGTAGAGGGGATGTTGAAAGCAGTACCAGCCCAAATAAACGGGCATTAAAGTTTAACATAGCCGGGCATTGGCATACATTTGGGCCTGTGGAATTTGCGCTTGTGACTGGCTTGCCATTCGGGGAGTTCCCGAATTGTGACGAGGAAGCAGAGACACCGTTTCGGGCTTTCCTTGACACAGCTACCCTTCGATTTTCAGATGTGATGGCCAAGCTAGGCACCGAGGCCGTTGAAAATCCTGGCGGCGTAGAAATTCGCAAGCTTGCTGTGCTTTACATCATCCACAGCATGGTCTTCGTGAAAGACGCTGGGAACATTGTGCATCCAAGGGCAATATGCTTGGCAGATGATCCGGAGCTGTTCAATGCATACCCATGGGGAAGATTGGTGTATGAAGAATTGGTGAAGGAGTGGGCCCACATGTTGATCAGGGTTAAGAAACCAGGTGTGGCACATCTGAAGGTGGGGACGTTCCCATTTGCTATTCAAGCATGGGTTCTAGAGTGTCTTTTGCCAGATTTCGCTGCTGCCTTGGCTAGGAGGGTGCCTGGGAACCCTCTTCCAAGGATATTGCGATGGGATACGTCAAACGCGTTGGAAGGTGGCTATTCCCTAGCTAGGCAGACTATATTTGACGTTGAAGATGTAAGAATGGACTTATCTTTCAATATCCTTTTGTTTATTCATTATGTAAAATGATATGACACTGTATGCATTTAAATACAGTAGTATACGCCCAAATACGCCAATATACACCTGTGTGCGTCGCAGTATACTAGTGTATGTCAACGTATACTAGCGTATACTAGTATACACTAGTATACGCCCAAATACGCCGTTATACACCATTGTAGGTCAAAGTATATTGGCGTATATGCACGCAAATTCACTGTATGCACTCAAATTCACTAGTATACGCCCAAATACGCCATTATACATCAGTGTAAGTCAACGTATACTAGCGTATATTAGCGTATACTGATGTATATTGGTGTATGTGAACGTAACACAGATTTTTACATACCACCTAGTTATGTTTTCATTATATATAATGATATGACACTTTATGCACTCAAATACACTCGTATACGCGAAAATACGCCATTATACATCAGTGTTAGTCAACGTATACTAGCGTATATTAGCGTATACTGATGTATATTGGTGTATGTGAACGTAACACAGATTTTTACATACCACCTAGTTATGTTTTCATTATATATAATGATCTGACACTGTATGCACTCAAATACACTCGTATACGCTCAAAAACGCCATTATACATCAGTGTTAGTCAACGTATACTAGCGTATATTAGCGTATACTGATGTATATTGGTGTATGTGAACGTAACACAGATTTTTACATACCACCTAGTTATGTTTTCATTATATATAAAGATCTGACACTGTATGCACTCAAATACACTCGTATACGCTCAAAAACGCCATTATACATCAGTGTTAGTCAACGTATACTAGCGTATATTAGCGTATACTGATGTATATTGGTGTATGTGAACGTAACACAGATTTTTACATACCACCTAGTTATGTTTTCATTATATATAATGATATGACACTTTATGCACTCAAATACACTCGTATACGCGAAAATACGCCATTATACATCAGTGTTAGTCAACGTATACTAGCGTATATTAGCGTATACTGATGTATATTGGTGTATGTGAACGTAACACAGATTTTTACATACCACCTAGTTATGTTTTCATTATATATAATGATCTGACACTGTATGCACTCAAATACACTCGTATACGCTCAAAAACGCCATAATACGTCAGAGTTAGTCAACGTATACTAGCGTATATTAGCGTATACTGATGTATATTGGTGTATTTTCGCTTTTTCCACATCATAGACTTATTTATTTATTGTTCTTGCAGTTACCTTTCATGCGATTAACACCAGAAGCCGCAGAATTGGAAATTGATTACTATCATGGAGTCCGAACTTTCCTTGATTACAGACCGGCTTTTCTAGGATATTCAATGCCTCCTGGTGGAGATGAAGAAGAGAAGGGTCCCGGGCTTCTAAACTTGACGTTGGCTCTGAAGAATCTAGAAAAGAAGATGGACGAGAGCAACAAGAAGATGGAAGATCGTATAACAGTGTTGGAGGGGAGGGTGGCCTCGTTTGAGAAGGATATGTTGGATGTCAAGAGGGTTGAAATAAATGTTGCGAAGCGAGTGAAGGCCATTTTTTCCTATCAGATAGCCACGGCTATTTTCAAAATGGAGAGGCAACTGAGGGCTGAACTTAACCTCCCACATCCAACAAATGAACCCCCTACAGCGATAGAAATCCATGACGATGAAAAGTGTTTTGATGGTGCTGCGGTTATTGACGAGCCTGGTTTTGACATGCCTGCTGTGTCTGCGGCTATCTCTGCTGAAGTTAGTGCTGCGGTCGAGGAACACAAGAGTCAAATTAACATAGGTGGACGACCTATGAGGACGAAGAGGCCTGCAGCTGCAGTTATTAGCCCATACCAGAAACCTGAGGGCCAAAAAAAACCAAGGAAGAAGAAGGGTGATTATAAAGAAGCTGAGAAGAAGAATGTAGCGCTTATATGCTATGCCGAAAAAGAAGCTGAAAAAGAAGCTGAAAAAGAAGCCCAAGCTGAAAAAGAAAATCTAATTGATTTACCCCTATCCACCCCTACTACAACGGATTTCTCTTACGATACTTCGAGGTTTGAGTTGTTAAGATCATGGATGTCGAAGAATCTATCAAGGGCCGAAGTAGCTGGACTAGTGACTAGGGTGAAGACATTGGATTACATATCTTGCAAGAACTTGGAAGTGCTCATTTCTGCAAGAGGATGGCTTAGTAGTGAGGTATGTACTAATATTATTTCTAAACTAATATTTTTCTTGATGAATTCGTGCAATATTCTTAGCTTTTTTTACTATATACAATGATATGCGCCTAAATACGCTAGTATACGCCCAAATACACCATCATACACCGGTGTATGTCGACGTATACTAGTGTATATTAACGTATAATAGTGTATAGTAGTGTATTTTAACGCAACACATCCTTTTGCATACCACATATTATTTATTTCATTGTTCTTGATGAATTCTTGCAATAATCTTAGCTTTTTTAATTATATACAATGATATGCGCTTAAATACGCTAGTATACGCCCAAATACACCATCATACACTGGTGTATGTCGACGTATACTAGTGTATATTAACGTATAATAGTGTATAGTAGTGTATTTTAACGCAACACATCCTTTTGCATACCACATATTATTTATTTCATTGTTCTTGATGAATTCGTGCAATATTCTTAGCTTTTTTTACTATATACAATGATATGCGCCTAAATACGCTAGTATACGCCCAAATACACCATCATACACCGGTGTATGTCGACGTATACTAGTGTATATTAACGTATAATAGTGTATAGTAGTGTATTTTAACGCAACACATCCTTTTGCATACCACATATTATTTATTTCATTGTTCTTGATGAATTCGTGCAATATTCTTAGCTTTTTTTACTATATACAATGATATGCGCCTAAATACGCTAGTATACGCCCAAATACACCATCATACACCGGTGTATGTCGACGTATACTAGTGTATATTAACGTATAATAGTGTATAGTAGTGTATTTTAACGCAACACATCCTTTTGCATACCACATACTAATAATGCGTCAATTAAAACATTGTTTATTAACGTATTCCAACGCATTTTACAGCATATTGATGCACACCTCCAGTTACTTAACATGCAAGTTGAGGAGCATCCTGATATGTTCCCATCATCAAAATGGACTTGTTTGGGGCGGTCTTTACAGCAGGTCCGTTAAGTATGGGTACAAGTTGTTTTTGGAAAACCGGCAGATGAATGCCGAGAAAAAGATGGATGGAGCTGCGTTGTCATGGGGTGCCATGGACCTTGATTTGCTAATGTTTGTTTTAGGGATGAATGAAAATTGGGCATGTAAGGCATGGGTCAATTGTGACCACGTCTATGGGATCGAAAACATTGCGGGTTCGCACTGGGCTGCATATGCATATGACTTTGGTCAGAAAGAAGTCAAAGTGTATGACTCCATGTCGAGTGCGTACAAGGAAGAACGCCGCGAGATCTTTAGGATGCATGCCGCAATCGCACCGTCCCTTTACAACGAGAGTTTTGCAAGGGCTGAATCCAAATTGGACCCTGACATCCCATTTGCTATGACAATTGTTGATGTTCCACAGCAGCCAAACAGTTGGGACTGTGGGGTTTATGCCATTAAATTTGTACAGTGCTTGGCAATGAATACTGACCTCCATGGATTATCGTCTTCGCACTTTATTGATTACAGGAGGCAACTTGCGGTGGATATGGTAAAGTGGTCCAAAACCACTGCCGGGACATTTGTATATGATGAGAAGGATATCAACGCTTGATTTGTATATGATTTGTATATTATGTATATAAAATTGACACATTACTTTTGGGTATGGATGCGTATCTCAAATCAAATCTCTCTTTCCATGGTACAAGAGAGTAGTTTAAATTTTAATCAATGTACTTCTGTCGTTAATTATATTGTTTGTAATATTATACACCAATTTGCGCTGAGATGCGCTGCTTTGCGCTGATTTGCTCTTCAAATGTTACGTAAACAAGCGTTTACCACCGTATTACATCGTATTTCAACGCCTATTGATGCACTTAGCCCGTTCATTACAGTCCAAGTTTACGGAGAATTTAGGCACGTTACACTCATCACAATGTACATTTTTGGTCGTCTTCTTCAGGAGGTATGAGAGTTTTGGGTAGACGTGATTAGTTTCAACTGACATTTTTAAGGTTAAATCTGATATTATTCATTCTAAAAATGAGTACGTACTGTTTCAACCATTATACCTTCAAATTAAATGTTATACCCCAATTTGCGCTGAGATGCGCTGCTGTGCGCTGCTGTGCGCTTCAAATGTTACGGAAACAAGCGTTTACCACCGTATTTCATCGTATTTCAACGCCTATTGATGCACTTCGCCCGTCCCTAACGTCCAAGTTTACGGAGTATTTAGGCACTATCCAATCATCACAATGTAAATTTTTGGGATGCCTTTTTCAAAAGGAATGACCGTTTTGGGTTCACGTGATTAGTTTCATTGGACCTGTTTAAGGTGAAATCTGATATTATTCATTCTAAGAATGATTACGTAGTCTTTCAACCATTATACCTTCAAATTAAATGATATACACCAATTTGCGCTGAGATGCGCTGCTTTGCGCTTCATATTGGCACGTAAACAAGCGTTTACCACCGTATTACATCGTATTTTAAAGCCTATTGACGCACTTCGCAAGTTGCTGAACATACAAGCTTTCGTAGTATGTATTCATGATACAAGCATCACAATGGACATGTTTTAGCTGCAATCTGACTTTATTATTAGTTATACCTTCCACTTACATTGTTGCAAAGTATTACAATTTGATGAATGGCTAAACATAAAATTTTGATGCACAATCACAATGGTTGAGTTGGTACATACTCCTTCCCCTTACATGTTTGCCTATTATGGCCCAGCTCTCTGCATCGTCCACACCTCCTTCCTGGGAGATTTCCAGGGGTTTCCTCTCCTTGTGAAGGCATCCTTTTCTTCTTTCTCCTTCCTTTTATGTTCGAAACAACTGGCGGACGTACAACCACATCTTGGACACTTTGTGGTACGACTCGATACCACTCACTTCGATGCGGAACTGGATTCAATGGTAGGGCGTATGACAGCCTTAAACATTCAATTGTGTAAAACCTGCATAAGATAAGAATCATATTTTAACCCTCGATTAAAAACTAATATATACCAGTATGCACTACTCTACGCCATTAGACACTATTATACGCTTTTGAACGCTGAAACACGGAAAGTATACAAACGTATACCTACGTATAACGAATTTTACCTTGAACAAAGGGTATAAGAAGATATATTACGCGTCCTGGAAGCCCTGATTGCATGTGCGCATGGCAACTGGTTTAGCTGGAATTTATAGCACGTGCAATTGCGCAAATTTAAATCAACCGTTGCATCACGTTGACCATCAAGAATGTAAAACCTGAATTCATCAATTGGATGTACCATGAAGTGGCGTGACTTATCATCTCGCTTACCCATCTTTCTCTCAGCATAAGGAGTGAGTATGCTAGTGCATTTGTTGGCGAGTCGTAGGCGATCATGGAACCAAGCCTGTAACTTTGTTCTAATAGTTTCCAACAAAGTGATAATAGGAAATTCCCTAGCCACCTTCAAGAGAGCATTCATTGACTCGGCAATATTGGTCGTCATGATACTGTATCGCCTCGCAGGAAAAAAACACCTAGCCCATTTTTTGGGATCGGCTTCCATAAGATAGTCGTATACTGGCCGCTTTGTCGACCGCACATGCTGCAACTTCTCTTCGAAATCTATCTCTGTATAAGCCTTAGCCACACTGTACAAGAATTCCTTCGCCTTCACCTTGTACTTTGCATTCATGTTCAACCCCAGATGGAACATGCAAATTCCATACACTGCTTCAGGAAATTGCTCCTTGCAACATTTCTCAATTGAAGGATGACGGTCAGAAATAAACACTAAATCTTGTCGGGCCCCAATAACATGGCGAAGTTGCTGAAAGAACCATGCCCACGATGCATCGTTTTCCGTTGCTGCGACGCCAAATGCTAATGGATAAATTTGGTTGTTTCCGTCCATACAAGTAGCAATGAATAATTTGCCTCTGTAACGTCCCTTCAAGAAGCATGCATCTACAGCTATAACGGGTCGGATGCAAGATTCAAAACCCACAATTGAGGGCCCAAATGCCAAGAAACATTGCACAAAACAATTGTTCACGTCTACCTGATATGCCGAATACGTTCCGGGATTTGCATGCTCCAACAACCACAAGTAAGATGGGAGTACCATAAAAGATTCTTCCGGACTGCCACGTATCATTTGTGTAGCAATCTCCTTGGCTTTCCAAGCTTTCCAGTAACTTATTTTTATACCATACACCTTTTCTAACATTTTCACGATATCCAACGGATCATTATTATCATCTTTAACCATTTGCGCAATAACTTCGCTTGTTGCACTTCCACGATAACGCTTAAACCTTGCATCAATGGAACAACTGTGACCCTTCACGTATGAACGAATGATCCATGCTCCATGCTTCTTTGACAATGACCCCCTAAGCCTCCACGTGCAAGACTTGTCAACACAGGTAGCAATAAGCCTCTTGCGGTCAGAATGTGTAATGCGAAACTCGCGATTCGCCTTCACGGTTATAATACGCAGTCGGAGCAACAGTTCAACCTTGCTTCTTACAAGTTCACCAACGCTGAAATCCTTCATCACATGAACGTTCACATTGGTCGAATGTGCTTCAGAAGGTCCTTCGTTACCACAAGTGATGGTATGATTGTGATTACCTGCCCAATTACCTGCACAATTATCTACTTTACTACAGTATACACCAATATAACATAGTAATAGCCAATTTACTACAGCATACCTGTAAAAACAGGCTCAGTTGGGACTATGGGGAGAGGATGTGAATCTGCATGCTTGTTTGTATGGCCATCATCATAATTGTCTATATTTTCTGTTGCATGATCACCCTCTACTGGATGTACGGCCAGGCGTGATTCCATAAACACACCAAAATATGGATCAAACATACCATCACATACACACGCAAATGGATCCGGTCGTTCATACGAATCATCATCACAAACATCATTGAAGGGGTCATCATTGTCAAATTCGTCATTACAACTATCTTCTTCTTCGACTTCATCTTCGTGCATCGAATACGCTTCATCATTACCACCAAAATTATCTATTGGATTGGTCAGTTTAATGTCCTCCAGACCGATAGGAGAACAACCATCATTGTTGTCTTGGATACCAAATGGGACTGTTATGGGCTTGTTCACGCTCTTGCTTACTGGTTGGGCCACGACGGCATTCACCTTTATTTTGTCTACCACAACTGGCGGACTAGGGGCTATCACAACCTTTGGTTTTGGCGATGTACTGATACATAAAGGAACGTTGTAATCTCTCTTGGCACTGAGCTCAATGAATGTTGAAATATCTGAATTCCTCAGCATTATAAAGGGCGGCATCACAGTATTCACCGGGTAACTAATCCATGCCTTCACGTCAATTATGCTCTCATCCTTACTAATCCCAGTTTCAGCACAGATCTTATCAATTAGTTCCGGGAAAGTTGTCGACCCTCTAACTCTTACATACCTTGTAAACAATGCATCATAGGTCCAACAACCATCACTACCTTTTTTCCACTCTCCCCCATAATTAATTGGAACTAGTATACCTGCAGGAAAGTTAATCATGTATTCTAACGTTTATGCATCCATAACAACGTATACAGCTGACGCATGTCAGATCTAACAAAAAATTCATAGTATAACATCGTTAAATTCACCTTTATTCGAATCCATTTGCTCGAAGTTGGATTTTGGCCTCAGGATATGGTTGATTCTTGTTGAAACCCTAAAAATGTAGTGGTGGCATTAGTAATAGCGTATAACATCGTATTTTACAAAGAAAAATACAAAACCATTATGCTCTTCGCATTCCTAGATAGGTACGTAATATTATTCACTCCAATTAACTGATATGCACTGCTTTACGCTGATATACGCCAATTTGCGCTGACAAGCGCTGCTTTGCGCTTCTACATGTCGCGTAAACCAGCGTTTACTAGCGTATTGCAACGTATTTTTCCGTATTATTCATGCTCATTTCCAATTATGCTAGTATAGTTGTAAGCACAACTCCAAGTCAGCGTATAACACCAATCAGTGATATTATTTTCCCACTAAGTCAGCATTTAACATCTTATAACTTCGTATTTTACACAACAAATAGAAAAACATGACCCTCGTCGCATTATAATGCTTCGTAGATATGTACGTACTATTATCCCCTCAAATTAACTGATATGCACTTATATACGCCAATTTGCGCTGAAATGCGCTGCTTTGCGCTTCTAAATGTCGCGTAAACTAGCGTTTACTAGCGTATTCCAACTTATTTTAACGTATATTGATGCTAATGTCCTATTATGCATGTTTAGTTTTATGAGCATCAATATCCTTTACATTTGCGAAGAATTTGAGTAGGATGAAGCCTTAAAATCATACCCAAAATTTAAAAAATTCCAAAATAAATCGCTTTTCACTTACCTCGTTCGATAATCAATGAGGAGCTGTAGGTTTGGTACGGCAGTGCTGTGAGTTCTGCGTGCGAGGGCTATGCCGAATGAGTTGGAGAAGCGGCTATTGGTTTGTGCTTTCGGTGGTTCGGATCATTGCAGCTTCGACATATGCGGTTGTAGCCGGGAAAAGAGGTGGAGGGATGGTCGGCGAGGACGACGTCGGGATGATTTATGGGTTTCGCGGGATAGGTGGACGATTTAGGCGGCAAAATGAAGGAGAAAGACCCCCGACCGCTTCGTTTTTCAAGGGCTTTTATATTATTTTGACTGGGGGTATTTTCGTCACTATTTTCGTTAGGGTGTTATTCTAGCAAAGTTTTAAAAAATGGTGGTAAAAATTAAAACCCAACTTTGACCGGTGGCATTTAGCCAATTTCTCCGGTATTCTTGTGTAAGCGCTATCTTTTTTTTTTTTTTGCAAACCCAGAAAAATCCCCAAACCCCAGGGTAAGGCGAGAGCCCGGTCGAGACTATGCAAACTGGGGGGTGACCGCCGTGCCCCCAACGGCCCCCGGGTTAGTCCGAGAGGGGAGATGTAGCCCCAGGGTAAATAATTCCACAACAAATTCCACAATAATTACCAAGTCACGGCGGCCATAGGCCTCGAACCCCGCACCCCTTGGCTTTGGAGCGGAATGACTTACCACTAGGACACCCTCTCGTGGGTGTAAGCGCTATCTAAGTAAATATATATATATATATATATATTAATAAAATTGCTTGTGTAACGATTAGTACCATAGCGCTAACAAAAAGCGCTATATAAGGTATTACTTGGATAGCGCTTTAACAAAAAGCGCTATCTAAGTGATTTTTACCTTAATTTTGATTTATTTTTATTTTCTACAAGTGCAGAAGCGTTATACAAGAGCTCACTTAGATAGCGCTTTTTAAAAGTGCTATCTAAGTGTCGTTACCCAAGCCCAAATCTGTAGTAGTGATAATAAAAAAGAGTTAAGGAAATCTCAGTTTGTGTAGCGGTAGTTGTCTCTGTCAATTAGCTCAGGTCAGATCAAGTCTGACAGGATGTAGTCGCCAACGTCACGTCCTCCTCCTTGGATGATGATTTAAGCAAGCCCACTTGATGAAGTTGCGGCCTTATGGTGGGAACCCTTTGGATGTTGTGCAATATATGGAAGACTGCCTCTTGGATGTTGCAGCCAATGTGATGTTTCCCCCTTGTATGTTGCAACCTAGGAGAGGTATGGAAGAGCTTGGCTCCTTGTAGCAATGGTGGACAACTCCATTTTTAACTTGCACAATGTTGGCGAAGTGGAGAGGCTAAAGGGAGATAGGAGCTTTGAAAGATATGTTGCTCAAGTATGAAGGGGAAGTTGTGCACGATGGATATATGACTCTTGGCTAGCTTTTGGCAATGGAGAGGCCTAAGGTTTTCAATGTTGCGCAAGGGGTAGAAGCTAGCTTGGCCTTGGAGGTTGAAGATGAGGCTAGGTTGCGCAGTATTTGGTGAAGAGGGTTACAAGGTTGCAAATTGCACAATGTGCTAGGGGTTGAAGAATTTTTGGCAGGCCTCCTTTTAAGTTCTCTTGAGTTTTGGCCTCTCATTTTTCTCTCCTTTGAATATGCGCTTATATAGGACAGGATATGATATAATAGAATGAATTAGAATCCCATAATTGATGGAGATTGTAAGGAATCCTAACTTGAATAAGATTTGAATGAATCACCCTAGATATGGAGTTTGAATATGGATGGCTATAGGATTTGAATATGAATAGCTATAGGATTTCATTTAAGATCTCATTTAATCTCTTATATTGATTTGCATGAGATTCTCCATGTCTTCTCAGCTTTGACCAAGTCTTCTATTTGCATGCCTTTAGGATTTGATTCATGATCCAATTGATTTAAATCATTTCAAATACGGATTTGAATTGATTTACTCCGTATCTCCCCATCTTTGCCTTAGTCCAATATTTGTAGCCATTATCTCCATCTTTGATCAAGTCCACTTTGCTAATGCATGTTAAATTCTCCATCACGTTTACTTAGTCTCTCTTTAAGTATTTGCGAGAGTGTCATTCATGAAAACACTTAACACACACATTAAATCGTTCATACATGTTTGTTATCATCAAACTTAAAGTCATCGATCGTTGTATCGAACTACACGTTTTATCCAACACTTAATCAGTGCTAAGAAGGACACTTCATGGGAAGGGTTAGTGAGAATAGTATGGTTTATCAAATATTCCTTAACCAATCAATTGACCAGTTGTTTTATTCTTTTAGGGTATTATCATTTGGATACCACCCGGTAAAACATATAATTTTCCTAGTTTAGAATATGTTCATGATTTTTTAATATAGTTAAAATGGTTTTTATTCAACTATATCCTCCCACAATTTTAGCGATCATCTTAATCACGTATTAGGGATTTAAAGTTCAAGTTGCAACCATTTAAATCCTAGCATTTTTCAAAATTATTATTAGAAAAATTAAAATAATAATTATTGGAGAGGGCTACCCTAATCATGTATTAGGAGTTTAATATGTTGCAACGATTTTTAAATCGTAGCATGTCCATCAAAAATTATCTTATAATTTTCTAAAAACTTTTAATAGATGTCCTAAAAGTTTTTCATGTATTATCACATAATCAACAAGAAATAATATAACCATTAAAACTATCAACTAAACATTTTATCTCATAAAATTTTAGCTAAACATGCAACTTAAAATTTACTCATAAATTTTAGTTACATTAATAATTATCATATAATTATCAAGATCTAAAATTTTAATATTATCGCATGATTTTTAAAATTAGATCTAATTTTCAAAAACAATTTTTCGACAATAAAAACATCAATATTAATAGCTTAATAAAAAACCTCAATCTCATGGAGAAACATGTTGCATCATATACACTTTATAATTTCAAAAACATATATCAAGTAGACTGGCTCTGAAACCAATGAATGATTTTCCGGGTCATAATGGCTATAAAATCGACGTTCGGGCCTAAGTCGGAGGGACGAAGAAATCAAATCAAGCAGCGGAATAATAACTTAAAACAGTTTTAAGTCTAGGCTTAAAGAAATAACCATCGTCAGAATCTCTACTATCTCGGGGTTGGGTCCGACCAACCCCTAAAGATAGATTTATCTAACAGCAATTATAAACGCCTGTAAATTAAACTACATACCTTTCACTTTGTTTCTGCAGAATACGAAGCGTCATTTTCAGCAACATTTCTTTATCTCCGAAGCAATGTCCCACGTCGCTTCTCCCAAACCAAACCGCGTCCCGAACCAAAACACGTTACTAGGCAAGCAACACCCTTGTCGCGAGCCAACCACGCACCAAAGAAAGTTTCACCTTGAGTGTATCCTCCGTCAAGACTTCGGATCCGATCTGAACTCCTTCGTAGCTTTGCTAGAGCCCGATCAGGACCCAGAAAAAATTTAGGGAGAAGAGGGAATATTAATTTAAGATTAGATCCCAGCTTGCTCATGTTTAATGGAGCTACTCAGACCTGGAGCTTGGTGCAGGTTTTAAGGAGGGAGTTGGCCACTATTTATATAAGCGGCTGGCCCCTCCTTTCTTCTCAATTTTCAATGTGGGACACAAGATTTTGGAGAATTTACTTTGCACAAAACATGCATTTCACAAAGGCAATATTTGGGCAATTAAACCTCTCCCACCATAGATCTCCAAGAGCGATGTCATACATCGTTACGAAGAGAGTTGAATGATGAACACGTAGGAAAAAAAACCTTGCTCAATTTCGAGTCCATTTGACCCTTCAAACGAACCCTCAAAGTTAGCCAAAAAACATGATATGCGCACAACACTGTTGGATACAACGATCTATGATTTCTTGTTTGATGATAACCAACATTCATGAATATTTTTGATGTGTTTGTTAAGTGTTTTCAGGTACAAATAATCATGGACTACATTATTGACGAACTAGTAATGGTGAATGAACAAGGAGAATAATAGGGGCAAACCATCGAGGGTCAAGCATCAAGACCAAGTCAGTTGTAGAAGACCTCTTCTAGCCGCATTCATGCCACACAAAGTGAGAGGAGCATGTCAATTTTGTAATTCACGCGGCCAAGCAAGCAAATTAGAGATAAAAGCAATCTGCCATTGAAATCAGAGAGATATATATATACACACACACTAAAAGTAAATTATCATTTGTTTTGGATCTTTAATAACCCACTAACTTTGTTTTGTAATTAATAACCCACTAACTTGGTTTTGGCTTTTTACAGACACTCACGTAAAGGCCATGTGCTCTCTTTTGGTTGATTTGTCAAAGTTAAATCAAAAGTGGAATTTGAAGGAACGCGGTTGGCTCAGGCTTTTGAATTCAAAAGGAAATCAAAGGAATGGCATTTTTGTAAATTAATCATCTCAAAGACTAAGTCATCCAAGGCTAGCATGCTATATAAAGGCATGCGACAGAGGCAGATAAAAACCTCATCTACCAAAAATTTTAGTCGGCTGCTTCTTGGGGATTAGGGGGGAGAGAGATGAGATTAGTATACTATATTCATTTGTTTTATTAATCTCCTAACCTTTTTGTATGCAGGCTCCCTTACGCAACCTGGGACAAAATAATTTTGTACGGCTTCAAAGAATTAAGGGGGATAGATAGTAGGGAACGAGGGTTTAGACAGCAAAGCTTTTGTTTGGTTCTTTTTGCCTTTTGTTCTTTGTATTTTTGCAGGTCAAACAAGAGAGGAGGGCTGTTTTGTTTTTAGCCCGTGCACAGTTTCCCATCCCTCCCAAAAATCCATGCGATTACAAAGAAGTACTAGAGAGGCTAGGGCAAAAAATCAAAAAATAATTAATAGATGATGTGCTGCTGTCATCACATCGAGACATAATATTTCTCATCTCCAGGCAAGTAGGTGCCATCATCCAACCAAAGAGCAGCACATTGATTCAAGAAAGCAAAGGACACAACGAAGGAAAGCCAGTCAACTAGAGGCCAAGATTTTTTCCCGCAAGTTGCATCCACAAGAAAAATTGAGGGAGATGAACTGGCGCATGCCAGAGAGGTAAGTTGTGTGTGGTTTTTAATTAAATATTAAACACCTTTTGGTTGTTTTGTGTGCAGGGGATCAGAAGAAAAACAAGGGCCTGCTGCATCATCCTTCAGCACACCAGAGCCAAGAACGAACAGAACATAAACGTACTTTTTGCTGAGAAATCCTATAGAAACAGTAACTTACAAAAGGGACCCTGAAAGTTAGAGAATCAACATCTTTCATCGTAAACCTCCAACTGACAAACGGTCAGAATCATTGCGGAGCTGTCTACGACCACAACGACAATGACTATTCAATCATCACAAATTAAGCGTTCTAAACTCTTCATTTTATTATTATTTGTGATTGAGTTGATAGATCTTTGTATTATTTTTACTTTTTGTTTTTGGGGGGTTTTGGGGTCTTGACTAGAAAACATGAATACCCTCATAGATAAGGCAGTGATGTCCAAATGGTTTGATCGTTTAAAAAATCTTAATCCTGCTAATATTTCTTCCGATCAGAATATTACTAATTCAATGTGATGTTATCATTGCAGGAAACGTAGACACTATATGAAAAACTGACCAGTAATAAAAATGTAGTCTTTGGAGAAGAATGATAATCCACGTGCGGTCACAAGGGGTGATGATGATGATCTTGATGAGGAGCAGGCACTGATGGTTAAAGGATTCAAGAAATACATCAAGACTCCTCGGGGAAAAGTAGACATGCTAAAAAGGTTCAACACTTCAATAAATTTAATCATGCAAATAATTCTTCTGAGCGGAATATTGCTAATTCAGTACTTTGTTTTAAATGCAGGAAGCAGGGACATTTCATGAAGAATTGCCCACAAGCGAAGAATCTACTGTATAAAAGAAGGGAAAATCATTCGCAGTTACGTGGGATGACGATAGTGAAGATGTGACTCGGGAGTAGACTGCCCACTCCTCTCTATGCTTAGTTGGAGATCTCGATGAGGTAAAATCCTGCACTAAGATTGAGCTCTTGAATATTTGTGAAAAAATGCACAATAAAATTAATGGTCTAAAATCTGCTGTGGAATCTTTTAGCGGTGCTAATTATGAATTGTAGCAAGATAACTATAATATGTCACTAGATGTTGAAATAATAAAAGCTGAAAATAATGCATTTAGAGATACCATTGCAAAAATGAAAAAAGAAAAATCTAGTGTGCATGAAAAGATAGTATGTAAAACATGTCCTACTCTTGAGACTAAAAATAATGTGTGCCAAGAAAATGACCATAATAAAAAATAACAATGAAGAGCTCAAAGAAAAATTGAATAAGCTGAAAACTGAAAATAGAGAGTTTAATGAAAAAATGAGAATGTTAGAAAATGAAAAGAAAGAGCTTAGAGAAAAATTGACCAAGACTGAAACTGAAAATAAAAAACTTAAAGGAAAATCCATTGAAATAGAGAAGAAAGCTGAAAACGTGAAAAAGAACGAAGAAGAAAAAAATGCTTTCATTAGTAAATGCATCTTGCTTATGAACGAAAATCAATAATCGTGACATCCATCTTTGAATACGCCTGGTGACACTGTTCTGCGATCTAGAAAATACCCAAGACTATATAAGCATCTGCCTCCCTGTATGTTCGACATTTTACTATATTACAAAGCATTGACACCGTGCACTTGCAGTAGTTTCTGGGTGTAAATCCAGAGAGCATCAAGCTTTTGACACCGTTGTCAGGGAGGCATATAATTTATACTAAGGTTTATTTCTTTATTGAAGAACATGTAAGCTATTCTGACCATCTCCTATCTTTCCATATTTTTATTCTTTTTATTCCTTTGCTACTGACAATTTTCTCTGAGTTGTTGCTTGTGCATTAACACTCACCTCGGGAGTTCTAACGATCCATTATTATTTAACCCCGAGATTGAAAGAATAGCAAGGTGGCTCAGAGCAGAAAAGAGGAGCCATATTTTTCAGGAATCAATGGCAGAAGCTACTAATACTCCTCTGCGTACTGGCATCATTCTGGATCACTTGCAAGCCAGCTTATACAGTATATCATCTATCTTGAGACTGCAGCTGGCGGCTGGAAATTTTGAATTGAAGACAGGGTTGATAAATCTGATGCAGCAGAACCTTTTCATGGGCATACACACGAGAATTCCAACCATCACATAGACCGCTTCTTGGCAAAGTGCGACACTTTCCAAGTGAAGGATGTGAGCGACGATGCGATAAAGCACAGACTATTTTCGTTCACTCTGCGGGACAATGCCGATATTAGTTGAGAGTGCACCCTACGAATATTTTCACGACTTGGGAATAGTTGGCCTTGGCCTTCATCAACAAGTTCTATCCACCGTCCAAAACAGTGAGGATCAGATGGGCAATCACCGACTTTAAGCAGCTTCTACAGGAGTCATTATATGAAGCTTGGGAGTAATTTAAGGACCTACAACATCAGTGCCCACATCACAGCATGCCGGATTTGGACCTTTTTCAGAGCTTTTATAATAGTCTCAAGCCCGACACCAAAATGATCATTGACGCCTCTGCGTAAGGCGCACTGTTATCCAAGCCACCAGAGGAGGTCACCTCATTGCTACAACAAATGGCCTCTAACAACCAACAATGGAGAGATGAACGCTCAACACTTAGAGGTACAAGTTCAGAGGTGAAGATAGCTACACAGCTTGAAGGCCAGCTTGAGACTCTTTGCAAGCAGGTTGCACGAATTGAGCAGAGGTTGGACGATATCCCTACTACTTCCATAGCTCCAGTTTATGCTACACATGAGGACTACAAAGAGCAAGGGTATGTTCCAAATGAATGTTTCTATGATGGAACGGACGTGCCGACGGAGCAAGTCAATTTTATAGCAGGTGAGGGGGAACCTCAGTGGTCAAATCAGGCATTGAGATCACATCCCGGATTTTCATACATCAACCCGAATGGAGCATTACAACCACCGTCCCAACCGAGGCCACCACAACCTCCACAGCAGCAACGGCCACCTCCACAGCAGCAGCAACAATATGGATTCAGGCTAGCTGGGCCTTACAGACTGTCGGGTTACTATAATCGCCAGCCTTATCATCAACAGCAACAGTATCTGCAACTGGCAGCACAAAAAACAAATCTAGAGGCGACCTTGGATGCCTTTATTAGCGGCCAAACTAAGTTGAATGCAGAAATTTCAGCCAACCATAAGAATCTCCAAGCCACCGTTGACGGATTGTCCACCCAAGTGACACAACTTCTGAAGGCTTAAGGGAGATTGACATCGCAACCTGAGCCAAATCCTATGAGCCAAGTCAACACTGTGGTAGAGATCATGACAAGAGGAGGAAAGAGTACCGACACTGTGACGTGCCGGTCTCTAAGAAAGTGGATCAACAAGCTTCGATGCATATTCAAGAGGAAGATACCACCATCTCCAAGCCCATTATCGCTGAGGACAAGGAGAGAATTATTTATGAGCCACACACCACTGTAGAGAAGGAAGCTTCACCCACCACATTGCCCACTCCCATCACTACAGCACCCTCGGATGTTCCTACTCTTGACAAATCCACGACGACGGATGCTGCCAAGGACAAGGGAAGCCGACCTCCACCACCTTACCCGCAGAGACTGGCCATGGAGAAGCTTGAGAAAAAGTACACTAAGTTCATAGAGCTCCTCAAAGGGATTCATTTGAATATCCCCTCCATGGACGCGCTCACGAAGATCCCTATGTATGCTAAATTTTTGAAAGACCTAATAGCGGGAAAGCACAAGCAAGAAGCGGTTGCAGATAGTTGCACTTCTATCATCAAGAACATACCGAAGAAATAAATGGATCCCGAAAGCTTCATGGTGCCGTGCTCCATTGGCGTTACCCCCATCGATAGAGCTTTGATTGACATAGGAGCGAGCATTAGTTTGAGGTCGCTCACTATTTTTAAGAGACTAAATACGGGATCGGAGCTTGAGCCCACCGGCATGAGTATTCAACTAGTAGATCAATCTATCACATACCCAGTCGGCATCACACTTGACGTCATTCTACAGATACCAGGTGGGATATGCGTACCGGTGGACTTTGTCATCATGGACATGTCTGAGAAAGGAGTTCACAGATTATTCTGGGGCGTCTATTCATAGCCACGCTAGAGTCTTGATCGACGTTCATGAGGGGATGCTATCTATGAACGTTGGCAACTTTGAGATCATGTTCCAACTCCAAAAGCCAATGAAGGAGTGCTTTCTGCGCGAGGATCCAAGCTATCTTGAGCTCCTAGATGACGATGCCACCGATGAATGTTCTATGGAGGAATTTACTAGAGATCCCATGAGGAAGAGC
The DNA here is from genome assembly GCA_030789695.1 of Scilla litardierei. Classification (NCBI taxonomy): domain Eukaryota; kingdom Viridiplantae; phylum Streptophyta; class Magnoliopsida; order Asparagales; family Asparagaceae; genus Scilla; species Scilla litardierei. The sequence continues at coordinate 77,633,957 of CM061137.1, forward strand.
TTTGATGATGATGGCGACTCATACACGACAAGGCGTTGGCCGCCTATTTGAGAGTCTTAGACGAGGATCTGCCGGTTATACCATTGCATGATCAACAATCGGAGGCTACGATATTCATGGCCACTGAGGGCCAACAAAGCGAGGCACGCCAACTCCCTCCACATGGTCTCGTTGGAAAGCACGATGGGTGCATCTCATATGCGCCCAACATCAAGGAGCGTCATTGAAAATCATATGGAGTCGAGCTTACGACTTTAAACAAGCGCTTATCGGGAAGCAACCCGAATTTTCTTTCTTTTTAGTTTTATTTTTGTCCTTCTTTTTATTCAAAAAAAAACCAAAATAAAACGTTTTTATTCATTAGAAAATCATAAAATATAAAACTATAAAAATTTCTGATGTGTTCTTCCTTATACAGGTGAACAATTAAGAGAGCGCACAAAACGATGGAAAAGAGGAGAAGGAACTAAGAGGAAATGATCAATGGAGCCATAACTTAGCTTGGAAAGCAAGAGGAGGCTACTCGACCGAGCAGCTACCCTGCTCGGTCGAGCTACAGTCAGTTGAAGGGAAGAGCCAAAAGAGCAAATAAACATATCTGGTTTTATTCTTGCACAAGATGCTAAACCTCATGCCAGGTTATTATCCTGTTGATCATACATAAGACTTAATCTATACTACTATAATTTGACAGTAAACTAGATTCTGTAGGTCAATTTCAAATATACTTTGTCCCCCAACAAATGTGGATTCTGTTCGGCATTCTCTTGGCTTAATGAACATTCCATGCCCTCATTGCTCAGCTTTACATTGGTTGGATGAACGATTGTCAAGGTCAACTTTGACAACTCATCTATTTGGAACATGCTGTTTACAAGGAAAGGTAAAATTAGATACACTTATTGAACCCCCTACAGCAATTCGTGAATTATAGGATGGTAACAATGAGCAATCAAATTCATTTCGAAAATATGCTCGGGAGTATAACTCAGCTAACGCATTTACCAGTCTTGGTGCTACATTGGATCAAAGATTGATTTCGGGTAGAGGTCCTACATCTTTTATTATTCATGGAGAATTACGTCATCGAACAAGATCACTTCTACCACAACTGAATCAAACAGCAAGTTATTGTCAACTTTACATATATGATCCTGCTTCTGCTATAGAGTTACGAAGTAATAGAAATCCTCATTTGAGAACGGATGTCTTACTTATCATTCAAAATTGTCTATCAGGCATAAACCCATTCATCCATCTATTTCATCAAGCTTATTCTGTCTTAATTCAAGCAAATGTATCTGGTCGTGATCTCCCTGTATATCTGCATTATAATTCAACAAAAGATCGACGCCGCTATAACCTCCCAACTATAGATGAGATTGCAGTTATTTTACCTGGAGATGGCTATCGACCTACCGGGATGCGAGATATTGTTTTACATCTACGTGGAAATAATCAACTCTTGCAAATCAATGAGGCTCATCCTGCATATTTGCCATTGCATTATGTCTTATTATTTCCTCATGATCAGCTTGGATGGGAACCAGAGTTGAAGCAATGGGATCCCGTGTGCAATCAAACCACACATAGACGCCTTACCATGTGTGAGTTTTATAGCTACCGTCTGTTTGAAAGACATACTGAGTATTCGTCAATTTTGCGAGCTGGCAAATTGTTCCGAGAGTTCATTGTTGATGCTTGGGCAGCAACTGAGCAAAATCGTTTGACGTTCATCAAACTTAATCAGTAAAAACTCCATTCTGAACTCTATCAGGGTCTAGCAGATATCGATGCATATGTCAGTTGTGACCAAATTGGCCAGCGGATGATACTTCCTTCATCTTTCACTGGAAGTGCACGCCACATGGTTGAAATTTTCCAAGACTCGATAACTATTACATGATATAATCAGCACCCAGATATATTTCTAACCATGACTGCAAATCCAAATTGGCCTGAAATATCTAATGCTCTTCTACTTTACCAAAAGTCTATCGATTGCCCCGATTTAGTTGCCCGTGTTTTTGAGTTAAAAAGAAAGGCTTTAATGAAGGAGATTGATGCTAAAAATGTAGTCGGAAGGAAAGTAGCACATGTCTTAACCGTTGAATTTCAGAAACGTGGGCTTCCACACATGCATGCTCTTTTCTTCCTTCATGGTCCAGATAAGATCCATACATGTGATCAACTGGATACGATTGTCTGTGCTGAATTTCCTGATCCTTCTCAAGATCCGAAATTATTCGATACCGTGATAAAATGTATGGTGCATGGTCCATGTGGTGCTCTAAATCCAAGTTCTTCATGTATGGATAATGGTAAATGTGCTAAGAAGTACTCGAGAACTTATGTAGATTCAACAACAATGGATCGTGATGGCTATCCTATATATCGTCGTCGTAATAATGGACATATCTATACTGTAAGGGGTCATCAGTTTGATAACCGAGATGTTGTTCCATGCAATATGTATCTTTTTAGACGCTTTAACTACCATATTAATGTCGAAGTTTGTGCCAGAATAAGATGTGTCAAATACATTCATAAGTACATTTATAAAGGTCATGATCGAACTACAATGGTATTGGGTGCAGTAGATGAGATCCAGCAATACCTTGATGCAAGATATATTGGACCCCCAGAGGCAGCTTGGCAATTATTTGAACATCCTTTACATCAGGAGATACCATCAGTACAACGATTGATGCTTCATTTGCCAGGGCAATACCGTGTTATTTTTGATCCAGATGAAGACCATGCTACAATATGGTCTAGAGCTGAAAATGAGAAGACAACTTTGACTGAATTTTTACATGTTGTGCTTTACATGAGTCAGCACATGATCTCACTTACCAAGAATTTCCTCAAAAGTTTGTTTGGAATAAATCCACAAAGGTCTGGACTTCAAGAAAATCTGGATATTCAATTGGTAAAATGTATTTTGCATCTCCAAACTCTGGTGAACGCTTCTATTTACGGTTGTTACTAACTGTAGTTAGCGAACCAACATCATGGGAAAATTTACGCACTGTCAATAATGTATAGTACTCTACATTCAAAGCAACATGCGTTGCAAGAGGTCTTCTCGAAGATGATACAGAATGGAAACAATGTCTTCACGAAGCTTCAAATATGAAAACATGATATCAATTACGACGACTGTTTAGTATTATTCTTATTGAATTTTCATCGATCGACCCACTTGCATTATGGAATCAATTCTCAATGCAAATTTGTGACGATCTTCTACATAAAATTAATATACTGTTTTCAATTTCTACACCATCTCAATGCCAACTTGAAGATTACGGCTTATTTCTAATCAATGAATTGCTCGAGGAGTATAGTAAGTGTCTATCTGACTTTCCACTGATACCACTTCTTACTGGAAATTGGAATGCAATTGTTGACAATCGATTGTTGCATGAACATCAGGAACTTATAAATACAGCGAAACAATTGGATGCAGTGAAAAATGTTGATTGCCTTAATGATGCACAACGTAATGCTTATTCAGCAATTACTTCGTCCGTTTTTGGAAATAAAGGTACTACATTTTTCTTAAGCAGCAGTGCTGGAACTGGAAAGACTTTTCTGTACAATGTTGTAGCAACAATGTTGCACAGTCTAGGAAATATAGTTATCACTGTTGCATCATCTGGTATTGCATCATTGTTACTAATCGGAGGTCGGACTGCACATTCAACATTTTGCATCCCTTTAGATGTGCATGATAATTCAATTTGTAATTTTAGTAAACAATCCATACATGCACAATTATTCAGAAAAGCAAAATTAATAATATGGGACGAAGTTCCTATGCAACACCAGCATTGTGTTGAGTCAGTGGATTGATCGTTGAAGGATATTTGTGATAACACTAAAGCATTTGGT